>OY735235.1:19806320-19813820 GCA_963457665.1 Thysanoteuthis rhombus
ATATGCGTATTTAGTGATGATATCTTGATGATCTCTTCGTTGTTAACGCCCATTTCTATGGGTCCATTGAATCAACATTTTTTAACAATGACAGTGTTCCATCTAAAAAATCAACAACTAGAGTATATGGTTCTTTGAATAACTGTTACGTAAAACTGTTTGTTTGGACGATGGACATCCACAATCACCATTGGCGCGAATTCATTCGAACTTTATATCAGTCTTTTTACGGATAAAAATCTGATATTCAAGACAGTGTAGTTGGCTCAATTTCTAGGCAAAAAATAAATAGCTTCATAATTTGCTTTAAGGCTCAGTCAGCATCGCCAGGGGAAAACACAACAATTTTTTTTATGTTTTTCTATGATATCTATAAGTGCCCTTACTTGCCTTTGCCATCTTGACACTTGAGAACAAAAGTTGAGCAATTTCACGAACTTTTGAGAGCTTTACACCGATTCAGCTACAAGTATCAATCAGGGAAACGTCAGTGAAAACAGTATCTAGGTTGTTTTTTTTTAGAAGCTTTTCAATATAGCTGTGGTTTTTAACATAAAGGGGACATACCCTGATGACGTGTGTAAGACAATTCTGAGGGATGCAAGATCGGAGCTCACAAACTTTTATCTCTGAATAAAAATTGTTGAAGAAAAAAACAAAAACAACGAAAAACAACAGTAAATTAAATCATTCTACTTGTAATACCTTGATATAAACATCTACTTTTGATATCTAATGAACTTCAACATTTTATTTACCCTTTTTAATACTGATTTTCCAAATTTTAACCTTTTTGAATTTGATTTTTTTGCCTTAAGATTTATGGATGCAGAGGATATTTTTGAATCTCAAAGAATGCCTGCTTTGAAAAAGGTTTGAAACCGCTCTCATAAAGCGAATGACAGCGACCACGTCTGGATGGACTATAGTACTATAGTGATATTATCTTGAATCTTTATCAATAATAGATCAGGATTGTTAGCATTTGCCGATTTTGACGTGTATGCATTTCATCTATATTTACTAATTTTCAGTTGTTTTACTTCACATCTGGTTGGAGCGTGATTCTGCAAGAGGTAGTAGTTGTAATATATAGCCTTACAAATGGCCCGCATGACCAACCTGACACATGGGTTACCGATTCTTTTCTCTTTGCTCTTTCATGTATGTGTGTGTCGAGGTGCACCTGTTCATATCTTTTGGGCTAAGATTTGCATGAGTATACAACAACGCTCAGTCTAAAAAACGAATTTAAAAAAATATTTTTGGGATATCTATGGTAATTTTAGACCAAAAATGCCCAGATCTATTATAGAATTTTTTCTTAGATTAATTCTCATTTAAGAAACTCTTTGTTTAGATACCTAGATAATTAGTTGTGATTCATGCTCAAACTGCGATGATTCATTGATGTAATACATCGATATCATCTTTGATTTGAAATCGGATGAAACATTGTTGACCATAATTTTTCTACAGGTATTTCTTTCATTTCAATCTCAGTTGCTTTTAGACACAACTGCTTAGACTATCAGTCTATATACATTATTAAACAATTCTTGGGAAGAAAGGAATACAATTCTTTATCGGGAGAATTACGTGATAGCTGCCCTTACTATTTGAATTATGGCAACTAACAATGCAGACTATCATATCAAGGCATATAAAATTATTCCTTTTATATATATGGACAGATAGATACATTCTGGTAAGTGGTGAATGCAGAGCAAAAGCATGCATAAGTTGGAGAAAAATTTTACATCTGTTTGTTTTAGTTTTTATTGTTTAAATGAATCCTGACACTTCCCAAAGGAAAATTTGCCAGAATATTGTTTAAATATACAAAGGTGTATGAATAGTTGGAATAAATTTAAAACTACTCAAAAACAATACATTTATACATTGAAATATTTTTCAAGCGGATTTTCCTTTAGGAAGAGTCAGTTGAAAAAGCTTTCAAGATTTTTCTTAACAATAAAACGGTAAAAGAAACTAATTTATAACTCTTCCTTCAACTCCTCCATACTTTTGCAATACATCCGCTAATTACAATAGCGTTAAGATTCCGTACGACCAAAATGTAGATATGCATTGTTCAAAAGATTCAAATACGTAGTCATCTAGATGTTGGTCGCTCGATATACTCATGAATTCGACATTATTACTTTTTTCAATAATAGCAATCAGGAAATAAAAACCCACGTATGGTCTTCAGCCATTTCTATGCTTGTGCAAGTCATCTTAAAAAATAACGACACGTAATTATTCACCATTAATTATTTCAGTACAGCTCTATGGCTATTGTCTTTTTTCAGTGAAGACATTCCTATGTGTGTGTATATATATATATATATATATATATATATATATATATATATATATATATATATATATATATATATATGCAGCAATTTTTCTTTTACAGATGAATCATCGAAAAATATCCATATTTCGAGTAAATTCTCTCATGTGTGTGTGTGTGTGTGTGTGTGTGTGTATATATATATATATATATATATATATATATATATATATATATATATATATATATATATATATATATATATATTTATAAGTCTTTTTTAATTTATCCGGGAGGAAATAGTTGATATCTAATGACTACATTTTTGCGATCAGTATTGGTATTTTTTCTATAGGTATCAGGGAATATTTATCTAATCAGTGATAATTGCAAAGTCACATTAAAAACAGGAAAATTTATTAAAAAAAATGTGTCGAATCTTTCAGAACTAATTTTCATCAGAAATTTAGCAACCTTTTTTTATTCCCACGTATTTCTTCTCTCAATTTTTCATGGAAGACTTCGCCGCACATAACTCTTCCTACACCTATGTATACTTGATAATTTCTTTATAAATATGTGTAATTTATTACTTAATTTTAACAATTTTCATGTTCTTCTTTCTTATGTGCAACTAGGAATCTGCCTTGTTCTTCAAAGCACTGTTCTTATTATCATCTTCATCATCATCATCATCATCATCATCATCATCATCATTTTTGTTATCATCAATATTATTATTATTATTATTATTATTATTATTATTTGGAATCTCACACCTGTTGCCTGGTGGTAACCGCTTGAGTTTGAGTGACAGCAAATCTCCTCAAGTCTCCAGCCCTCCTCTCCTAGTACTCATTCTGCGATTTACAGTTTCACACCGGTTGCCCAGTGGTTATCGCTGAAGGCTGAGTGACAATAAGTCTCCTCAGGTCTTCAGCTAACGTCTCCTCTCTCTTTCGCATATCACGACAGAGCTACAATTCGTTGCAGTACTTATATCTCTAGCACCTTCCTCAGTATCCGTGCAGTTCCTAATAGTGCTGTGGTCTGTACGGTCTCTATCCTTCCCTTAATCCCGTTCTCCTCCAGTCTCACCGTCAGCGTTTTGGGGACAGTTCCTAGTGCGCCCACTATGACCGGTACTACCCTGGTTTTCATGTTCCACATCTTCCTTAACTCTCTTGCTAGGTCCTGATATTTTTCCCTTTTTTGACCCTCCTTTTTTTTTACTCTATGGTCTGCAGGCACAGCAACGTCTACTATTTGGCAGGCCTTCCTTTTTTTGTCTACTATTACCAAGTCCGATCTTCTTGCCTGGATGAGGCGGTCAGTTTGGATGTCAAAGTCCCACAGTAGTTTGTGGTTGTCATTCTCCAAAACTGCCTCTGGCTTGTGCTGATACCACTTTTCCACATGGTTGAATCCCATTTGTTTGCTTAGTTCCCAGTGTATCATCGTTGCTACTCTATCGTGTCTATGCTCATACTCCTTCTGGGTGAGTTGACTACATTCACTAGTTATGTGGTTTACTGTCTCATCTCTTTCACCGCACATGCGGCATTTGCTGTTTGTCTGTGTTCTGTCGATTTTTGTTTTTATGTAGTTTGTCCTTATGCTTTTGTTTTGGGCTGCCATGATGAGCGATTCCGTTTCTCTCCTCAGGTTCCCTTTTCGTAACCACGTCCATGATTTCTCGTCTGCTACATCTTGTATCTGTCTTTTAAACTCACCGTACAACCCCCACCCCAATCTTTCTTTTCTTGTTTGCTGTAATGTTCCATTGTTTTCTACTTTATTGTTTGCTCTCTGGACACAATCTTCTATGCTGATGAGCTCCCTGCCACCTTCTTTTCTTTTAACGTATAGTCTATCTGTATCATATCTGGGGTGTAATGCTTTATGCATCATCATAAGTTTCCTTGTTCGCCTATCCATTGATTGGAGCTCTTCCTTTGTCTATCCTAGGAATGGTCCTGTGTGCCTAACTACTGACACAGCCCAGGTATTATTATTATTATTATTATTATTATTATTATTATTATTATTATTATTATTATTATTATTATTATTATTATCATTAATTATTATTATTACGTGGATGACAAGCACACACATCAAAAAGCTTGCATGAATCCTCTCCAATGTATATAAATATATGTATATAAATATATATATTTTACTACTTTTTTCGTTGTATTTATGATTTTAAAGTACGAATATTTCAAGCAATAAACACTATACATATTTATTCCTCTCCCTCTCCTCCATTCTCTCTCTCTATATGAATATGTAAATGTGTGTGTATGTGTGTGTGTTTTTCTCTGTGCGTATGTGTCTTTTAATATGCATGTAAATGCTTGTGTATGTGTGTGCGGGTCTCCCTCTCTCTGTCTCTCTCTCTATATATATATGTATGTATGTGTGTGTGTTTGCTTGTCTCTATGTGTGTGTGTGTGTGTGTATGTGTGCGGTGTCATTAGCTTAAGAGTGATTTTCCCTATCTTTGGAGATATTCCTGTCTGCTAATTGAATACTTCGAGGAGGCATCGGAACTTTTCGACGTAGTGTAAAGAAGAGCCAAGTAATTGTAAAGACATACTTCATTTTTGTTAAGCACGTCCATAAAGAAAAAAAGAGCACCTACGTATTATTTCCTCAAAAGGAGAAAAAAAAATTGTCTAATTAAAAACAAAGACGGGGAAGAGTTGGGAAATGAAATGTGAGTCGCTAGAAATTTTAATTCTAAACAGAAAAACGTGCACTGAAAGTGAAATGCACTTAATTAAACATAAGCCGTACGTCAAGTCCGTCTATAAGAATATCATGCTTTATGCGTACAGACAAAGGTTGGCAAAGCAGGCAGAAAGGCCTGTCCAACTTCGAATAATCACGCAACACGACCTTCTTACCTGTTTATACCGCATGGAATAAAATTTCCGTACGGAAAATTGTGATTCAGCAATTTTCATAGCAGATCTACTAATCCTGATAAATAACTACATCAGCAAGTTTGATTGTCATTGGGTGCCAAACATTTTTGGCATTTTACCAGTCTATGCTAAGCTAAGTAAATATCTATTGTAGTCTGTTTGATTCGTGCACGGTGCCAAATATTTACAGACTTGTGTGTCTCTAATACAAAAAGCCTCTACGCTAGTAGACAGATGATGATTTTTCCTTTGCGAATCATTTTTTGAATTTAGTTATATGGAGCGATTTCAGTCCTAACTGGGTGATTTACTGTTGCAGCCTTTCGCCAAACCAACTTCGTTTAGTAAATAACAACTGAATACCCTTGCAGTTTTATGCAAAGCAGGCAATCGACAAGGAAAACTACGTCGTCAAAACACAGTTCTAATCCTAAGTGAACACGGTTGTTACAGCTAATGTTCTACCAAAAGTCTCCGGATCGATATACACACCTTTATTAAAATTCATTAATTATTTTAATATATTTTATTACAATCCATAGGTCTACACTCTATTCATTATCAATATCATTTCATAACCAATATTGCTGTATCATTTCATTACTGTTCTTTATCTGAACACACTGGGTGGATACACACACACATTTATTTCTAATATGTTATCAGTATTTGTTAATATGGGTTGAAACATCACTTTTACATTCAGATCAAGCACTCACGAAAAGTAACAGTCTACGAGGCTGACTTGTTATTTCTTACAGATAAGTGAGATCCCCCATCCTGGTTATTTATTTTCCTATCGTTCCCTGGATTTTCACTCAGTAACAGCTCAAGATCACAAATGTGCAGCGCCAAGTCGAAATTAAACCAAAGTAATAGTTTGTTGGGCTAGTTTACTCTCTGTTACACCACAGTGAGATGTCCCACCTCGGCTCCCATACTTTCCTTTTGTCTCTATCTCAGCTTATTCTCCCTGCCTTCATGTTTTGCAAACTGTTCGTCAGCAATCCAATCACCATTTTCTTTATTATAATCCCGACCAAGCTCGAATCTCATTTAATCTCTTGTGTTAAAGTCTTTGGTAACCCACGGCTTACAAACTCCAGCTTTACCTTTTTTCCTCATACTTTGGTCTTGTCCAATAATCCTCCTATTCTCCCCAGTCAAACTTTTGGATTAAATGAAAACCTTAGAATCCAATCAACGTACAATAAAGCCAGAAAATAAATATATTCCTCGAAGAGATTGACAACATATTGAAACAAAAAAAGCATTAAAAAGATGATTTAAAAAAAATACAATTTCCAAATCTAATAATAAAGGACACCTTTAAAAAAATGTGATAAAAAAAATAGAACCTAATCATATCATTCAAAATCGACACAATCTCCTATTTCCGAAAGGAATTATCTCCCCTTATTTGTTTTCCCTTGATCAAACAGTGGATGATTGCTCGAATGAGAACTGCGCATGCGCATGGGGAAGATGGACTTTCTGTAATGGTGGTGAGGCGAGATATAAAAACATGTTTGGACTTTACAGATACTGGATGCGATTTAACTTACTTTTTTTGCGGTAACTCAATCGATGTTATCAGGAATGAGCGGAATAAGCAAGAAATCTGCATTTTAAGGGGATCACTTTCATGAAATCCAAAGCATACGTGCATAAAATGGTGCCTCATACCAAAATCGATTTTTCTCGCAAGCAACACCAAATAAATGTACTGAATAAATGTCAGGGAATGACACTTTGATCTAAGGCGGAGTGCGTATATGATCCTAGGCAGAAGACTGCTGAGCGACTCTTCTGTCGTTGGCAGAGCGCACATACACTTCAATGCAAAACAGAAGTGCCGAAACATACGTGAATAATTCCGTCCTTTTAATGGGTACTACTCTTGAATAAACAAATAAATAAATAAATATATATATATATATATATATATATATATATATATATATATATATATATATATATATATATATATGTGTGTGTGTGTGTGTGTGTGTGTTGTATTTTCTTTTATGTTACTCCGAGTTTCAGTACTCAAAAACCACTAAATAAATCCAATTGCTTTTGGCTTTACACATCCTGCCCGGATTTATCCTGTGTCGTAACATCGCGGGTGTAATCCAGTGGATCAATGTTTAAGGAGGTATCTCTCTTACGGATCCACGCCCTTCGCACTCAATTGCTGGCATCAATTAAATCTGTTGATCAGTCCGACAAAAAGACTTCGGATCCCGTCGAGGCAAAACAAGC
>OY735235.1:19816320-19828820 GCA_963457665.1 Thysanoteuthis rhombus
CAGAATAAAGCCATGTCCGATTTGAAAGTAACTGGACACTGGTCTATTTCCTTCAACGAGAAAATCACGCTTCTTCTTATTCAGTACGGTACTTGAAAAAGTATGAAAATCTGCCTACTAGCAGGATTCTGGAAAATGTTTATTCTGAAAGAAGAAAAAGCAGGCCATAATCAATCTGACCACAATTGCAGCCGTCATATTGATGATATGAAAAAGACTTTCGGAAAATTGCAATGTTTTTATAAGAAACATTTTCGAGCGATATTAGATCACAAAATAGTGATGATCGCATGCTATGCTTTGGTCGAATGTTTGTACAGTAGAAACTGCAAAATACAGAGCTGTAAGAGAGAGGTGAATACAGTACACACGTACTCTAATACAACTCGCTGGAAATGAATCCTGAATCCTATTTCATGTTTCGCCTCCTTTTCGTGAAAAAGACAAAGTGGCGTGAAACAGACTTCTGAATGTGATACCTGTATGTGTTAATCTTAGCTTAGTCAGATGCAAGGATACGATAGTTGAACATTAAACAACAACCAATTCTAATTAAAATGAAGCTTGTTTTTAAGAACATCGATCATTTGCACACTGGATACATCTCTGGAATAAACAGGGTTCAGCTATTATTATCCTTCGCTAAACAGATCAACTGTCCACGGCCAAACGTATTCGGTGATGACCTATCTGTTGTGACATTCGGATGCCTCAAACTTGATATGGAGTTTCTTAGCAACTTTCGCATTTTGGGTTAATAGACAGCAATAATCTAGAAGTAACAACCAGTTGAATTGATGCTGAACTGAAAAGCCTTCACATCACAGAACCCATGAATTTGAACCACATTACGTCAGCAGCTCAATACCTGTGTTAAAAACTACAAGAGATCTCTTCCATTTGATGTTGAAACGTTGAGCTTTAAATATTTGTCGTGTCAAGCGTAGCAAATATCCGTCATTCTGTTACTGGGCTTTAGATCTTTCACTTCCAGTTCTTGCACCTGAACAAAAAAGATTACAGCTGGCCCAGAAGTCGCTAAGATCATTGATCAGTTTAAAGATTCTTCTGAAAAGAATGGCCCAGAAGCTATAAAACACCATGATAATTCGACCTCCAATCGATCTTAGCCAAACGTGTCAAGGCAATGGTTGCGTCATTTCAAGGATTAGAAAGCCCATTCATTGGGAAAAACACGTTTTTTGTCCGGACTGATTCAAAGGGGATCATGGATGGAAGTGTAGTTTATAGTATAAAGAGAATGGAACAATAATCCCATCACAATATGATTCTCATGTTGAAAATAATTGACTCAGATTTCAGACATCATCTAAAAGAACGGCACGACTATTTTAAGCAAAACGTTACTTGCAAGATAGTCATTGACTTCAAGAGCTTCAAAAAACAACTCCAGAGGATTTGGCAGAATGTGTATTCCAAGATAAGGGGGTCTGGATCTTTTGCAGACCCGGAAACAAAAAAAATTACGATCTTCTCTATTGGACATTGAAGGGCCAAAGCAATGTACAAAGTCAGATATCATTGGATTTTTCGATAATCCTTCCTTTGGCTCATTCAGATTTATAAGTTAGATGCAAGAAATTTAGATGGCTTAGTACAGTGCAATTGCGAAAAAAAAAAATCAGATACTGCAGTCATTTTTAGACGGCATGGGTATACTAATGATAAAAAAATGACTACTTCAAAGAAGATGGAAACATCTAGCTTACTTTGGACATACAAAAAAAGCAGCTTATTTTAACTGGGAATTATCTCAGCGAACGTTTACTGTTATCAAAATTAGTTCTTTCTAGATACTCTATCTGAGTTGTTACACTGAACGGCTTCCCCGGCGTATCCTCTGCTCAATATTATCAGCTGCCTCTGGTTATCTAAAAGCGACTTCCTTTGTTTGGTATAAAATATGTTTTTAGCACACAACCAACTGGAGCAAGCCGTGTGAGATTTGAAAGAAAAAAAAACACTTTATTTTTAATGATCTATATGATATAGCCCTTTCACCGTTGGCTGAGAATATAAAATGCATTTATTCAGGAAAAAGTAAGTCACTGACATGGAAAGACGCCAGACAGATTGCAGCAAATAAGGTAAAGTTTCTGATAAAGACAGTTTATAACGGGATTATATAACTACAAACCTAAATTGCGAAGCATTGAGGGTCAGATTTATTGATTGAGTTCAGGGATAGTGTACAATTCTGGAGATATCCTCACTGGTTGCATTGTGAAAAGGAGAACATAGATTGAGGAACAACCAGTTGGTGGATGTTTAACTAGATGGTAACAGCGAGTATTGTGAAGAGTTCAGAAATAATTTCTGAACTGAAGTATATGGCTTGCCCGATTGAACGCTAAGTAAACTGCATACACTTAACCAAAGCTAACATCCATTTGGCCATCGTCTAGTAGGACAATCAGACAGTATAATTATGAAGATAAGGACAAGTTAGAATAAATCAGTGTGTATAATGATAATTCATGTCTGACAGTTTCGAATAAATATACATTTTACATATGTAAATGAATCGGTAATGGGTTCGGCTTACGGGTGAGGCAAACTGAATTATAAATACACAACCTGGTTGATCGTTTCAAAACCAACATTTTAAAACTTAGGAGACGTTAGCGATGAGTGGCATTAACTACTAAAATTTATAAAACTTAGCTTACAAATTCATAAGGCGGAATTTTCGGTTAAAAAAAACCCAATTCTTCCATTTAACTTTTTATAATAAGAACGGATTTGCAGGAGCTCGGTAGGGGATTTTGTTTTTTTGCAGTGCCGATTCACCTCTCTTTTCCTATCAAATGTCATGACATGTCAGTGACGAGACATTTTGTTTTGTCATCTGGCAACTGAAAGTATAGTACAGAAAACATTCATATCTTTCGTGAGATAATACTATGGATTAACCATCAACGGCCTCAGCTGTAATTGAAACTCGGTTTGCCGATTTTATTTTTCGTGACAATAAATGTTAGTTCAATAGATACATCTTGCTTACAACTACATATATATATATATATATATATATATATATATATATATATATATATATATATATATATATATATATATATATATATATATATATATTAAAATCCAAATCTAATATTTAATCAAATTTAAATCAAACCAAGTTTAATTAAACTTATTTTCAAGAGGATGGTGCTTATTGCATTCAAGAAAATCACTATCCAAATACTTTAAACTTCAAGAAATCACCGTAAATCATATGCTATCATAATTGTAACTGTACAATAATTTTCTGTCATATTCCTCTACAATGACATCTCATGCGTAGAGATTTAAAATCACGCTGGTTTTCAATATTTGCTCTCCAGTCCTCAACACAGCAACCTGACTTCATTTGTGATACCTGCGCTCCTCATTGGGATTCTCCTTGTTACGCAACGATTATTGAGCTTGTGATTACCTCTTGTCATGTTTAATCACTTGAGAGTCACATTCAATATCAAAGATACAATTAGAGCAGTTGAATTATCATATGGCGTGTGAAGGAGCCTCGAATACTCCGAGATAACACCACTGTGAATTTCCTTTCTTCTCCACTCTCCCACACTCTCCTGCTGCATATCCCTTCTTTGCTGTGTCTCCCCTTCTCTCCCTCTGTCTGTCTGTTTGCCTGTCTGTCGGTGTGTCTTTCTCTCTCTCTTTCATATGTGTTGTTGAAACAAAAATCGAATTCATTTTTTTATCATTTTTTTTAGTTTGTGTACAAACCTTTATTATCAGTTTTAAATTCTTTCTTAACTACCGTTATCATAGATGAGTCTATTCAGATTTATGTCAAGTTTCAACAATTGAAATATGAATACATGATTGTGCTGAGAAATAGTACTGATCACTCTTTGAGTAACAGTGTCACATTTCCTTGATAATGACTCATGGTACTTTGTTGTACTGCTAAAATCAACCAGAAAGTTAAATCGAGTTTGTCTATTATTTTTAACCATTATTATTCAAACCAAGGATATATATATATATATATATATATATATATATATATATATATATAGTGTGTGTGTGTGTGTGTGTGTATGTGAATTGGATTCCTTTGTAGATTATTTGAATTGATAAAGGGGCAGCTAGTATTATCAGGAAAGTGCAGGTGGCTGAACAGTTAAGGGTAAATAGCATTGAATAAGTGATACTAATTCGAAATCCAGCTGAAACTTCAGTGCTTCCGAGAAAGACATCAAACCAATATCTACTTATCCCAGCTTAGAGTAAGTAGCCGGTCAGTTGGAACCTTATAAGCCTGTAGATCAGTTAACTCTGGGCGTTTGGATAGCACCCCAGCCCCGTAAAACGTACGATTACAACGAACCATGATTTGGTCCCCACTGAAAGTTCGAGAGGAGGTGACAAGATAGTTGCTCAAATTGTGACCCATGCAACGAGCACAGGACAGAATCATGCTCAAAATCAGAGGGAGAGATCACAAAACAGAACAATATATTAGAGGAAAAATTAATCAGTGATACTATAGAATCAAACAAGAAATTCGAATAGCGATGGACTGATCATGTTGCAAGGATGCGAAACAACCGCTGAAAATAATCACTAACAGTGTTGATCTCATGAGTTTATTTGCAAAACTGAGGACGGCAGATAATGAGATAGCATGACAAACTGGACAAATTCAGGAAGTACTGACTCCATGGCACCGACCGTGAAGAAGTCTGGCGAATTTTGAGGAAAGGTCTATGCCCAACGACTGACGCTAAAAGGATTATGATGATGTGTCGTGCGAGGCGGGAAGAAACCCAATCAGAGTTGGTTTATTATTATTATTATTATTATTATTATTATTATTATTATTATTATTATTATTATTATTATTATTATTATTATTATCGTCGTCGTCGTCGTTGTGATTATTATTATTATTATTATTATTATTATTGTTATTATTAGCTTACAGGCCCTTTATTATATCGCAGGTAGATAGTGGACTCCGAGAGAGAGAGAGAGATCTAACTACCAAATAGTTAAATCGGACTCAGTTATACTGTTGTTGGCTCTTGGGGGAGGCAGTGCCAGCGTTAAAGCGGGGGACACCTGTATTCTGTCTTTCTCCTTTGACATAAATGTCAGTAGACCTAAGTGTGTGAATGGTTAAGGAAACTATGAAAACAGAGACGTGTGTTAGCAATGCTCGGACAATTATGAAATGAATGCCTTTTACCACTTGAAAATATATACACTTTAAGCGACCTCCTGTTCCCCATCAAATTGCTGTCAATATGTCTGAGAGCAGCACTCGATTTTTCTATACAAACGTTCTTTTTGGAGAAGCTGGATCGTCTGGGTAACGCGACTGTACATCGACTGATTCAGGTAGCCACAATAGGGAAAAAAACCTTTGGACTGTCAAATCAGGTGAAAGTAATGGCTACTTTTAGATCATCATGTTTGTGTGCGTGCGTATACACAGGAATGTGAGTGTGTATGCAGTGTTTACGCTGAATGACTGGTAATGAAACATTATACTGATATACGTGCGTACGCGTGTTAGTGTGTGCATTCAATGTCCACAAGTGAAAGTTGAAATAAAATCGATGTATACATGTATGTGCTTGTGTGTTTACATTGGTGTATCGATGAAGTTCTTACCTCATTATAAAAAAAAATGGCTGTTGCTCATCATATCAATGTATATGCAAAAGAGTATATATTGTTTGTGTGTGTGTTGTGAGACACCATATCAATGTACATACAAGAGAATGTGTATTGTTTGTGTGTGTAGTGGGACATTATATGAATGTATATGCAAGAGTATATGTATTGTGAGTGTGTAGTGGGACATTATATCAATGTATATGCAGAGGCATATGTATTGTGTGTGTGTAGTGGGACATGATATCAATGTATATGAAAGAGTATTTGTATTGTTTGTGTGTGTAGTGGGACTTTATATCAATGTATATGCAAGAGTGTATGTATATTGTGTGTGTGTGTGTAGCTGGACATTATATCAATGTATATGCAGGAGCATCTGCATTGTGTGTGTGTGTAGTGCGACATCATATCAATGTATATGCAAGAACGTATGTATTGTGTGTGTGTGTGTGTGTAGTGGGACATTATATCACTGTATATGCAAGAGCGTATGTATAGCGTATGTGTTTGTAGTAGGGGATCATATCGTTGTATATGCAAGACCGTATGTGCATGTGTGTGTTGTGGGTCATTATATCAATGTAGGTGTCAAAATTCAGTCATTAACGGCATGTCGGGTTGCAGACCAATTGATTCATCCTTGTACCACTGTGCCAACGAACTACTCAAACCAGAATTTATTACTTTTGAACCACCTTACCCTTGTATTCTATTCCCTTTATTCCCAGACCGAGTAGATCTTCTGGATACCATACTGGAACTTTCATAGCATCCCCTGGGACAGTAGTTGTTACTTGTTGCTGCTATTTCCCCATCTAGGTAACATCAAGGAGATTCTACGCTGTTTCATAATATCAACTTATATGAAGTCGTTTCTTCTGTTTCTTTGGAAGAAAGACAATCGATAAGTTCTGTGTTTGTCATATATTTATTAGCAGATTATTATATGCTATCTTAATTGTATGATATATGCGATGGATATTCCAAACTGGATCAAGTGCATTGACAAAGAAACATGAATAAATGCTTTCTATCATTAAGCAGCAGAAATATTTGCGTACCCTCTAAGTGAACGTTATTTAATGTCATATAAAGTATGTGTCTATTTAAAGCGTCATTATGCCCAATATATTCTTATATATTCTTGAAATATATTTATGTAATTGAAGGCACGAATAGAATCCCTGCAAGAGATTATCTTTGTCAAAATGTCACAAATAATACAACCCTAGCCACGGAACAGAAGAATGTTATTTCGATAATGTTGATGGATTTTTGAGAATTCCAGTATCTCTTTTGGATGAATGAAATAAGAGGCGATAATGGTTCCATTCGTCCGTGTATAACACTACTTTTTGATTATTCACTATGATTTTTATTCGTAGATAAGACAGCACTTAACGTGATATTGTTCTTTTGAACGTATGATCAACCAGCTCAAAATGGTGAAAAATATCCTCGACGGAAGGAAATATTCGAAAATTGCTTACAAGTTCGATTTTTAAAAAAATAAGGAACGTTCATTCGTTATATTTAATTTCTGTAACTAATGATTAGTAGATCACAATAAAATAGATCACCATAACTAGTGAATACGTGTTCCTTTGCTAATAGTATATATCTTAAGTTCTGTATTGCATTATGTTAACATAGTAATCTGAAAGGTCAATGCAAATTGTTATATTCATTTTTAATTAAACTTGGAAAAACCAAAAAGATTAGACATGCTCCTGTTGGCTTTGGGTCTTATGGTCGTTAGCTTGGATGATCAAAGTTTAGGCCATTGTTCTGAATGGGGGAAAATATGATATAAAAATGATGTTCTTCCATTGTATATCAACATATACAACTGTTCGATTTCATAATTATTGAGATGACATAAAAAGTAAAATAGAGAATCGATCTCCAGCATTGAAAAAAAATCACTAATTTCTTCTAAGCAAAATAACACTTTTTTTAAATTTAGGAGATATCCAAAACACTCAAGTATCTGAAAACAAAGACACGCAGAACTCGAGGGACGACAAAGCCATATACAATAGAATAGCGAAATGTTGCTTATTTGTTAAAGATGATTTAACCCATTAACGACTGAAAAATTTCATTTATCATAATTATAATAATCTAACAGTGATCAACTTTGAGGCCATTTTCTGTGGTAATCTTGCTGTTGAAGAGACTGGATTTAGCAAATAACGAAGTTATTTATGATGACTATGGATCTGAAACTGTGATTATTAATAATCTAACCCTCTGAAGGCTCCAGAGATTTCAAGTTAAAAAATATAACATGAACTTTATATTTATGTGTGTGTGTGTGTGTGTGTGTGTGTGTGTGTGTGTGCATGCGTGTTTGTTTGTGAAATCTCAAGAATATTTTTGTTAAAGCATCAGATGAAGAATCACACGTTTTGGCTTTTTATACCATTTTAAAAGAGCAGTATCAAGCATTTCGATATGTTAACATTGAAAAGGTTAATTCCAAATATCTACTTATTAAAGCTGATATTATTTCTATCACGTACCGTAATGTGGGTAATGAGCAAGATTTATTCATTCTTTCGTTGAGAATTTACAATGTCAACAGGGGTGACTCTCCACACGATCCATTGCGACTAATGGCATCCGGTTTCCCAAAACAAACTCAACTTTGGTGAACATAAGAGAACCGGTGTTACAACGATATTTGGCCATAACAACAAGGGAATCATATCACGTGATCTCCAGCTGAACTTGAAAAGGTGAGATGGATGCCAACATTGATATCAACAAATGTAAGGGTCTTTTTAGTCGAAAACAAGTAGAAAAGATCGTATCATTCTTTCAATATTTAACGACATATTGACGAAATTATTCTCTCCTGTATCCGTGGGTTGGAGTGTGTTCACGCGTGTGGGCGTGCATGTCTATGTGTGTACGAGTTTTATTTTTTAGGCTGCATTTTTTCCCCTCGAAGATTGGCCTAGCGCAAAGAAAACGCTGCGTCGAAAGGGACAAGGTAAAAAAAAAAAATCAAGCAAATAATGGTGGAATTCGCGCGAATGTGGCCATTGGAAAACAAAATGGTGAAACGTTTGGTGACGCAAGCTGACGATGATATCGATTTTCATCGAAGATCAATACGGGATTTGAATGCGGAGACATTATTGGCAGAAGCAGCAGAGAATGGAAGAAGAAGAAGAAGAAGAAGAAGAAGAAGAAGAAGAAGAAGAAGAAGAAGAAGAAGAAGAAGAAGAAGAAGAAGAAGAAGGGGAGGAGGAATGGGATAAGGGAAACTGCTGTAGATTAGAAACAAGATGAGGGAGAAGAAATAAAAGAGGAGAGACTACAGACTGTGCAAGAAAGAATGAGATGCAATAGAGTGAATGATTGTGATTTTCTGGAAAAGGAGAAATTATAGAGAGGGAGATTTGCGCCTGGAATAGGAGAAATTTTTACGTGTAGTAGTGAAAAGGGTTTAGCAGTAATAGAAGAATAAATGGGGATAGATAGGAGAAAATCCTAGAAGAAGAAGAAGAAGAAGAAGAAGAAGAAGAAGAACAACAACAACAACAACAACAACAACTACAACAACAACTACAACAACAACAACAACAACAACAAAATGGAGAACAAGAAGAAGAACAAGAAGGAGAAAGGGTATGGACAGCAGAAAATTCCATGAAACTGAGAAGAAGTTTGAAAAAAATAAAGGAGAAGAAGAAATATCATTCGATGCATCAGGGAAGGTACATATGGTTTGGCCCCAGCTAGTTGGCTTTTGTTTGCAGAAGCTCAGCGAGATCGTTGATTGGCGCGCAAGGACGAAAAGCAGGATCGATCGTCACTCGATGAATATGCTGAATGGGTGAGGTCGTATCAGCGGGGTAAGGACATGTGCAAACTGGTAGATTTAGCTGGGCTGAATATCCAGATGGGAAGACGGGGTTCAAAAGGACAATGCTCAACAGATGTGTGCTTGTTGGCTGTCCTGGTTTTACACCGGGAAAAAGTTTGTAAAAGAGTCTCCTTGAAAGAAATCGGCGCTAAACCAGTCAATTACCTAGGCATTAAATACAATAATAATGTGTTATTTTGAAGTATAAAATAGAAAAAGGGATAGCATAAATTATGAAATACTACCAGTGATACCCAAAGAAAGAAGGAATACTTGAACAAAATCCAGCGTAATTATCAATTGGCCAAAGTCAAACTTGAGTAAAAACTGGTTTGGTTGTGAATAGTGAATAGGAGTTAACAAGATACTATCATAGATAATATCTCTATCTTGAGTGCAATCTTTAATGGGCTCTTTAGATTTATAGCTTTGCTCAGAATGAAGCATATATATATATATATATATATATATATATATGTATATATATATATATATATATATAGATAGATAGATAGATAGATAGATAGATATATAGTGCTTCGATGTGGATTGGTTATCAAGATAATTATTCACTGATACAGTGAGTTCCAGTTTTACGCCTTGCTCTCGTTCTCTCTGTCTTTCTATTTCCCTCTCTCATATGTATATACATATGCATAATTTTGTTATCAGTTTCACAGATTAAATTCATCGGACACAACCAAATTGTAAATATCTTTCAATCTACTTGCGTTCTATTCCGAAATATTTAGCATTATTACCGTAGATAGAGCACCACTTGAAATAGCAACGATATATATATATATATATATATATATATATATATATATATATATATATATATATATATATATATATATATACATATATATATATATATCCTTGCCCTGTTTAGGTTCCTTTAGCAAATTCTCATTCTAAC
This sequence comes from Thysanoteuthis rhombus, assembly GCA_963457665.1. Classification (NCBI taxonomy): domain Eukaryota; kingdom Metazoa; phylum Mollusca; class Cephalopoda; order Oegopsida; family Thysanoteuthidae; genus Thysanoteuthis; species Thysanoteuthis major. Next base: position 19,826,787 of record OY735235.1, read on the forward strand.
ATACGCACGCATCCACACACACACACACATGCACACACACACACACACACACACACACACACATATATATATATATATATATATATATATATATATATATATATATATATATATAGTAAATAATTGAACTACTGTTCTTGAGTTATGTGAAAAAGTCCATCAAAGAATGAGTAAGGTCAGAATAAATTTTCTTAATGATATTATTGGCATTTTCCTCTGGGAAGCATTTAAAACAGAAGGAAAACAAACATCTAGATCCTGAAGAATAAACTATCAGTATGAAGCTCCCTGAAGGTGGAAAAGATTTTTTACCATAAATCAAAAAATGACCTCATAGTCTAGATCTGGTGCCATTTCTTGCACTGAAATACTCGTTCCAATTCTCATGTCAGTAGACAAAACTGTATGACCAGGAAGCACAGAAACACTCAAACACTTAGACAAACATGCAAACAGGTTAAAAGGATAGAAACCTTCGACTGCTGCGATTGTCCAAAATATATATGCCTGTTCCTTTGCGTATCAATTTGACTACAAGGCTGAATTTTAATCTGAAGTTTTCACTGCGTGATGTTGGATCAATGAGATCTATGGAGATTCAAAGGAAATGAAATCTGTAGAGGTGAGCATCGCAACTGACTGAGAAAGGTTTCAATAATCTGTAATGAATACTGAGAGGAATAGCACGAGTGGAGGTTTTGCATATATAGTAATGATACATAGTAAATACAACCGGGGCGAATTTCCTGATTAACACGCACCATCCTGAATGAAACGTTAGGATGTATGTAATATAATTCATTACCATTTGATTTCTCGTATTACCTAAAGGGTGAAGTGGGCATTGAAGACAAAGCTCAACTAACTAATACTTTTCAGCTCATTCACTGAAATGGAATGACCAATACCCTTTTCACTTGAACACATGACAGGAAATATAGAATATATAGTCAGCTACCAATCTATCAGAAACAACATCCAGTATTTTTCGATTCTCATCATACATGAATATTTATACTTATTGCATATATTCATATCTTATATATCTTATATTCATATATGCATTATATTCATTGTGACAAAAATACAATAACTATATTCTTCGATCATTACATAGATAGCCTTATACTTATTCAACAAACGATATATACATGAGAGCACAGGTTGTATGAATGCATTTACACCTGTTTGTGTGTATATATACTAGCTGAGATACCTAACGTTGTCCAAAACTTCATATATAACAATGCAAGAAAACATATGATATTTTATAGAAATTTCATTAAATTAAATTAAGGAGGTGTGAGCACGCATCATCTGCACCTGAGAGGAACTGTATATCCTTACAGGTACACCAGAGCAAACCCACACCCACCATCAGGTAGGTACGCATAGCCCGACCGAAAATAGAGAATTCATCTGCTCATTTTCGGCGTTAGTAGATAGTAGTAGTGCAGATACTTAGAATTAAATCATGGCCATGTTAAATCCTTCGAGTTAGGAATGCAGTTATAGCCTTTGCTAAAGAAAAAAAAAATTCATCGTCATGTTACATAAATACCGTCGAATTGGTACCAACACTGCTTTAAAAGAAAAATCTCACATCTGCAATCTTCTCCAACGGTCACAAAGGGAGTTTAGCACTAAAGTTAAGTCGTAAATAAAACCCAAATCAAAATCTTCGAAAAAATGTATTTATTTGTATATATATATATACATATATATTAGTGTATGTGTATGTGTCTGTTTTTCTGTCTGTGTTACGATGAATAAGCAATCATAAAAAAGAAAGTAATTCATAGTTTTGATTTGATTGAACGTTTATTCAATCGAAACAACGATATTGAACAACTATTTTTACTTGCAATCATATAATCAAAATTGAATCAAACTATTTTTTACAAAAGATAAGCTAAGTAAGCCAATTTATCGGAATATATATATATATATATATATATATATATATATATATATATATATATATATATATACATGATTGAATATCTACAACGGACAAAATTCGTTTTTTATTCC
>OY735235.1:19831320-19836320 GCA_963457665.1 Thysanoteuthis rhombus
AATATTTGTTTCAGTTATTCAATAGCCCACCAAAAACAATAATATACTGTTATGTTTGATTTAGAAAAGAGTAGTTCCCTATAAAAAAACAGAAACAAAGTGATGGTTGTGAACTCATTCTAGGGAAGCACTATATATATATATATATAGAGAGAGAGAGAGAGAAAGAGAAAGAGGGGGAGACAGAGAGAAAGATGTTCGGACAGATAGACAGACAAACAGAGAGAAAGGGAGAGAGAAAGGGATATGGGGGGTAGTTAAGGGTCCACACAAATATATATGCAATCATATATATACACAAAACTACACATGAATATATATGCTGTAATCCCGAATTGCACACACGCAACTCACATATCACTGTTTTTATATATAAGTTATCTATCCATCTATGAATATATACATATATATATATCCCCCTCTTTCCTCCCCCTCTCTCTCTCTCTGTCTTTAGTTCCCTCCCTCTCTCTCTCTCTCTCTCTCAATATATATATATATATATATATATATATATAGTTTCATATTTATTGAATAGATATTGATGATCAGGTATAATTTTCATATGTGCCTCCAATCGCTTCAAGTCTTTCCAATAACCTTAGCCTATTCATTTGGAATAACGTGAAGACAATATTGCGTTGAAACATATGAAATTCTATTCACTCTTCCGTCCCATACGGCACAAAGCTCTTCGGCTCAGTGAATCCCTGTCCCTAAGTTATTTACCACCACGGTCCTCACTGGAATAATTGTTATAGCTGATAACAGACTTACTGTCCTGCCTCTCGATTTATGCTCATGTAGTGCTAAGCAATTCTTCGCCATAATCACCTTGGTTACTAAATAAAAGCGGCTGCCGAGTTATAGTCCTGTCGAGACGATAAAAGGAAGCAATTTAGACATTTTCTAGCATATATTATAATTTCCCACTGACCTATTAACAATAGCGGTTGATAAAAATGAATAGACATTTGTTTCATGATAAAAGACCTTGTCTATCGCAAGATATAAGTCGTGACTCATAGATAAAACTGAGTTATTATCTATCACAAGTAAGTTTTATTGGTTCACTCATAGAACCGTACGGACGGAAACTGCATCATCGGTAATTAATGGGTTAAATACTATGCAGCGTGCACAAGATATAGTCATGCTTTGAATAACACGGGGGGGAGTCATCAGACAGTACTGTATACCAGAGAAACAACAGGAGTCAAAGACATCATAGAATCCATAATAAAACTCGAACGGCAATTATCAGGTCATGCTGCAAGTATGTTAGGCACCCTCTGGACATCCTCCGATATATGCGAAACAGAAGCCGTCAGAAGGTGAGATAACATGACAATTGAGATAGGTTCAGGAGATATTGGCACGATGATGCCTTTGCTAGAGAGATTTGGTGAATATTGGGGAATGTTTATATTCAACGATGAATGCTTGAAGGCTACTGATGATGTTGGGACAGAATAGTCACAAGGAAGTTCTTTAACGTATCGGCTTGCCTTTTTTGGAGGAAACTCTTTTCTAGAAATTGAAACAATTGTTCGGACATGACATTCACCAGCCCCTAGGTCGTCTACTCTGCATTGACCTGGGTGACGAACTCAAAGATGGTGAAAGATCGGAGATCTGTTGAAGGACAGAAAAACAAAAAAGAATAAATTATCAAAGAGAGACGTACTCCAAGAAATTCATCTGGAACCCTACGACTGTAGAAACAGATATTCAAGATGTCCTCATTTGATGGATGTAGCTAAATGGTTATGTATGGGTGTTCTACCATTCTTTTTTTAAGGTATTTACATTGTAAGATGTCTCCTGAATTAAACATTATTCAATTTATTATAATAATAATAATAATAATAATAATAATAATAATAATAATAATAATAATAATAATAATAATAATAATAATAATAAACAGGCAACTGGTGTGAGATTCAATAATAATAATAATAATAATTATTATAATGATAATAATAATGATTTGACAACTTTATAATTTCGTGGAAAAATTGAGGAAAATCACGTATCCCTACGAGAAGCAAGTACCATTTGGGGTGAGTAGGAATTTGCATCCACCTCTTAGCTAAAGACCAACTAACAGCCTTGTCCTGTAGATGATGCCTCCCATGGGAGCAAGGAAGATGGGGAATAAGATGGAAGTGAAGCATTGTGTGACTCGGGGTCAGGTTCATATCTTTTAGGGCTGACCTATAGTGCTGAATATCCCATCGCCGGCCCTTGTCGTCATCCATCTTCGTATTGACCTCTTGCCAAGCAGCTTAACTTCAGTGATCAGATGGAAACTGGTTCTTTCAGCGTAAATGGAAGGCGTGTTGGTACCAAGAAACAGTTACTGTAGATTTTAGAAAGTCAATTCGGCTACCATCTGTGCCAGAGAAGCCCTTTTGAGAAACCGTATACAGGACACAGCTGCTTTGGCAAAACCACTCATAGCAATTATCCGATTCGGCAAATCACAGACAGTAGACAACCGCTCAGTCAAGCAAAAACTTGAAAGGCAGCCACTTCGGTAATTGTAGCCGGAAGAATGTCTTTCCTGTGAACCAAAAATGTTTCACTTAAATTGCTTTCGATACACTGGTTGTCGCACGATCACTGCAGTTAGGCAGCGTTTAGCTGGGTCAGCCTATATATGGGTGACCGTCTGGGTATACTAAGTGCTGTAACCCGCTGGTGAAGTATTTACTGCAACCGTGTCAATGTTTGGTACACATTGACTTTGGTAGCATTCAACACAGTTGACAGGGAGGAAGTGTAACTTGGGCTATTACTCCTTTTATACCAAAACTCCAAGGTTTAGCAGCTTAAATCTGCCTGCCGATTGTTTATTCAAATAAAAGGTGCCATACATTCAGACTGATCTTAGCAGGGAGTGTAGGTGGCCTACCGGTTGACGCCATGGGGAATGTATTCCAGGATTCGTGTCCAAATTCTGACCAGGACTGTTCATTGTCTCACTAATACCTATGGTGAAGGTATGTATCAGGTCTCTTCATCCCAGATGGGTGGCAGTTCATCTTGAGCATTGAAATAGCACCACGGCGCTGTGAAGACCCACGTTTGAGCTCAACCATGATTGGGTGTCCGTTGCTAGCTAAAGAAATGGAAGAAAAAATTCCCTAGTCGTTTAATGACAGCAACTAAGATTATATGCCAAACTTTGGCCGGCAGAATATATGAGGAAGGGGCGAAATAGACAAGTTCAGAAATTACTGGCTCCACGGGCCCATGATAGAGAAGTCAGGCAACTCCTGGGGGAGGTTAATGCCTAAGGACGGACACGGAGCAGAACAAATCCTAACAGTTTCAGCAAACTGCAGGTGGTAAATAGCTGTCTTTTGAAACCACAGATTAAAGACAGTTACTGAGCAAAGCCTAAAATAGTAGATAGCCACTTTGGAAAGTTACAGGTTGCAGACATTTGCTTCAGCCAATCACAGGAGGTAAAAACTATAGAGAACAACGTAGAAGTCGTATGTTTGTATAGTACTGTTGAAGGCATTTTTTTTGTCTGGATAGTGAATTTTATTTTCTATGTATTACGTGTAAGAAGAATGGAAAATTGCTATTATTCCTTTTCACGAATTCGTGACGAAGACAATGATATTCATATGTTTTTGTAAATTCATACATATGATTAAAAATGTACAATATCTCCCGTTATCGAATTGGATATGGGTCGATTTCAAATTATCACGATCTTTGTTACAAAAGCAAAGTTTGGAAGGGACAAATGTCATTTTTATGAAACCCTCAAAAGAGAAGAAAACAAGTGAAGAATCACTCAAGGATGACAAGGTTTCGGTTGAGAATCCATAAACTTTATGAGCAAAAAAAAAAAAAAAACGTTTTAAAACAATGGTCTTCAACGAATGCTTCCTTCCGATAGTAATTTATTGAGATGAAACATTATAAAGCTATGTAAAAGATTGATCCTTAAAGTGAGAACAATGCAATGTGATCATGGGATAATAATGCTCATCATCACATGGAGAGATCGCAAGACAAAGAAGTATATCAAAGAAAAAAAAAAGGAGTCAGGGATATCATAGAATCCATGAGAAAACTGAAATGACAATGGGCTGGTCATGTTGCAAGAATTTCAGACAACCACTCGACATCATGACTCACATCACAGATCACATGCAAAACAGTGGCCGGTAAAATCTAAAAATTGCTAGACAAAATAGGAAAGAAAATACTGGCTCTGCAATACCCATGACAGAGAGGTGTAGTGAATTCCAAGAAAGGTCTATGTCCAACTAGAGACACTACAAGGATGATGATGATGAAAATGATGATGATGATACTTTTTGCTCATAATCAATGTGTAAACAATACTTATTACCCGGAAACAAAAAAAGTAAAATATGTTGCACGGTGTACTAATAGGAGTCACAACCTAAAAAAAAAACAGTACACAACCACTGCAGCCAACTGCAAAAGCTCGGCAGTAAATACACTGGTTAGCAAAAAAGAAACAGCTGAGTCCAAAGCTTTTTTGAATGATTCTACTAAAAAATCCAAATTCGAAATTATTACCAGAAAAAATCACCATGAAATATAGAAATGCGAAAACTGAGAAGTTTTAATTCAGATGACGTGACAGCAATAACAATATATTTTAACAGATGAACAAAATACGTTGATAAAAGTCTTATACATTGGAAATGTCACTACTGTTATTTATCTAACTATCCTTTTATTTCTCTTTGTATCTATCTATCAATTGGGAACCGTTAAAATTCTGTTGCCAAACTAGCAACCTAGATTACTTTTGGTTTCAAGTTGGTCCATCTTGCTGGCTGGCTATGTATGTTTCGTGCATAAAAGCATCACTAATGAAGCCAGAAGGTGGAAAATGTAAACATTTTCACCTTAAAATAGTTTGTAGTGCGTTTTTTTTTTGTTTTTTTTCAAATTCCCTTCAAGTTTTTAGTGATGGTTCAATTAAATAAAAAATTTTATGC
>OY735235.1:19841320-19896320 GCA_963457665.1 Thysanoteuthis rhombus
CAGTTGGAGAAAATATCTATAATCACAAGTGATAAATTATCTGTTATGTATTATGAAATTTGCTCTTAATTTCAAAGTGTTACCAAATATATTTCAAACCATTTGTCTCCAAAAGGGTTTGCTATTTTTCTACTCTTGAGTGTTTTCGACCCAAAAAACTCAATGCACATTTTGTAGAGATTGATATACAGTTTGCCTTGTACTTTGGTAAGATTGGGCGAATCAATTAAACGATACTAATTGGACGGAATCTTTTTATTATGTGCTTCACAAAGGCATGAACAACACCTTTGTCTCCGTTGCTATTTACAGTTTTTGTCTTCTGTTTGTACGCAGACACATCAGCAAACAGTCTCATTGCACATTCGATGGACCTACACTGACACAACGCCGGGGTTATTCCAACATAATCGCTATAAAATCAAGCTGTATCCAGTTGTATAACCAATACTGACATGTTTTTACGACAGTAACAGTCAGACAACGTGTTGACCCTATTTCGATACAAAGATCTGCATGATAAACAATATTTCATCTATCGGTTCTATCTTTCTTTCCATTATTATATTCTGATGCCATAGACTTTGCTTCATCATTTCGTTCCCGTACCCTGGAAATAGAGGCATGCAGCAAAACATGACAATGTTAAAACAGCTTGGTAGACCAAATACATAAAAGGAGACTACCACACATATATAAGTCGTTTGCTTGGAAATTTCATGATCTAGCTCAACTAAACGAGCTCAATAACCTGAAATCTGCTGTAATCGGGTTCGTTTAAATTTATTCCTGTAGATTTCTCGCAGGATGCAGGGCCACAGCTACTCTGCTGTGGTCTCTGCAGCAAGTAAGCTTTTATGAAGAGGAGTTGTTAGTACAACACCAAACCCAACTCCTTTGCCTGCGTTTAGGACAGCCGCCAACGTTAAGAGGTCCAATTTACCGGAATCTACAGTGTATTGTGTTTGTTAATTGTTTATGGATGTAGATTCTTTGTAAAATACCAGGGAAGCAACCACTCTGCTGTGGTTTCAGGTGCAAGTAGAATTTTATGAGGTGGAATTGCTAGCCTACCGCCAAACATATCTCCTTCACCTGTGCTTTGGGCCATTCGTCTTTATTTTTTGTTTATTTATTTGCCAGAATAATAGGTGTATCGTCCAACTGAATAATAGGTCCAATTAAAAATAAATAAGAATAATGAGGTCGAACAGACTAAAAGGTGTATGGCCAAAACTGCCCTGTTATTTACTCATTGCTGGGGTAGGATAGGAATTGATGTATGCCTTTGTTACAAAGAGAAAGTAAATAACCTCGGCTTGATCTGGAACTCGTTCAGCTAGGGTTTTTTGTTTTTGTTTTTCTCTTTTGCCAGTAACTGTCGAGTCACTCCATTTACGAACGAAAATTATTTAATGTCAAATGAAGCTTTCCTTGACTTCTCTTTGCATTTCATACACCCAAATGCTAGACCTCAATTTTTTTTCCGCTCAATAACTGGTTTTTCTTCTTTTAGTTTCTCAGTTTATTTCTTCTGCTCAGGTTTCTCAGAGAAACTTCTTATTTTCTAAAGATTCCCATCGCCATAACGATTACCATTATCTTTTTTACCCGGAACCCTGACCCTCACCATGGAGTCTGCTTAAAAAATGAATGTTTACATTCGCTTGTGTAAGTCAGGAGTTATCTTCTATTTGTTTTGTTTTTTTTTTTTCGTTTTTGTTTTTTCAGTTTCTTTCTCCATTAATACAATTTCTTTCTTAACGACCTTCTTTTTCAAAATTTTTTTCCATTCATATATCAAAAACCAGCAAAAGCCAATCTTGACTTTGTTGACATACGGACAAAAGAGGGTTTTTTGTGGTACGTCGAAGTGGTTGAACGATAGTCCTTCTTGATAAAACATATTGATTATTGAAGTTTGTTCTTTTGAGAAAATCAATAGACATGGCACAATAGTCACGTGGTTCACAAATATATACAGTAACATAAAAACACTTATATAGAACTGAAAATTATATTAATATTGAAGAAGTGACCAAGAAATTAGACTGGTGCAAGGCCACAAAGTAAGTTGCATATATATATATATATATATATATATATATATATAGTCCTAATCTGCTTTTGGAACTCTTTGGAAATATAATCTAAAACCTACTCCAATAAAGTGGGGTCTCTTCCAGTGGCTGGTGTTGAAGCTTAGATAGTGGCCATCATATATGCTGATTTTTCAGAACACAACAGACATTTCTCATTTAGATTAAGCATTTGTCTTCGTGTAAGAACCGATATCTATCTATAATCAGTGTTATGATGCGGATTATGGTTAATCAAACCGTATGAAAGTGAAATAACAATCTCAGATGGCTTGTTGCACAAATGATTATTTTACTTCGACATTTAGTCCTACTATCTATTTATCTATCTTGCATGTTTGCTTATCATATCCTAATTACTACTGACATGCTTTGAAATCAATAGTTGATCAAGTGTATATTATCAAATCCCCAAGATTCTATGAGAGTGCCAATGTATTTGCTATAATATTGGCAATCTATGTAGACCTGGTTACAACAGAATTGAGGATTATACAATTAGTTTTCCTTTGCTCATCGTCCAAACCAAATAGTTCTTTGATTGCAAAATCCTTGGAAACCCCAGGCTGTAGGGCCTAACAGAATAGGGTTGTCACTCTGTGAATTAATCATTGTATTGGTCACTGGAAGATTGGGGTCTGGTTATTATTGGTTGTTCGTTGAAACGGTTCTTGATGAAGCAGGGTGATGGTAGCCATGGTCTGGGGCAACGCCTAGGCTAACAATGTCAACCAAAATCGACCTCTCTCGTTGATGGAGAGCAGATGCATGCCGATTCAATGCAATGTTGAATTGACAGAGGAGGTTGCTCTGAACAGCTAACAGACATATTTTGACGCATTTATTCGCTATTCATGGCATGTCCATCATCTTGATAATCTGAACAGATGAAGAGACTGCATCTATCGTCGCTTTCCTCTTCTTTTTCCCTCTGCTTAATCTGTAGTTCTTTCCTTCGTTTCTTACTTATGGTTCCTTCCTTCGTTTCATTCAATTGCCTCACTTCTTCATTTCGCTCCTCTTTCGTTTTATTATCTTTTTTCTAAAAATCAATTGTCCCCTTGGTTTCTATTTTAATCACCGGTACCCACTACAAACCAGTTCAAACACTGTTGCTGAGTTTATGAAATGTATGAGTCCTTACATTTCTATTTATCTGTCTATGTATCTCTCGATCCAGACTTCATCCAACTGTACTGGTTCTTCCTGCAAACTTGAAAATTTTGCACATACACTACCTTCAGCAAGTAGGCAGATTCCTTTCTGATTTTTTGAAATCCTTGACCCGAAAAAGATTTACATTGGTAGGTTCAAAATTCAATTGAAGTTCTCATAAAATCTAGATTCGTCACTCGTTTTTGCCCGTTCGCATTCTGAAGATTCAAACTTTTTTAAGATCACTGCCCAACAAAAAGCAAGAGAAATAACCAATTCATTAATCTCCCCTTCTTTCAATTTCTTTTATTTCATCACCCTCAACTCCTTAAACATAGATTGTGGTGATTCATTATTTCCCCTCTGAAAGTTATTTTTCAATTGTCCATTCGTCTTTTATTTTCGGAGTCTCTCTTTTTTCCTCATTTTTGTTTTTTTTAAAATTTTTTTTTTACTACAATTTTCATTTCTTTCCCCTTTCTGATTCTTTTCCTCCTTTCATTTTTTCCAAATCTCTTTGATTCTAAATTTACCTTTGTTTTTTTCCTTTCCGGGCTGCCATATTCTTCCTGTTGCTTCCCTTTCTTTCTTTGATCTTTTCCCGTTTCCTCTTTTTATACATCAACCCCTATTCTTTCCTTTATTTTCTTTACCTTTTTCATCCTTTTCTATTCTATATATTTCAATAATCTCTTTCATTTATTCCTTCTCTTAAACTTTTGATCGTCACTTTATAAGCTTCCGAATTTTATTCATTCTCTGTTTTAAATGTTTCTTCTTTTGTTTATCTCTATCCCGTTTTTTCCCTCTCTCTCTTTATCCCTCCTTTTTTATCAATTCGTTCTCTTGTCATCCATTCATTCATATTTTTTTCTTTCTGTTTTTATTCTCCTTGATTTTTGATTTAATTTTTTTTTATTGTTTCTCTTTTCTTCCCTTTATTTATTCTTCTTCTTTCTTCTCTATTTTCCCTTTTTTTGTTTTTATATCCATTTCCGTTTTTTTTCTTTATTCTCACTTTGTTCTTCTTTGTTATTTCTTCTTCTTTTCATCTGTTGGTCTGATTTTTTCTGCATTTTCTTCTTCATCGTTTTCCTTCTCTTTCACTTCCGAGTCATTGTCGGTTTTTCATCCGAAACCCTTTTTCTGTTTAAACTTATTTTCCTTCGTTCTTCTTTTCTTAATCTCTTCCATGTTCCTTTTTTTTCTCCATATTTTCTCTCTTTCTCTCGCTTTGTTCCCTCCTTTATCTTCTCAAATTTCCTTTTCCACCCTCCACTTAATCATTGATAAGTTTTCTTCCTCAACTCTCTTTCACCCACGTTTTTCTTTTATTCAGATCCCTTTCTATTTTTTCTTTCTCCCTAATTTCCCAATTGACCCATAAAATTCCCTTTGTTTTCTTTTTTCCTTCCCTTTCATTCATTGTTCAGTACTTCCCCTCGGCCAGCTTCCTTTTCTTTGACATCCCGATGGACAGTGCCGTGGACAACGGGCAGTGTGTGAATATGCAAGATGGCGAATTCCTGGATGATAAAAAGGCCGTGGAGGTTGTTAGGTGTTGACGCTAAAAGGTTGTAGGTTGATTTGCGAGGAAATCAATTTCATGCAGGACAGAACGAGAGTCGGGTTATTTCCCGGGGATCAGTATTATTCAGTTATGTCTACAGGTGTCGTTCAAATGCTTCATTTTAACCGTGACGTAGGAACAAACACATATACGTCCTCCCTCTCTCTCTCTCTATCTCTCTCTCTCCCCCTCTCTCTCTCTCTCTCTCTATATATATATATATATATATGTATATATTATATGTATGAAAATACCCTGATGAGCCAAAATATTACGGCTTCAAATTCACTCTGCAGATCCTCCATCATTTAATTTGCAGATTCAAAAAGATCTGCTGTTTACACCGTGGCACGAAATCTCAGAAAAAACGTTAGATATATTCAGTCTATAGCTGATTGGATGAAAGCTGTTTCAGAGACGTATTGAAGACCAGCAATTTATTAGGTAGGTGGTCTACAGAAAACACTGCATGTAGAACAGCATGATTGTATTGTCACATCCGTTAAATGGAGATTGAAATTGGCATGCTATAAAAATAATCCTTGCTTACAAAAATAAAACAAAAAATAATTTTTTTCCACGAAAGAATCTCCACACCTGAGCATTGTATGAGTTAGCATTATACAAACTTTTTCAAGCTTCGAGATTAATAAGCCCCTTCTTGTTTTTAATGAATTCGCAGCCGTCATATTTTACATATTGATATTTGAGATTTGTAGAATCATTCTCTTTGTTTGTTTGTTTTTTTTTCAGCGTAACCCTCGGGTCTGTATGTTATCCAGTCTTCAGTATTAAGTCTATGAGCTTATTTCCTGCGGATCAGCATTATTCAGTTATGTCAACTGGTGCCGTTCAAATGCTTTCTTTTCATTGTGATACATCCAATTACACGTCGTTGATTACTTTTCCCACATTTCTCAGTTGAGAAAGTAAGAACATAAATCTAAAATGAATTATTTTAGTAATTTTAAAACTATCAGAAATGACTCACCCCAAAGAGGCCCGAAGGATGAAACGATCAAAACATTCTGTCACAACGATAATGAAAATAATATTCCAGGAAATCAGTTTTAAATCTAAGTAAACGATCATGGCGAAAGTTATGAAAATAAAAATTACCGCTATCTTTTGAGATCTAAACGTTTACCGTCGCAAGCAAAGCGGTATCGATCACAGTATTCCCACAAATGGTCCACCTAACCAGCCAGCCAGCCAGCCAGCCAGCCAGCCAGCCAAATAACAAGTCTAGAGGGCAACAGATTCTTTTTTTTCCCCTATCTGGGTGCCTTTTCCATCGATGTGTCTCTGGGTGCTCTTGGTACATTTTTGCAGTTACAGTCTCGAAATTTTGCATCAGTACACCACGTAAAAACTTTGATTTTGTCTTAAAAAAAAAAAACTGTTACTTTGGCCACTATGGTTATTTTGGATCAAGAACAAAAAAATCTAAACCCGTTTTTTTTTTTTTTCAGGATAGTTTTAGGTAATGCAAGATGCTGATATTTTACTTATCTCTATTTTTGCCGCTTCTTGACCTGTTCCAGTTGAACAGATGGCGTATTTTCTGCAAACGTGTTTAGTATAAGGGTAAGTCAATTTATTCTATTTTAATTTCATAACCATTAGTCAAAATATCATATGAGCTGTAAACAATGTCTGCAAGCTGGGTTTGGGCGAAGTTTGTGGATTTTCCTTCTCTCTTTTTCTACTCAAAACCCCCTATCTAAAATGGCCGCCTATCTGGATACACGTAGACAACAAATACACAACGTAGAACTTCTGATTTCTGGAGAAGGAAGTGCTGCTAAGATTACACAGGAGGTCAGTGAATGCTTATGGAAATGCTTCACTTGATGTAAGCACAGTAAATTGGTCGGTAAACTTAATGGCAATCCTTCTGAGAAAAGATGAAGTGAACTTAGTAACAGGACCCACAGTGGTAGACCAGTTGCTGCTGTGAATGAGGATAAGACTGAACAGACAGATGCTTTCATCACAGCTGACGTGAGAATCACTATTGCAAAACTCTATGAAAGCCTTCAGGTGAGCCGTGGTAGTGCCTGGGGTTTAGTAAATATCTGCATCTGGGCAATGCAGGTTCCCAGAATGTTGAAAGACTTCAAGAAAAAGCAAAGAGCGCTCGCTATCCAAGAGCTTCCCGTCCTGAACAACAACGATAGCTTATTCCTAAGCAGAATAGTCACAAGACATTAGATCTGCTTTCACCACGAAGAAACTGTACGATGCAGGTATACAAGCCTTCATTGAAAGGTGGAGTGTCACAATAAAAAAAGAAGGAGGCTATGTTGAGTACTAAACTTTGCATACAGAGACTTGTGTGTTTATTTTGGTATGTTTTGTGTGCTTTTACTTTTAATCATCTTGTAATTAAGAGACAACAGACGGTTCTTTTTTATCTAACTTCGTATATGAGTAAAGTAAATACGTGCATAACAATTAAAAGGATACATGAATAATTCCATGATGAATATTTTGGGCTTATCTTGAAACACTTCTTCCACACACTCGTACACACACATATGTGTGCACCAAAGACGCTTGCACAAACATACATAGTATGTGTATAATTAGATATTTATCGAGCTATTAGTCCGATTAGAAATTAGTCTGGTAAAAAAAAAAAAAATAAAATAAAAAATAACAAAAAAAAATGCGAAAGGGGAAGACGCAGCCGGGAAAATCTATGCTATAATTCTATTTACAAGATTATCTTGTTTGCTCATATCATTTATTACATAGATTGGTTGGCATAAACGGTCTATTTTTTGCTTTGTAAGTACATGCCCGGATATATATATATATATATATATATATATATATATATATATATATATATATATATATATATATATTTATATATATATATATATATATATGGAAGGGGACTCCTTCGATGGGGGTGAAATTAGTGGAAAAAGTTTCCTGGCTGGAAATCGACTGACGCACCAATTACGCAACGATCAATGGAGACAAACTTGACTGACAATTCGTTTTCTTTGATTGATCACTTCGTTATATCTCAAAAGAGTCACGCTTCAAATCAAGCAATAGACGGAGAAGCCGACTGGAATTTCAAAACGATGATGGTGCAGAGTGGCGTAGCCGTTACAAGCGCGGGGAACAGATTCGGATCACAGAGTTCGAGGTTCGTCCTAAGCTACTCATGTTCAATTCACAAAAAGTCCAGGAATCTGCTCCCTATAACTTCTAATAGTTCGCCGAAATTCAGTCCATGTAAGAAAGGGTTACTTTGGCAGACGAAAGGAACATTTTTGGATGAAGTTTGAGACACCACTTTTTACAACCTACTATACCAACTCAGACTGCAAAATGTATACATGAATAATTATCAAACTAACACAACGTGTCCAACCAACGTCTTTGGCTGTATTCTGTATTCGGGATTATCAATAAGAAAATCGGAAAAAAGAGTGATCAATGAATAACTTATTTCTCATGGATAATGTGATCACTGAAGTAGCTGGAAATCAAACTAGGGATCAATTTATCAAAAAAATAAATTTTGTTTTGAACACCTTCCTAAAACATATCTAACACAAAACTATTTTTTTCTAGACGAAACTGGGATCGAATGCATAATATTTCAGCCATCTGGCTCCATCAATGTTGGCTGTTTGCGTGGTAGAAACATAGCCAGCCAGATAGCCGGCAAGCCAGCTGGAACAACTGGGGAAGAAACCCCCCAAAAAACAAAACAATGTTGACAGTTTTAATTTTTGGCGGCTGGTTACAAATAAGATTTAACAATTTTGCTGGTCTTGGGGATTGATTGGGCTTTGTCCTCCTGGGATATGATGGACTTAAGACGATTCAAAATTCATTTATTCATTAACGTTTATAGCTTTTTTTGCATCATATTTTCAAATTGAGGGATGTTTACTATAAAACAATGGCTTTGAATGACACTTGAATTCTAATCCAGTACCACAGCGTCTTGCTACATCATGAAGTGCCACATATAATCTGTAGGCAGAATTATCAATCAGGTAAGCAATAAAATAATTCATCTCACTTACTTATTCACTGATCACACCAACTTTGATTTTTTAATTGATCACACACAACATGTCATGCTGCCAAAAGAAGTTAGTTACATGACTATTTCGTTGTGTGACTAACCATACTTTTTTTTCAATCTTTTTCTTTGTACACTTGATAGGAACAACACCGAGTTCAGATTTCCCCGGCTATCCGTTAAGCACTCCAATAAACAACTTTCATAAGCTAAAATGGTGTAAAGCGAACGAGGAAATAAGATTGATTTGAATAAGAAAACCATCGAGTGTCACTAGTTTGATGATGATATGTTAGGCTGAGTTTTTGGAGGGTTGGGCATTGTGAATAACATGATTAGAGTGTGAGAAAAGTTGTACAAAATGCACTTCTCCCTTTATAACGGCTCGCTGCAAAACAAAGGCTGAACGGTATTTTTGCTTTTCCCTTTTTCTGGGAAAGGGAGAACGTAGCGTAAAGGAAACATTCAAATGAGCAGAGGAAAAATGTAATGCAAATTTACAAAAGAAAATTTGAATAAGAAATCCATTATTGTAAATTGGACACGAGACCAAAAGACTCAGAAAAAAAAATGACAGGAAAATATTTAATTTATACATAATTTTGTTTTTCATCTTTAAATAATTTCTTGGGATTTGCAGTCAATCATTCTTTTTAATTAAAAAGTAACAATTTACAGCATGTTTTCCTGATCTTTTTATACGTCAAAACAGGAAATTATTTAAGAAAACATAATATCTTCTCATGGAGAGAAAAAAAAATCCTCCGGACAAAAACTTGAGCAAAAAAAGATACATGAATAAAGAAAATAATATGCGTAAATCTAACAATGAAAATAGTTTAGAAAAGAAAGACCACTTTCTTAAAAATAACAGTAAACTGAGATATTTCTTTTTGAAATGTTGACCAGAAAAGCAATCTTATTTCCTTTGTGGATTAACTTGAGTAATAGAATCATAAATTTTAACGACGTGTCCTTACAGTTCTACGGAAGATCAAAGACGGCAAAATATTTTCAGCAAAAGAGTTAATAACAAAACTATGTAATATCCTTGTCAGAACAGATATTCAAACATCTAATCAATAGTCCCAATCAATAACTCAAAAACCATGTTCACGTCAGATCAAAATCTAAAATACAATCTTTTGTACAGGACACACATATTGCTTTTACATATTTCATTTTTTCAATAATCAGCTTTGATTTTTTTCTTCTGTGCCAGTTAGAAGATATTTCCTTTGACATTTTAATAAGATTCAAAACGAATGAAGACTTTCAGTGTCGATTCGGCTAAACGTTATTGAAAATCAATTATTGATATCTCTAGGATTGCTTGGTGATGTCCTCCTCGAAAAATACATTTTTTTTACCAATTCTATAACCGAGTACACGGTCGGTTGGGGCAATAAAAATGATTTTTATCATAGGTGTGTGAAGAAAGAGATAGCCTGAAAGAGCCGAGTCTGTTTGGAGCTAGTCTGGAATGAGTGTTGTCTCTGAACTAAACTGGTCACCAATTCGGGCAAGAGAAACAAGTCCGTCCTATTATTGACCAAGAGCAGGAAGGAAAGGGTATAGATTCATGGTTTTCGGGAAGCATCGGTGCTAAGTGAACACGAGCTGTCTTTGACAGAGTTTGATTTTACTCCGCTGATTCCTTGTTGTTAATCACTAGGACACTCCGCAAGAACAAGTGAATCAGTGCGGCATGTTACCAAAAAATTCTGAGGAGAGACTCTTTGATCTGACAACAGCATCTGACTATGATATTAAATCAATAGGTTTTGCATTAAAACGTTATGTCAATTGAACAGCAGATGTTGTAGTTTCATATTTTGAGAATTGTTTGAAAAAACTACG
Organism: Thysanoteuthis rhombus; assembly: GCA_963457665.1. Classification (NCBI taxonomy): domain Eukaryota; kingdom Metazoa; phylum Mollusca; class Cephalopoda; order Oegopsida; family Thysanoteuthidae; genus Thysanoteuthis; species Thysanoteuthis major. The sequence goes on from OY735235.1 coordinate 19,852,062, forward strand.
AATAATAACTCTCACGAAATATATAAAATCTTTAACTACCCTTGTAATATAAGCGAAAAATAGATTTATTGCATTATGATATAAAATGAAAAAGGAGACATCTTGTCATGTGATCTGAAAAAAGTTTTAAATTTTATTTCCCCAAGATTGATGTACAAAAACAGTTAAAGATCACTTGCTATAATAATATCGTCTTACAGAGAAAGGTAGTAAATATATGTCCAATTGTAATGTGGTGTATCTTTGTATGTATGCACCTGTGTAGATTGATCATAAAGTCCATAGGTTGATGATAGAGATAAGCATCTTTTTATCAAACGAATATTTGTTTCGTAACATAGTCTCCTTCCTTGTCAATGCACTTAATCCAGCGGTAAACACCTATCACATTGATCAAATATTTCACTGAGAAAATTTCAAATAGAAATTTTACCATGTGTCAATATTATTGATTTACCAAATCGTCTATGCAGATAGATGTGTGCCAAAGTATAAATTTATATGTTTATATCCTAACACATACGTAGGTGCGCCTGCACACACACACACACACACACACACACACACACACACGGAAGAACATTTTGCCATGACACTCACTCTCTCCTTCTCTGTCCCACACACAGAGGCTTACTCATACATACACACACACACACACTCACACATATATATATATATATATATATATATATATGCTTTTTCTTTCTTCTTTTCCTAATTATGAATCTCACATGACATATAATTCTACAATTTCTAGTCAATACATTCAAATATTATCTATTTCATCTTTTTCAACAGATCAATTTTCATTTTTCGCGTGAAAGCCTCCTATAATTCGTTTTTTCTTTGAGCTCAGAACTTGCATTCTCGAACGATTTTTCGTAACACATATATTTCTAATGAAACATGAATTTTAATTTTACTGAGTACAAAAAACATGCAATATCAGAATTACCACCACCCCCCCATCCCCAGGAGAAAATCTAAAATCTCTAACAAAAGACGTAATGAGAACTGACTCATGACCGTGTTAGTGACACTCTTGCAAAGTGATGGTGTACGAAACCTAAAAAGGCTCACGATTTTTAGATGTGATTTTTAAGGGTTTCAAGCTATCCTTACTTGGAAGATCAGCATCATCAGATCTTTCTGGAAGCATTTGTCTTTTTAGTGCTGGCGTCAGGGTCGTAGTGGAGTTGTCTGGAATCGTGGATTCCGTATGGTTGGATTGCTCCCAGATACGTGGAAACCGGGTTCAGTGTGTGAGCCTTACTGCCAAGTGAGTGAGTTAACCCGGGGGCTATCCTCAGACACTGTTAGACTCTCGACGAATAGACTGAGAAAGACATAGAACGTGGAGTTGTATCCATGCCTGTTTTCCAAAGTGAGGATGGTGGTTAAGATTGAATCGGCCAGTTGGTTGGCGACATGATAACGATCTTAGTGAGGAGGAAAGAGAGTGGCCGGCTGCAATGGCCGTGGCCAGAGGCATGGCCAGCTAGGAATACTGGTGCCAGGGAGCATTGGGCCTGGGAGGAGGAAAGAGAGAGAATGGCCAGCTGCAGAGGCCGGGGCTAGAAGCAAACCCAGCTAGTGGTGCTAGAGCCAGTGAGTCTATTTAATCACTGTCCCACCACAGCAATATCTGACACAAGGTCGGGCTTAACGTGGGAAGAAATAGTGCTAGAGCTAGTGAGCAGTGGACCATGTGCGTCCAGGGGTTTTATAGGGGTCGTCAGAGGAAGTGACGTTTTGGAAGTATAGGTAAAAGAAGAGTTTCGTACTTAATTCCTAACTAGAAGTATAGGGGGCACTACACATTCAAACCAGATGTTTTCTCTGATGTATTGTATTTAACTCTGTAGATAAAGCCATAACGCTACGTTTTTATTGTATAAAAACAAACTGTGATAGATTGACACCAAAGAAATACCAACGAAAAGCGTACGTAGATCCCAGGCTGAACTTTGAAAGAAAGGGAAAATAAACAAAAATAAATAATTGTCGCTGTCACAATCAATAATTGACTAGAGTCAAATTTTGAATTCATGTGAAAAACTTCCGTTAAAGAATAGATATGGTCAAAATAGATTTTTGAAATGGCTTTGCATTTGCCTCTGGGAGATATCTAGAAAAAAAATTAAAAAAAACAAAGTTAATTATATCTAGATCCTTGAGAATTATGCTATGGATGCTCTTGTTAGAATAAAGCCCACAAAAGTCAGAAGAGCTTTTCTCTCCTCCCAAAATGTAAAAAATTACGAAGGATCCAGCGGAGCATTGATACCAATTTTCAAAACTGTACGCAAAACAGTATAAGCAGGAGCGATGGAGAACATAGACACGTAAAGAAACACATGATTATACAGAAAAAGATGAAACCCATCACCACCTCTGATGGCTACAATCATTCAATAAAAAAATCACAAGCATTTTTGACAAGCTAGATGAGTAAAGCTCGGATAGTTTAATGGATAGTAGGTCTGAAGAAGGTACTGTGTTCAATTCCAGGTGTGAGCGATGAGTGTTGAAAAACTGTTCACTAAGACAAATTTCCCATTTGCACTGAGCAGTTAATGGAGTATTCTCTAAGTTGTGTGAATAAGGCTGTGATATCTCTTTGGTGAACTTGTATCCTGCAAAGAGACTGGTCATAAAAGCTTGTATGAAGAAAGTCTCTGTCTCAACCAGATTGGGGACTTATAAAGATCATTAACCTAACGCATGCAACAGGAACCGGAACTTCGTCATCAATCCCCGTAATCCCTGTACTCCATTTTGAATTGTCTGGTTTGTGACTGTACATTTTATTTTTACGTGTTGTGGATCTCCAGTCTGATCCTTTTTATTTCATCCGGAAATTAATATACAATTTTATCCTATGACCAAAACACGTCGCTATACGATCTTCTAGCCCTGTTTCTCTCTTTTCCAATCGGTGCTTTACCACACAAGTGTAAGCTTATCATTAGTACCAAGTGAATACTGGTGAAAAAGTAGAAAATGAACGCGTTGATAAAAAGAGAAACAGTTTATTTCAATTTAACAGCCTAACAACACACTGAGCAACTTATTATTCGTACATACGTCGACCCAATGCTCTATTTTTCTTTAACCGTAGAGAGAAAAATCTGAAAATCGATATTTGAAGTTAATTTCATTCCACATTTCATTTCCCATTTTCGTTATTCAAAATAAACTTGGAAATATTTCATTCTGAACTACTATTTAGAGAATAGAATTCATACCTTGTTTTCCCTTCTCTTTTTTTGTTTTTGGTCCAATTTTTGATAATTTGATACGTATACAAACCTTTTTACTTTAACTTAATCTGCAGAAGTGTAGTCCACAAATAAGTTGGTAGCGATTTCTAATCGCAGCAGGAGAATGGTAATTTTTGTTCTCTCAGATTTGGTGAAAATTGTTCTTGTCGATTTTGTTCTGGCAACATTGACTGGGATTCGACAATATATTAAAGGATTGGTCAGTCAGGTTTATGCTGATTTGATTTTTTTTAAAACTTCCCTCTCTTTCGATAGAGAATAGGACAACACTAAAATGACCTCATCAGGACACAAGCGCAGGTGAATCGTACCGAGATCCTGTCGAGTGAAGTCAACAAAATACTTTTCTCGGAGTGCAATACGTTTGGTACCTCCTACGCTGAAGACGTTCCGGGAACAACGTCAATGTCAACATCCAACCACCTTAATGGGGCTCCAGTCTCTTATTTATGATCAGAATCATCTTTTTTCTAATCCTGGTTTCTTCCACAAGGTATGTTAACCGTAGAAAGAGTGACGAGAGATAAAATGATGCCTCTACAAAGCCAGAGTGTCGAGTCTGCCTCTGATTTTCACCCATAGCAGGAGATATGAGAGATGAATTCACGTCTTTCCAAAATAGTATTTCATGTGAAATGAACGTTAACAGCTTCGGTTGGAGTTTGAACTCAGCTTTTTTTATTTGATCGTCTGCGCTGTTATCCCTCAAGCCACTCGCACCTCTTCATATGATATAGGTGATAAGGTAAAGCAGTTGATACAACAAAGCACAAAATTAATTATGGACACGACGTGTAGAATAAATCGATGCAAGAAAGGAATGAAAGAGTGAGACAGCTTGGATTTGTTTACTCACGACCCTGACATTTATTAGACCAACAAGCTCGTCGCTTTTTCGTTGCTCCCCAATTCAGACACCGAATACCGGACATCAATTTGACACGTTGCACTTAGGCTCTTCTGTCTCTCATCCCACTCCAAGGATGTCCTCCCACACAGCCACCCTGAAACCGGAGGTCTACAATCGTAGACGGAAAGAGGTTGAGTAACAGACACATGCCAATGTAGTTTAGAGAGCGTCGTATAAAGCAGCAACAAAGCCAGAAAAAAAAGAGAGAACTTGGATAAGGCGAGAATTCCTGAGCGAGGGGACATACAGACGGGCTATCAGAGATAGAAACAAAAGAAAAACAGATACGGCCTTGTTAGGAAAAGCAATGACCGATCTTCGGTAACCTGACACCTTCGGCGTGTGAGCACGTCTTCTGTTCATATAATCAACGATGGATGGAAGCTGCCTTTTTTCATGGCCATAGAAAATATCTAACAGCAATCATATTATGAAGGTTAAGTTGATTGTAGTTTTCACTCGGCCTTTGTTGTCTGGGCTGTCTTCATCAATGCCCTACAGGAGGATGACAGGTTACTGAACCTGTTCTCTATCTTCACCAGGAGCATCCTCGATTCTAAATCATCACGTTGATACAAAAGTTCTAAGCACTATCTTTGTGTAATCTCAAGAAGGTTTAACAGTAATTGCAATAATAGATTGAATAAGAAAAATACTGAAAAAATGAATAAAATCAATTCAATCGAAAAAAAACCCATTGATGTTAAATATATTAAAACAACAAAAACGCGGTGATGAGAGAGATCAGGGAATGATGAAGATTACTTTTGATGGCTAGATCTTTGTTTTCTTCAAACTAGGTAGCTCAGTCGGTAAGACCAGCTGGTATGATTTCCCAAAGGTAAATGTGATGTGAGTTCGAATTCCCCCAAGGGCTTATCTTTTATTTCCAATCTACACTATCCACTCATTGACGTTTACTGACAGCCTGAATATATTGTCATGAGAAGGTACAATATTGAGATGAAGGAAAATAGTAGTCAATAAGAATGGGATTCTAATGATGCGTCTTCGTGCCGCTGGAGAAGGGCCTCCAGATAAGGGGGATGCATCTGAAAATTATACCAAAGATAAGAGGTGACCACTAAAATGTGAACTGTGGATAAGGGAAACACTGAAATAAACGCAGATAATGAGGATTTCTAAGAGGGGGACAATGAATCATATGAATTAGTAGAATATTCCCGTCACCCAAGTTCATTTAAGTATCGATTGGTACTCAAGACTCTCAAGCTAATTGATTAAGAATTTTTTTAATAACTCAACTATCATAATTTTAAGTTTTTATGAGTCACATATTATCTCAAGCTGTTTCAATGAATGATAATCAGCGATAAAGTCTGGACAGTTTCCACGACAAAATTCTCATTATCATGTCATGATAGGAAGATGACTCAACCAATGATATCATCAGATTTGAGCGCAAACAAACATACAAGTAAACAGAAAAAAGGCCTACAAACCCATTATATGGTGAGATATCTATAAAAAATCTCATATTTTTTAATGTTGATGGCCTAATTTCATATACATAGCAGAAATTGATTGGAGAAAAATAAATGATTGATGACGTCAGTTATCTGAAGACCGACAAACGGTCTCATACAGTTGTATATGCAAAAATCTAAAAATCAATACTGAGTCTGGAATAAGCTCCATATTGCTTGATCGGTTAGATACTGTAAGTTTCCAACGAAGCTAAGAAAAGGGGTTAAACAGAAACTTACGGAGAGACGTGGGAAACGTCATTCGGGAATTATGGTCCTTAGAAGCGGAATTAGGATTTTTGAAAATCGTCAGCCAACTCTGTGAACATAGGTTTCTTCAGTTTTCGAGTCAATTTGGATAAATATTTATATATGTATAAATCACATGCACTATCTGGAACTCAAGCATTTATTCATCATGCCTGATGGTTGTATCAATTTGCAATATACATTTATGCCAAAATAATCCCTCAGTTTATGTCTTGCAGCATTCATTTTTCGTTTTCCTTTGAAAATCCGGACTTATTTTGCGATCACTGTCTAACAAAGAGCAAGAGTAGCTCTTCATTTACTTATTGTCCTTTTTTCCGATTAAAAAAAAAAACATCGTCCCAAACAGGACATGCTATCGAAAGACTTTGGCCTGTCCAATCAACCAGCTGAGTTGAATCCTGATTCTTCTCTCTTTGCTTCTCTTTGGTAATATCATCAAAGCTACAAACTTGCAATTTAGTATCCACGACACCACTCTACACTATTCGGAAGTTTTTTTTTTTCCCTTTTTGAAGGGAATTTATATGGTCATTTTAGAGCAGCAATGGTCAAATTTTCTGCAGGTATTTTTTTTCTGTTAATCTTAAATATATGATCGATTTTTCAAAAATACTTCTATGTAGATGATCATTTTATTTAGATAATTTCAGATATTTTTTTAGATAATTCTGGTCTATGTGTGAGCTATCATGATTCATTTCTGTGAGGTACGGATATTCATCAGTCTTTTTATATCAATATATATCGGCCTATTGAGATATATCCATTTCATTCCCATCGAATCTATCTTCCGATAGCGGAGTATCTTGTTTTTTAGTATTCAACTGCAGCGAAAAAGAGAAAGTATGCACAACTTTTCAAAATTATATGAGATAGAAATGAAAAAAAATGAATAAATAAATACTGTAATTCTCAGCACAAACTATATTAGAAAAAAAACAAAAACAAAATCGTTTCACTGTGGTGTCAAGTACCTAGATTCAAAATATATCAAAATAAGAAAATAAAAGTAACTATTTGCAATCAGAAAACTTGGAAGCAAAAAATAAATATAGATATTCTCAAGTGATTTAAGAATGTGGATACAAAATGGCTTCTCTGTCGGTGGGAGAAGCCGCATGGCATTATGGGAAATGGCAAATTGGCTTCCGTTGAGGTGAGAAATGAAGAGTCGATTCTCGCTTTACAGACTGAAGAAGCAGACGACAGTGGGGAATGAATCTGTTCATTTATTCATTTTTTCCGAGAGGAATGGGAAGGATGGGGCTTGTGGGGGCGTGCAGTTTGGGGATCAAGCACAGTGAATGAGATAAGGATGAAGTCTAACAGATTGGGGCAGGAGGCGTTAGACGAATAAACGATAAAAATCCACTTCTGTAGTCGACATTCGAGGGTATTCTTGCCACTAAATTCCTGACAAATTTTCCAAACATACGTACCACCACAACTGTCGGATAACTTTTTGAAAAAAAAAAAAGAGTTGAGAAAATTGAATGGTGGAAATGGCTGAAGATGTCCCCTACCAATCTAAGTAATGAATTTAGAAACTATAAACAAAAACTGTCACCGAAACAGTCAAAATATGGTTCTTCGGTTTCCAAGTCGGTCTGGATGGCAATTTATGTACGTGTCACGATTAGAGGCTGCACAAATGAAGTTAAACCTCTGGAAATTTTAGCATTCACTCAATATCATATCATAAAACGCTTTTCAAAACAAACTCCCCGAATAAATCTTTAGTGTGGTTTAGTTTGCAATAAATACGCATTGTAAAGGATATTTGTTTGTACCCGCTTGCTGTTTCTTTTTTTCCCCAAGACTGTTTTGAGATCCAGCATAAGGTGAGAGAAGTAACTTCATAGTAGAATTCATTAATCAGTTCTCATTCAAGTGACCATATTGATCACCCTCAACACAACATGCTGTAGGTCACATGATGGTTTCTGTAGAAGGACTAACCAGTCGTTGCACTGGAATTTCTGGCACATTCTCATTGGCTATGATTTTTTGATAATTTCAAATAACTTGCATCATTAGTATGATTAGTCATACAGGCTAACTTGAAAAATTTAGAATACTCACATTTTGAAAAGACAAATTGTTGCTAGTAACGAGCAAAACATAACAAGCATGACATAACAATTCTAAAATTGGTAACTCTCCATTTAGATATATTTTGGATCGTTATAGTAAATACAGTTTTCATAAATTTACTATTACTTGATCATAATTAAATTAGCATTGTATCATAAATGTTGTTAGTTTTAAATAGGGAACTTTAGAGCCGCCAGGAATGAATGGTCAAGTGGCTAAATACTTGGTTAGATAGAAAAAAAACTGACCATCTTCATTTTCCAAGTTACTGTTAGCAACGGTTAACCAAAGCTGTTAAAACTACCAAGAAAGGTTCATTCGTTTTTTTGGTTTGCAGGCTAGGTATATATGTATGTATGTATGTAAATATTCTCTCAAAGGTAAGATAGGTATCACATTAGATCATATGGAAATATGGCGATATTTTATCTTCCTCTCCCGGCAATGCAGTTTGTGGCAAGATGTATTCGAAGACCCCAAGACTGAAGGGACATTTTCACGGATTAATTCAATCAATCCTTTGTACAATCTGACTTCAGTCTTTGCTTTTGACCTTGCAAGTCAACAGCTGGTTTCAAAGGTTACTTTCTGAGGACATTGGCGTGATGGATCGAATCAGGGTGACGAACTGAAGTGATTGGACCACTATAATTTGATACAATGAAGCAATATATATTCATATTTGTGTGTACTTATTCAGTCCAATAAAGATAGCATACTGGGATTTTCAATATTTACCCGGTAATATGTTTAGATAAAACGTTTTTTAATCACCCCCCGTAAGTTTTTAGTGGAAGGGGGTTCGATTTGCGATGTAAATTTATGCACAATTGATTTCTTAGTTTGTGTTTTGCAGAATTAACTTTTTTGTTTTTAAGACCTAAGGGTGATCACTACATAAATAAAGGTGGGAACAGCAATATTTATATTAGTCCCCCTTATTCGAATTTTTCGTATTGTTTACATTGAAAGACGTTGAGAATTTCTATTTCTTTTCGTAAATCATTCAAAAAATGGTTCAATTTTTATCACACACTCACACATACACACACACTCACACACACACACATATATATATATATATATATATATATATATATATATATATATATATATATATATATATATATGTATGTATATATATATATATATATATATATATATATATATATATATATATATATATATATATACGGAAAGAAATACAACTGAAAATACTGCTACAGCCCTGATAAACGGAAGCTTGAGTTGACAATAACCAGATTTGGAAATGTTATAAGCAGTTGGCACTAATTTCGCTTTTAAAACTTCTGACAAACGCACACACACACACACACACACACACAAACACACACACATACATACTGAACCAAAAAGCACGCATGATAAATCAGTAGTCTGTTAGAATCAAAATGGCGAGCTTCAAGATTGAGTGACTGAATGAGTGACTGCCAAAAAGATGTTGTTGTTGCGTACGAGGGAAATGCTCTCATATCATCAATTTGGACTTTTGATATATATATATATATATATATATATATATATATATATATATATATATATATATAGTCTAGAAGATTTCACAGCTTTAAACACTAAACATATGAAGAAAAGCCACTTTTTGCCAAACGTTTATGTCATTTCAGTAAGTTATTGCCCAATATCCACTGGTGTAATTTATGTGATTTTATTCAAAGTTTTCAATGTTTTTCATAGAAATTGATATTATGACGCCGTGTGAGATATTTTTTGTTGATATCATCAGTTGTTGATCATGTAAGCATTTCATACGAATGAATTGAGAGACTTCAGAGAAAATTTGTTTTCAAAATCTCTGGTTGAATTTTGGTACAAACATTTAAGTGCTGGAAGACTAATATTTCAGAAATTACTAAACGAGAAAAGAAATTCAGCCACAGCAAAGTTTTCTAGACACAGTCCCTCTTGTCACTTTCTCCGTCTTCTTTTGTAACTATGTGCATATACTAACCCTAACGAAAACAATTGTTTGATAGATTAATAAGCTGGCTTCATCAAATATGATTTTGACCAATCATATCAAAATATGTAAATCATTTGCATTTTTTTCTCCTGATCAAGAAGTAGGAAATAATTATGGAATCATTCAATCCTTAGTAAAAATTGTTGAATCGCCAACAATAGAAATCACAATCAGTACTTGTTTCTCCTTACGCTTTTCAGTTTCCTTCTATTCTTTGAAGCATACAATCAACCAATGAATGACAATATTTTCCATCAAACTGGTTTCAACTGTCTATAATAGCAGTTGACAGATTTGCTTTGCTGGATGTTGCCTTGTCATGGATAATTTTTAAAAGATTTTACCATAAATTTCCAATCGAAGTGAAATCAAGACTGATTGCTGCTCATATCATTGTGTCGATAAGACTTTTTTTCCTACGGAAAACTTTAACAGTGTTTGTTCTCAACAAAGATGCATTGTCATTCTGTAAAATGAATTCAGTATCACCTAATCTATTTTTCATCGATAAAATAATGTAACTGTCGAACTATGAGTGTTCGCCAACATATGGTCTGTTGAGATAATAATTACCATCTTTCAACTGACCTTTAACTCCACAATATGAATGAGTCGAGAAATTGTTCTCCTCAGACAGTCATTAAATGCTTTGTTTTTTATGGCACCAAGCAGAAGTTGCTGCATGCTCGCTTTGATCGATGCTGATTCATGATTTATCGGTGAATATCACTTTCATCCAATCATCTACACACCATGTTAGCCAGTTCTAACTTGCTCTTCTGTTCAGATAGGTATTTTTTTTTTTGGCTTTTCCGTTGGTAAATTCCTTCTCATTCTACCGAGTTCTGACAGTTCTGTCACAAACATTGATTCCTTTTTTTGCTTGTTTTTTTTTTCTAGTTATCTTGTCATAGATTTCCCAAGATAAATTGCTTTGAGTTTTTATTTATCTATTTATATGCTTTCTGGAGTCTACCGGTGTAATTTTCTTTATAACCTTTGCATTTTGTGGATATTAGCATCAAACTTCAAACACATCTTATTGAAAACATGAAACATCACAGTCCGTGTTAAATCTTCTTTTCGAATCCTTCCCATTATTATTTTGATCGTACGTTCTCTGGTTAAAGATATGTTTCCTTTCAATTAAGCAAGTTCAACAATAAGTCCGACTCCATGTCATGGTGTGAAATTACTCCCTATTAACTGTAGACTGATATGCATATTTAGACTTCAGGCTGGTATTTGTTTGAGAAATGCAAATCAAAAGATGATACAATATTTTTTCCCTCAGAATTACAAGATTCCATATTTTTCCTTTATTTGATCTGTAACAATAGGACAATAACTCAAATACCAAATCTAATTTTTTTTCATGCATATTTGATGAAGGCGAAATTTAAAACTATTAAACAAAACATGTTTTGTCATCGTGTCATATCTGCTATTTGTTTATTTGTGAGCATCCTTTAAGTACGTGGATAGCATAAACTTTGTCGAGTGTATTTGGACTTTTGCCAAGCCGTAGTTTTGCTCAATGGTTGAAAGCTACGTTCACAGATCACTGGTTCGATTCCTGCATCAGCCAGATTTTTCCTTTATTGTCTTTTTCTATTTACACTGTCTAGGTAAAGTGTCCTAATATCCATGTAAGAAAGGGATATCATTTCAGAAAAGTCTCAAAAATAATAATCCATTCATGGATATTCAGTTGGACTATATATCCATTTCTTTGGGAAATAAATAAATAAAATAAAATGAAATAAAAAAGATGATAAAAATAATAATGCTAATAATAATAGTTATAATTATAATAATAATTATAATTATAATAGAAATAATATGAATAAATAAATGTATATATATATATATGTATATATATATATATATATATATATATATACATATATATATAATTTGATGCACTTTCCATATGGTACGCTGAAAAAATAACGTGTTCGTAATTTTCATTCGTAGTTTCAATGAATCTACAACCTCATGTCGCGCAAACCAAATTCAATCTGATTTGTACTATTTCAGCGTGTTGTCTCATAATTGCTCATTGTATATTCCAGATTCTTGCAGCATGGTCTTTAATTTTATCTGTATTAGTAAATTTATTATTCATCATAGAATTCATCATATATATATATATATATATATATATATATATATATATATATATATATATATATATATATGTCCACAAAACTGTACTGATAGAAGACAAGAATAAGAGCAAGCAAAATTTATTCGAATATTACCCCCATCAGGAAAACTTTGATTTGTAGCCATAGTAGCAACAATCAGTCATCGACCCTCAACTTGTGATCATCGATCTATTGGCAAGCATCAAAGCAATCACTAATGAACGAGGCCCCCAAATACTGCCACTAGCTCAGTTCGATGTGAGGGTAATTGCTGAAAAAAGGTGTAGCTGTGGGAAGGAATACAAGAGTGGCAAAAAAAAGTCGTAAAAAGCTTTATGTTGACAAATACGAAAGGCTCTGGAAAGAAAAAGCCAGCAGAAAACGATGAAATGCAGAACAATAAATGGAGAAAAATGTTATGGTAAAGCATAATAAAACTCTAAAAATCAGTCTGAAGTGATCGAACTGGGATGAAATCTGGGCTGGAGTGAATATATCTAATAAACGAGAAAAAATTTGAATCTTGCATAAATTCTCCCATTTCTTCGTACTTTTTTTCTTTCCTTCTTTCGTTTTTTTTTTTTTTTGTTTTTCCTTTACTTTCTTTCCGTCTTCCTTCATCTCTTTATACTGATTTTTCCCATTCTACAATCCTTTCATTCTTTAATTTTTTCTTTATTTATATCCTTACCTCCTCCTTGTGTTCCTTTCTCCCCACTTCCTACTCTCCTTACCAGGTTTTTTTTTCTTTCATTTTTCCTTACTTCCTTCCTTCCTTCCTCTTTCACTCTTTATTCCTCTATTCTTATTTGTATGTTAGTGTACGTGCGTGCGTGCGCTTTTGTGTTTTATTGCCCTCCCTAATTAAAGGTCGGACTCTGGTTGAGATTAGAGAGAGGCCGACATAATAAATTAATGTCAATCCTCTACAACCACCCGGCCCGCCCATCTGGCCGAATACTCACCTTGATCAAAGGCACGGGTATTGGCTCGGGTATGATTGAAGGCAGAACAGGGTTTTAAGGATGGATGGGGGTATCAACTTCCAAGCTAACGTCGGCTAGAGAGTACACGGTAGGAACAAGAAAGGCTTGTAATTACGGAGGGTCTGTAACATTTGTCCGGTGCCATCGAAAAAAAGTGGGAGGGAGATTGTTGATGGTGGTGTCAAGATTTAAAAGGGGGAGGAATGAAAATGAGAGCGAGAAAGAGAGGGACGGGGAAAATAGGGGGGAAAGATAGAGGGAATGGAAGAATAACGAGGGAAATAAAATAAACATCCTCTGAAAGTTTAAATGTGAATAGATTTTTTTTTACCGTAAACAGTGGTCTCATAGTTTTGTAACTTTTACTACAATGTGTTTGAATCACATACACGCGTACGTGTACACATAAATATACATAGAGAGGTACAAATGTCCATATGCATGTGGATGTATATATATATATATATATACATATATACATATATATATATATATATATATATATATATATATATATATATATATAATGGAAAGCTTATATGTGCGTTCAAATGAGAGGTGTGTGTTTGTGTGTATGTGTTTGACTGTAACATAATAAAAAATACGTAGACATAGGTGTAGTCTAACAAAATTTAGCATGTGTGCTCTATGGACCCTGGGGTCGTTTTAAAACGAAGAGTCTTGAGAATATATTTCTAATGCACATTTCTTGTATGTTTATGTAAAACTCCCAAAGCGAGGGTACCCCTACGAGAAGACAAAATGGGAAAGGAGATTCTGCAGATTAAAATTGAATCAGGGTGTTTTGAGGACAAAATTGAATCAATATACAATGTAACTAAAACGCAAGCCGAATAATCTGTCCGTGAGTATTCAACTAATATTAAGTTATACGAAGGGATAATGAAAAGTTTTCTGAAAAGTAAAAAAAAAGATCGAATACTCTTCTTGATTGAGAATTGTCCCCCTGTTTCGATGATTAATTAACAGTTTTGGGACTTCCGGACGCGTTGCTTTTCTATTAAATATCCCCGATGGTCATTTAGTAATCATCAATAAGCACTTAGGTTTAGTTTTGTAGTCTAATTGGTGAGGTAGCTACCATGAAGATGCAAGTATCTACAAATGGGGATGCGTATCTATGTCTATCTGAACCAGAATTACAAATTAAGACTTGGTTTTCCAAAAATTTATCAGGAAGGAATAAATTGGCAAAACCTTACAAAGTGTTCTCAACACTGATGCCATGTTAATTGGCAAGCCTCTTCTTGAGGCTTATTATTTTTCTAACCTGAGTTTCCCAATAAATGAATAGAGATCTGCGATTTCTGATTAAAAAACCCACAGGTATTAATTACTTGATACAGTAACGTAAATTGCGGTTTCGAAACTGAAGTTTGTCTCCATTTTGTATACTATATAAGGCAAGTAATGTGGTAAGAGACAAACAGCATTAGGAAAAAAAGGGTGTGGTTTGCTTGACACGGGAGTTAATGGACCGCGTTGGACGAACATCCAGTGCCACGATTCTACACAATAAAAAGTGACTGCAAAAACTTTGAAGATACACCTATGGAAGAACTTAGGGGTGTGGAGGAGAAAGCCAGCTTACAAATGCCTACATAAAAAAACATCTAGATTCGTATTTAAACCAGTCCAATTCAGATTTGCGTACTGAAAAATGTTATATCAGTTGGAATTTTAAAATTGAATATTTAGGACTTCCGAAATCAATCTGAATGAGGGTTATTTCCAAAAGAAAAAGTTCAGATAAATTGTTACAGTTACACTAATAACAAGATTTCCTTTTCTCTTTTGAAGAAGAAACATGTCAAATATGTAAATTAGGTATCTAGACAGAACCGCTCACTGCAGCTTACGGAAGACCGTTTTTATTGCTCACTGTCTTCGAAGCCATGAGCTGAACATAGTGATCATACAAAAGCGAACTTGACAGTTATTATCGTGACGTAGAAGTCCTCCTCCCCCTCCCCCTCCTCCTCATCATCATTATCATCAGACTTTTAGCGTCCGTCATTGGACGTAAACCTTCCCCTTGAATTAGCAAGACCGATCTTGGGAGTGGCAGAACAAAAACTTACTGAATTTGGTCAGCTCTTATTCTATACCAGTCACGGATTTGCATGTGAGTCGTGATGTCGAGTGGTTGTCTGCAATTTTTTTTATCCTAAAATGTATAGTGCTGTCTTGTGATTCCTCCAGGTTGATGTACAGCATGGTCTTCTCCTGTGCACATTGCATGGTTCTCAGTTTGATGGTCTATCTTTCGGTAAGGTTTCTTTTACAGCTTCATATGTCACTTTAAAAAAAGGATACATCCTTCTTCATAAGATTGAAGGGATTTTTCTTGTCTTTGACGGTTGAGCTACGTCTACCGAAAGCTTGCCATAAGAAATATCAGATTAAAATAACTGCAACCACTTGAGTATACCTTATCTTAAAGGTAACTCTTTTTTTCACTTGAACACTCCTCGATGTATAAAGCCGCTTCCAGTAGCCAACAGAGTAAAATTGAAAGGTCAGTTTTTTTCTCAAAAACAGGAAGGTGACATGAAGTAAACTCTTAGAAAATTAGGGATACCTGTTGACCCTTGTGTGACTCTTTTCCAGACAGTTAAACTGGTGTGTGGACTGTAAAGAGAGTGAATTTAGTCCCCTACTTCTTCCAATCAGCGCCTCAGTAGTTTTGCTGCCTGACGACCCGGGGATCAAAACAGTAAATAGAAAATACTATCGAACAACCACAACCATTTAAAAGGCAAAAGTTTCTACCTTTTATCTCTCATATAACAATGAGTTTTAAGAGTGTGTGCGTGCGTTTGTGTGTGTGTGTTTTGGCGCTCCCGATCATATCGTTTTGTCTATTGACTCGAAAATGAGTACTCCACTAATTCCTTTTTGAAAAGGTTTTTGGCAAAATCATTCATAACATTCAGATTCTCCGCAATCTCAAGAATTCATATATCTCTTGACGTTTTTTTTTTTTTTTTTTTGTTATTGTATTTTAGATATTTTCCATTGGAGATAACGTCTAGATTCTTCAGAATCTGGATATTTCTGAATATTTTTCATTCCATTTGAGGTATATCTTGTGAAAAGCTCTGGCGATTTTATGAATAGAATTTATTGTGACACTAATTATTCTCTGATTGGATTTTTTCTACCTGACTTTAAATTTTGACGTTATGACTGTTCAATCATTGACTTTGATGGTGAGTTGGTTCTCATCTTTTGCAAGAACGTGGTGAGGCACTTGTTTATGAAAAAGTCTTTGTTTTAGAGATTAAACAGTTTAGAATGTGAAAGTAAATGCATGTTGAAGATTATATTTGTAGCTAGGGTAGCGCTGTTTCTTTCTGTTCGGACTTCATATTTAATCAGCAGAGCAATTTCATACCTCACTAAGACCAAACCTCGCTGCTCCGAGGGGATACGGATGAGTTTGCTGGGTTTAATTTTCCAGGACAGTACGCTCAAAGTAATGCATCGACCTTGACTGAAAAGCTATGGTCGATAACAGACACTGGGTATTTGACTGGTTTGGCATGGCATCTCCTACACACTGCTTAAATATATTCCGAATAACAAACATGTATTTACTGACTCTCTGAGTAGCTGACCCCACTAGATGAAATATCTAAGAAGTAAAAAAAAAAGGACGAAAGCCTTCGAGCTTATAACAGAATTTCCTACACGTTCAACCATTATTTTGAAATTTGTGGTCCAGGGAGCTAGGCTCTATGGAAGGCCCTCTCAGACACTTATTGAAAATTATTAAATAATGTCAGTAGAAATGCATCAGCTGAGTAACTATTTACAAAGCTCATTGGCCCCCTACATTTGGGACCCGTAAGATGATTTAAAATTGCACAGTACTCCTCCCTAAGCTAGGCCTCTGCATCTTTATGACCCTTTGGAGATAAAAAGTTCTCCTTTACTTCTGGCCCCTTAAAAAGTGGAAAGGCTTTCTCTTCATTGTCCCCTTATAGATAGGAAAAGGTCGTTCTGATCACTTTTGATCCCTTAAAAGATGGAAATGAAAGTTTCTTGCTCACTTTTTAACCACTTTAAGGGACAATGGCTCTCATCACTTTTGATTTTTTAAAATGTTAGTGTGGGTTTCTTTCACTTGTGATCCCACATAGAACTGTGAGTATAGAAAAGAGAATATGTATATGGACAGAAAGTTAGGTTCTACTTTAGATTTATCGTTACATTGCAAATAGAATTTCCCATCTAACCCACGAAGAAACTTTTTTTTCTATTAAAACTCATTTATTCTAAAACTATCTCCTATTTCCTTTGAGCATGCATGACAAATTAGGTTGGGCTGCGCCCACGTTTAGATGTTTTTTTCGCATGACGCATACTCAAACAGACACCTCTCACTTATATTTAAGAGATGTAGTCTTGCACAATTATTATGCTGATGCGTATTTATATTGCAGAGGGCAAGTTCAAACTTCCCAGTCAAATAAATATACTGACTAACCATTGAAAACGCTCAATTAAAGGCAGGATTTTATTGTTTCGATCGTGATGTATTGCAGACCGCTGAAGTTTTCGTTCATGTACGGACTATTTGTTTCACATTTAACTTTTTTATTTATTTGTCATGTTAGGGAACGTCAACCATAACCGTCAACATAGGTTTCTCTTGGTTTTTGAACTGGTATGGCTGATTCGCTACGTATGTATCATGTGCACAGGCCGCACCCATGGAACTACAGAAAATTACTCCTTATATCTAAAAGAAAAAAAATTGTTTCCTAAAAAAAATCCTTTCCAAAGTAGTATTTTTTAGTATGGGGTGTGTGAAGTGTACGTGTAAGTTGAATAAATCCTTTTTCTTTGTTTTTTTTTTAAATTCAGATTTTTTTTTAGTTTCACTGCCAGAGAAACCGAGAAAAGTGAATTAATAATTGATCACCAATTTCCCCATCTTTTAAATCGATCGTGCTCGACATGGCATGCTGCCAAAAGGCATTAGTTCCGTGACGGTTTCTATTGAGTGACTGATCAGTCTTGTCTTATCTATTTTGTTAGATTGTTTTGCTTCGACGTTAGTCAGTTCCTAAGTCGTAACTTTTGGCATTTGGAAAGAAGATGCGTCTGTCTGAGGAGAGAAATAAAAAAAACAATACTTCGCTGAATTCCAGAAGCTGACAGAGTGAAAGAAAGAAAGAATCAAATCTTAAGAAAGTAGAAGGAAACCGCAGGCAATGTATAAAGATAGATTTTATCCCCGCAGTCCGACGGTAGAACATTCTTTAAAAAAAAAACTGTCTTGAGCCAAAATGGCGAAAAAACACAGGATGGTAAGTTTGACTGAGTCGTCCTGAGTTGGGATGTTGAGTTTTTCAGAAAACCAGAATATAACAAGGAAAAGGAATAAGAAATATACTGCGTCAATCAGGACTCGTTGTGAAATAAGCTCAGTGTAATCTTTTTTTAAAATGTTTCACTATTTTTTGCTTATTGAGGACATTTCCTAGAGGAGGAAAATTTGTGACCAACAAACGTAAATAATTTCATTGAGATGACATATTGTCTTCAAAAAGGTAGTTTAAAAAAGATTATTGTGTCAGATTGGTCGTATTTCGATGAACGTTCCTAAGTTTATACCATATTTTTTTCCTCTTATTCAAAGACTGAAATTCAATGCATAATAACATAATGAAAAGATATACCGCAGGATGTCCACGGTTTTCATGGGACGTGAAGAAATATGAACAAAAATAGTGGAATAAAGCTATTGAACAAATTGAATTGGTATCAGATGAGACAAAACAGCAAAAGACTAAAGAATGACGATAATCAATATGAAAGAAAAGGGAATGAGACGAAACCTCGAAAAACTGAGGAGTAAAAACACCATAGGCTGTCTATATAACAGCATATAAGAAATAGTCTTTAAAACAATTCAAGAATGTCCTTCTTGAAACTGTCTGAAGTGGGGATTGTTGAAGAAAATAAAAAAAATGAATGGGGAAAAATATAAACAAATCAGATGCGAACTCATTGTCGATTGTGTAAATAAAAGAATTTCAATGAACAACTATATTGAGGAAGATGTCGAGAAAAGACATTATTGAAAACTTTTACAGAACAAAAAAGGCTGTCGGATTGAGTTATAAAACACTCTTAGAGGGAAGCAATCGCGAATTCATTTCTTTGGCTAAGTACTATGAACTCAATTCACGCTCGGTTCAAACACCTGAAAAAAATGAAAGTGCATTCTTATCTCATTTTAATTTAAAAGCTCAACCAGCCGGGGATGTGTTCCATGGATATATCAGAAAACAATAATGCTATCTAAGATGCTCTTATGAAATAAATGTCTGGAGGGGAGAGTTTTTGAGATCTTAGTTATTTGCTCTGTGAAGTTGTACGAATTTTCATCGAACGGCTGAATATTTCTTAAACAACTACGGACTCGCAACGTGGGATATCACAAAACGGATTAATTTCATTGGATATGAATAATTTAAAGAATCGTTGCAATGGGGACCGTATTATATTATCCTGTTTCGGTGGCATTATTCTGTTCTTTCATTTATACTTCGAATTCTTTGGGATATATATATATATATATATGAAGCAAAGGCTTTGATCTTACCTCATGGTACTGGACGGGACAATGGATTGTCTATAGTCACATTGAAGAGTCGTAATACAACGAGACATTTTGGTACAAATGAAATTTCTTTTGCAAAAATTGTGACAAAGAAATTCATTCAGTTTGCTTGAAAGGATGGAAGGCCAACTGCCAAGGCACTTGGTATCAGTCTTGGGCTTCATTCATCTGCTTTCGAATCCAGATTTTTCTCGATCCTTCATCCACTTTAAAATGTCGTTCTGTAATTCTTCAAGCTTTATTCTTTGCATGATACTCCTCCCCAAAATCACTCCACTGATTTGAATTCAAATCCTCAGAAAAAAACCTCCCCATTGCCTCCCCTGGCTGGAATTCTCCCCCGAAGAAAGTGTCCAACCATAAGAGCCAAATGTGTCCTTATCAAGAATCAATAGACTCTAGAGTCGACTGTCTTCCATTTTCTCCTTTTGTATACATTTTATATATATATATATATATATATATATATATATATATATATATATATATATATATATATATATATATATATGTACGTATGTATATATATATATGTATGTATATGTATGTATATATATATGTATATATATATGTATATATATTTATATATATGTATATATGTATATATATATTTATATATATATATATATATGTGTGTGTGTATATATATATATATATATAAATATATATATATATATATATATATATATATATATATATATATTCTTTTTTCAAAAACGCAAAGCCGTACTTTTTTTTTTTTTTCGTCGTAGAAGTCTAGATTTCTTTTCTTCAGGTAATCCATTGTTTATTTTTTACGCATACGCCTCTTAGCTATCATTCTTTCTGAAAATCAAATCCATTGTAAAATTTCACAAGTAAAATAAAATGAATTCCTACCTGAGGATCCATATTTTGTTTCATTCATAACTTTCGTTTAGCAACTACTGCAATGTCACAAAAGAGGGACGAAGCATTGTACTTACCTGAAAAATAAAGGAAGAATGATTTGTGTTTTAAAAGAGCAGCTTTTAGGAAAGAAAACTTTGAACATATCAAAAGTCATTTAATAATCATGGGAAATACAAATCACAAAGATGGAAAATTGATTTCAACTACATGAGGTGCGTTTGCTCTAAGTCTGAATCCAAGCAAATCATCTCCAATTTCGCTGGACACAAAATAAGGGATCAATTAAGCATAAAATTACCTTGCAAATCCAACCGCTTCATCTTTGTATCAGGAGAAACTTACGGTTAAGCATTGATGTAAATTGGCTGCTGATCCCTACAATGCATATATGAACATGCATTCTCCCATAAAATTACTCAGTCGGCAGTGAGACGTCATTGAATAAGCAGTGATTTTTTGACATAAGGACTGTTTAATTTTTGGCTTCAAATCCTTCGAAACTTGTGTAGGTTTTTTCTGCCAAACATCTCATCATCAAGTTCTGTCAGCGCGTGAATTCCAGATTTTTCTTTTTTTTTTTTTGTGGATCTTAGCTGTTAAAGGGCAGCATATCCCAGACCAAGATCGAGTTCAAGGAGAACGCAATGAGACAGCTTACGATGACTTCGAAAGAAAAATTTTCTGGGCTGTCTTAAAATGTGGGAGGGACGCTTGGATGACTTTGTGAGGTCCATTGAGGATATATGTCAATGATACTTGTAATAAGTCTTGATTACTGGATATCCCTTTCCAGGGAGAATAATGTACCATTTCCCAAGGTAGGAAACTATTTTGTTAATGGTGAATGGATGGATACTTTCCGGACAGAAGTTATATGTATAATTGGTACCCATAACAGTATAGTCGTGCAGACCAACAATACTGTAGTTTTGTGTCAAACTAAACCATTATTGGTAAATATATAGCGTCACCAAAAATATTGTTTGAGACTGTTCATGTTTACATAGTTCAAATGCTTTTAAGAAACTTATATGTCCACACTCTTGGAATTGGTTTTATGCCAAAATATCTTGTCAACTTTTAAATGTGCCCATACTTCTCTATCACAAGCTTTTCTGTCATTCTTTCGGTCCTAGTTGCTAACAATATAAAAAGGAATGTGAGAGTTATGAGTTTATTTACAAACTGCTATTGTGCCGTAAGACGCATGATGTCATCAATAGATGACGTATCAAATGTTCGTATTTTACGGTATTGCCGAGCATGTTTTATTAATAATAACTGTCTGCATAGATGGTTAAAATCGGTCCATTTCTAAAATTTTCAATTATTTCCATAACTAAATTATATCATATCCCCATTTAAATCCCACTTATCGAATACAATCACCATACAAGTAGATTCTGGGATAAATTATCGATAAAATACCTCAATTAAGGCTAAATAATTGTTTTTTTAATTGCTACATTTTAGGGTAAACTAACCTCTCCTTCTCTTTCTCTACATCATCTTCCTGCTATTACTATTACTTCAACTAGTAATACTACCAATTGGTTTTAAATCCCTTTAAATTGGAAATCGAATATGGTTGACACATCATCAAACGTATGTTTCTTTTTACATCTATCTATCTATCTATCTATCCATCTATCTATCAATCTATCTCTCTATCTATCAATTGGAGTCGATAAAAAGAGTCAGAGCAGAGAAATCACTGTTGGTTGCATATTCAATTGCCACCGGATGGTCTACACAAATCACTCTGAAACTATAATTGTCAAGTCCAAATGGTAGGATTCTATCTCAGTGTTTATCTAACGACGCATCTATGCCAGCGTCTTTACTGGTCATATGATACGTTCTTTCAATCAGTTATAGGTCTTGGAAGAAGAAACATCGTATTTTCATACTTTTAATATAATTGAATTTAATCTTGTTTGCATCTATTTACTTCCTCTTATCTCAACTTACATACGCTATGTTTCAATTTGAAATCTTTTATCCGAATCTATTGCATAAAAACCTTTCAACTGTCCCATCAGTATCTAGTAACCAATTTACTCAAGAGTATCTGATGCCTGTGACGCTAAATCAGATGACAGCAATAATCCCTGAACTCTGCACAGTATTACTGCTAGTTTGAATTATGCTTGCAATTAATTCTTATTTTTGAAGACAAATTCTGATTTATGCTCATACGATTTATTCCTGTGGTATAACTGAAAACACTTGCTTAAATACCATGAAATCCCTATACATGTTTTGCATTCACTTTGAAAGGATTCATTTCCAAGTGGTTTAGAGTTGTGTTTCTTAAACTTTTACAGTCCTTCACCCTTGAGACTTCTCGCAGAATTTTGCCAGCCTCCTGATCAGACCTGTAACAAGCAGGGTCAGGGATATACTCTTTCAACATGTATTCCTACTAATGGAACTTTATAACATGTAATTTTCAACTTTGGTTGATGTATCATGCGAGCATTTCTAACGTGATTATCTTATTTATTTTATTTACAGAAAAATTGAGTGAAAAAATCAAGAACTAAAAAAATCATTAAAATTTTCTCGTTTACTTAGAATAAATTAAGTTACTGTTTTATCATCAATGCCTGCGTTGTTTCTAAATTTCAGTGATAAGCTTCTCAAACCAAAATTCTATCCCCCCTCCTAACACAACAAACAATAATTAAAAAGCATCCTTGATAACATTCCCAACTAGTTTTGTTAAACCCCAAAATAACTCTGTTCGTCCTCATTGAACTATTCATCCCTGAAAAACCAGAATGGACTATCGTATTTTTCTATGTAGGTGACATTGTTATAAAAAGTTTCACTTAGTCATCAAAAAATGACTAGTGTACGTGATTTTGCAAATGCATTATACTTATGGAATATCATAAACATTACTTAGTATTTTCTCGTTCATGCTAATACTTCCTTATTATTAAACAACCTATGATGTGGAATCAAGTGAAGATACAATTTATTAAGTTCAGCGTACTATAAAAGTTACATTATCAGCTATTAGTGATGAAGTAAGCGTGACAGGTGACAAATGCACATTGTTAATTATTTTAATTGTAAATGAGGATTTGATGTATTTATAGATTCCTTTTGGATTTTTATTAATTGCTATTTTGATGTTTCCTGTCACATGATTGGTTCTCGAAGAATTATTCTGGGTTGCAATTGATACGTACAGTTTAATTGGCCAGAAGTTAATTTTGCTGTCACATGCATAACATCCATAATTCTTTGATTAATCTACATGAAATGTCCGTAGAGCTATTTTTCGCTTCATTTTAGCTGCTTATTTTCAAGTTATCTGATCCTGTACCCCTCAATTGCGTTTAGAATCATTATTTGTATCATGGAATTCCTTGAGAGTTGACTTCATTAATGCATTTAGTGCGATGGTATACTGACAGACTATTTGGAGGATGCATTGGTTATACACCCTTCTTCTTAAGATTAATGGGATCTTCTTATTTTTGAAGGTTGAGAGAGACCATAAGACAGTACAATACATCTGAGAAAAGACAAGAGTCAGGGCCATCATGGAATCCATCCAAAATCTCAAATGGTGGTGGGCTGGCCATGTTGCAAAAATGGCGAATAACTGATGGATATCAAAACTCACGACAGGGATCCCCTGAGATCACATGCGGAACCGAGGCCGGCAGAATATTAGATTGAGAGACGAGCTAGAAAAGTTTAGGAAGTACTGGTCCCGTGACACCCATGATAGAGAAGTGTGGCAAATCCTGGGGAAGGTCTATGTCCAACGACGGAAGTTGAAAGAATGATGATGATGATGATGATGATGATGATGATGATGATGATGATACAACAAACTGGTGAAGGATTATTTCCATGAGGCCATGTTGTGCCAACTCACGACCAGGGAATGAAAGGAAGCAGATCACCTGTATTTTTCTAATGTTTCGTTCCGACAACACTATTTTGGGCAAGTTATATTTTACCTGACCTCATATCCATATGATCTTCGGTCAGAGTTGAGTTTTACTCTAAAGCTGCTGGTCTAGTTATTATGTTATTTTAAGCATTTGTGTGTATTGCGCGGCACTTCTGCCAAAGATCAGAGTATTTCATGAACTTTGCCTAGAATAAAGTGTCTATGACGTGCACATCTGCTTTAGATCAAAGAGGAGTAAGAAAAGGTGATAACAGCACATCCAAACTCTTCACAGCCTACCCCAAAATATCCTTTCGTAACCTGAACTTGGAGAATAAAGGAATCAGAATAGACGGCGAATATCTAAACAACCTGAGATTTGCAGACGACATCCTCCTTTTCGCTGAGAATCTACACGATCTCCAACTAATGTTAGTTGAAACAAACAAAAAAAAAAGCAAGAAGGTCGGCCTAAACATGAACTGCAGCAAATGGAAGGTCACGTGCAATAGCCATGTCAAGAATAACAACAAAACTGTCCGAGTCGAAAATGCAAAACTGGAAAAAGCTGACCATTACATCTACTCAGGATAACAAATCTCTATGAAACCCTCAAAAGAAGAAGAAATCAAGCAAAGGATCACTCTAAGCTGGCAAGCCATTGGCAGTGTAAGCTCAACGTTCAAAAATAAGAAGACACAATGAATCTTATAAAGAAGAGTATACAACCAATGCATTCCACTGATAGTCACTTATGGAGCTGAAACATAGAATCTAATCAAGAGACAAACTTGCAAACTGAGACACACTAGAGAATCATGCTCAACGTTGCGTGGAGATATCACAAGACAGCACAGTATATAAAGAATAAGATAGGAGTCAGAAACATCACAGAATCTATCAGACAACTTAAATGGTGATGGGTACGCCATGTTGCAAAAAAGACAGACAGCTGATGGATATCTCAACTCAAAACATGGATCCCCAGAGATCACATGCAAAATTAAGGCCGACAGAATACAAGATGGAGAGATGAACTAGACAAAGCCAACGATAAGGAGATGCAGCAAATCCTGGGGAAGGTGTATTTCCAACGATGTACAGTTAAAAGCTGATGATGCTGATACATAGATAGATAGGGGCACATTGCATTTTATACTTGTGGATTATTGATAATGCAGGATTATTCCTAGAGTTAGATAGATTATTACTTGAGGAACCAAATTATTGATGTTTACAGGAATTATTATCAAATAATTATCGTTCTTTACAGATGCTTCCTCACTCCAGTAGACGATCAATCTGAAATGATTATTTGTCCAGCGAGTAAATTTGTTTTGACTGCAAGATAATATTTTTTTACAACATTATTAATTTTAATTGACGTCATTAATTTTCATTTCCTGTTAGAAACAAATGATTATCGCAAATTCAATTTCAATCCACGTGATCCGCCGGGTGTTATTGAGTTCATGAGAAATAGAAATAGAAACATAATTAGGAAAGGCGAAAAAAGCAGAGAACCTTCACTTTCACTTTCACTTTCACTTCCATTTTCACTTTCAGATACATTTTCGATGAACTTCTCCCTTAATTTGGAACTTCTCCGTCACTCGCTCTTATGTTCTCAGATGTTTGGAACTGTCAATCAGAACTCCACTATAACTACCAATATAGGTTTTTTCTCAGTTTTTCTGTAGGCCTCGTTGGATCGCTACGTTTCCGGTGTACAGCCTGGACCAATGGAGTTGAGGGACTGATAATTCCAGCAAGTTCCTCTCTTAAATAGATTTTTACGTGGGGGTTCAACTTACCGAGTGATTTCGAGCTAATTTGATCACTTAATTTGGAAATTCAGACTTTTTAGTAATTACTCCCAAATCAAAAATCGAAATAGTTTAATTATTTTCAGGTAACCACTTTTTACAACTTTTTAATTGATCACCTTGAACAAGGAATGCAGATAGAGGACGTTGGTCAAGTGACAGTTTCTATCGTGTGACAACATATTTCATTTTGATATTTGATATTTGCTCTGGCAAATTCAACACTTATGTATCTGTAGAAGCAGACATATGTCAATTACTTTAGATAATTTCCAAGGCATCATTAAATAATCAGTTTTACTTCAGGAAATTTACAGGGTGTTATTGAATCACAGTAGTCCCATGTATAGCCTGTCCAACGAACGACCTAGCCAAGTTGGCTACGGATATCTCTCTTTTTGAGTGCCTGTGTCTATATATGTCCGTGTATGCACTGCTAGGTAGCATCTAACCATTTCTTGCTTATTCAGGTTGGTGTTTTTTGGTGTCAATGATCGTTTCAGGACTAATACTGTTTTTTTAGGAAATTTTAAATAAGCATTTTTAGATATATAACTGATCAGTTCTGGTAAAATGCAGTCTACGATGATTCATAGATGCGATACGGACACAAATATTTATTTTTGAGAGTATTAATGAAATAATTAATTTCCTTTATAAAACCAAACGATTAGCACGGATACGATTCCAATCAATGTGATCCACTTGATATGATTATTCCATCCATACGATCCACCTGGTATTATCAATCCAATCCATGTGATCAACTTGGTATTTCTAGGTATGTTACAAAGGTGATCAGGGAAAACAAAATAAACACTGATCCACTCTTTTCAATAAACGTCGCCTCAATTTGCAACTACTCAGTCTTTATTCTGTGTAGAGCTATGTACTTGAATATTTATTCTAATGTTTGCTCAGACTAATTTCGCCCTTATGTTTCTAAGCAGAGATATGTCACACTTCATGGGGAAAGTCTTTGGTCATCATTTTGTACTTCTCCAAATTTGAAGACGTTATACGATCTAATTATTCACTCCATAACAAACATTTATAACTTGAATACAACTAAAACAATATTGATAAGCAGTAAATTTTCCAGCAAAATGACATATTTTCACACTCAGATATTTTTAAAACTCTGTATGTGGGTGTAGAAGACTGTATACTCATACTTACAAATTAGTGATCTAACATTTGTCCTTTCTTCCCTCTTTCTCTCTTTCTTTCTTCCCACTTCTCTTTGCATATATATATTTGCATATATATATTTGCATATATATATATGCATATATATATATATATATATATATATATATATATATATATATATATATATATATATGGCAAAATTCAGGAGCGATGTACAGGAGCTATGGCACCCGTTAAAATATTCACAGGTAAAAATTCGTCTCACATCTTCATCTTTCTCCATATTGTCATCTATCCTGCATCACGTGCACACACACACACATATGCACGCACATATATGTATATATATATATATATATATACATATATATATATATATATATATATATATATTTGAGAGATTATTGTTTTAACCACTTAATGCATCAGAAAAGATTTTTTCAAAAGTATTTCCTTAATTTTATGTCATTTCAGTTATTTATTTCCCAATATCTGTCAATTCAAACTACGTAATTTCCTCAGTGATTTATGTTCTCAACAGAATAAGATATTACAGTACCACGTAATCGTTTGGGAGATTTAAAACAAGTGTTATTTTGCAAAACATTGAATTGCCTTGGTCTGTCAGTCCAGATATAGCTCCGTGTAACTCTTGGATTTTTGCTGTTAGAAGGCAGGGGATTCCGGACCGAGAACTGCCCGCCATAAATCTCCCGAGTCTGTCAAGTCAGATATAGATGCACGTGACTTCTGGAGTTTTCCTGTCGAAGGTTAGGAGATTATTTCAAAGGACTATGGTGCAGTTGCCTTTTATTGGTTATTTTTTCGTTAATATTAAATCGATTGATATTTTCAGGACATGGCACATTTGTCTGAGCACTTACTCACAAAATTTCTTGGGCGTCTGTCGTGGGACATTGGTAAGTAATCTTTCTCCTTGTGCAGTCATCATATCTTAATAACTTACACTGAAATTAACACAGATCAAATATTCAAATTGGCTTTCTAATCTGCCAGCTCTTATCAGAAACATCATTTTAATTTCAGTCCTGACTGAAGA
The DNA here is from genome assembly GCA_963457665.1 of Thysanoteuthis rhombus. Taxonomy (NCBI): domain Eukaryota; kingdom Metazoa; phylum Mollusca; class Cephalopoda; order Oegopsida; family Thysanoteuthidae; genus Thysanoteuthis; species Thysanoteuthis major. Next base: position 19,880,751 of record OY735235.1, read on the forward strand.
CTAACACAGATTATTGAGTTATGTATCCACAGATATACAAATTGCCTCTGGTCGATTGTTAGAGACCTGTCCCCAAACACCTGCTAACGAGTTTGATCCTCACTGGTTCACCAGCGATTATGGTATGATAACACTCGTCTGAGTTTAAAAGGGGTCTGCTTATTATTATTATTATCTGATTATTAGGACTCTGAGTGGTGGTTATCAAGCTCATCTTGCAAGCTGTTTATAGTTAAGCCGATCCGTACAAAGTGTCCTATTATGGTAGTCTTGAACTACTAAATAATGCCCCTCGGGAAGGCATGAATTCTCTTCTACCTTACTCAGCAATAAATAGATGGAAGAGTAGTTGATCACCTATAACACCATAAGCCGATCTAATATAAGGTTAAAGAGGGAAAAAAAGCTTTGAGTCGTCCATTGTCCAGTTGAGAAAAAAAGAAGATTAGGCATCGGGAAAAAACCCAAACCCCGTAAACTCTGATTTGCAACAGAAACAATGATCAACTCTTCAGTGAATATGTCTTCTAGTGTTTTAAATGGAAACTGACGTCGCCCAAATCGAATCAGACTTGCAAATAGTTCCTTTTAAGCGTTAGTTATATACAAAAAATGCCACCTTTTCGCTCTTATTGAAAAAATGCAGAAATTCAGTTTTTGTTTTCCTGCGTGTCGTTATAGAGGCAGCGCACATCCTTCCCTCTTCAGTCTTTTCTATGCATCATGACCCAGCCTCCAACAACCGAGAGCATCATAAGCATTTTGGGATCTGCGAACGCTCAAATCTTTTTTCTATAGAATTGTACGGCAATCGGTTCTTTGCTTCACACCATTTCACCTTACGAAAAATGTCCCATAGATTGCACAACTTTCTAATAGAAACTTAAACGTGTTTGTAAATTAAGGGTTTCCAGATATCTCTCACTGCATAAGATCAAATTAGCTTCCGTAATAAATAATCTAATAAATTAAAACTACATATCATTCTAAAAAAATGCTTTAAAATAAGTATTTTTCAAAATCTTTTTTAGTACATATTCATGTTGTTTATCATTTTTGTGTGATACCAAATATTTGTTTTGGTACAAATTCTTTATTTCCAACCCAAATAGTTCGGTTTTGTTCCAAATTTGACTAGTTTTTCCTCTGGAAAGTACTATATGGCAACTTTAGATTAGATTGTTCCTACTGTGTCTAGGCTGTTATTTTCTTCTCAGGTCATTAGATTTCTCTCTTTGTTGAGCTTGTCAACATCTAATCACCAAATGAATAACTATTTTTATCGTTTATCTCATTAGACACTCTAACACCGCGGAACTAATTATTTATTACGTCCACTTTCACTTTCACTTTGATCTTAACTCAACAAATTGACTTTGAAAATGCTCCACCTGGCCGAAAAGTCCAGTGGCACCGGAATTGGAAACGGTGTGAAAAGACGTCATTTCAGAGATATTAGGAACATTTTGAGCGAACACTATTTAACACCATTTGATTAACTCCATCGTCTTTAATTTCCTTTCAGCTTCTTTAATTGTTTTCTTTTTTTGACGAGAGCAAATTCAGTCCAATTGTTTATTATCAAATTTTCATACCTTTTCTTCTATCAATACGACTGAGAAATATAAGAAATGAAGACAGATTTTCAACAACTCTACCAGAAATAGATATGGGAGAAATCCAGCCAAATAGCACAAATCGCTGATTTTTCCTTTTGTAAGGTATAGATTACTTCACAACAGAGCAGTGGTGTATGGTGCTTTGTATCTTTGGCATGATGTGTGCTACGGATGTACGAAATGATAAAACAATTTCTGTAATATCCAAAAAGCAACGGACAGTGAAAGCCTTTTTGGTATAATTTAGAATAGGTGGTGCCGATAGTTGATTATAAAGTTCGACCTCTGCTCACTCCATATTACAAAGGATTAACAAATAAAACCAAATACAAGAATTAATGAAAGGAAAACTCCTGTTAGATTGGACTCTATATTCTGCTGATGTCCAATCAAAAGTCAGTATTCTACTGATTTTCAAATTTCTACCTCACTGTGCCACGGTTGCTTCCACGACAAATTGCTTTCTAAACACTCTGAAATATTTTAACGTGTTAATGCATCTGTAGCACACGGCACTCCAAAGATACAAACCACAATCTACCTTCAGATAGGCATATATATATATATATATATATATATGTGTGCGTGTGTGTGTATGTATCTCTGAGGTTAATATTGAAAAAAATCACGACGTATATTTGTAATTCAGAATAGCCTATATCATTAGAGTGTTGAATATTAACTGAAAAACTGAAATATTGTGAAAAATGTGAAACTTTGAAACGGTTCAGATCAGAACTTAAAGTCATTTCACCAAATACACTTGCATGTCTCTTTGTGTGTGTGTCTTCTTTAATTGTTTTCTCTATTTCGGTTATCTAGGCCAAATGGCGTATCCACTGTGTAATAACGGGAGATTATTTCAAATAATAATTAGACATACACACACACACACACACATATACATATATATATATATATATATATATATATATATATGTACGATTAATGTAACAGAAACTGCACAGAAACACAGAAACATGTTTCCATATTATGGATAGAGAAACATACGTAAATGTATAACAGGAAAGACATTTCCATTCACATATACGTCAATCGATTCATACATGCACACATATATATTGATAATATATACACGTTCACGTATGTTTGTTTGTTATTGACCAATCCTCAGTTGATGTATGCTTGAATATATATATATATATAAAAATATATATATATATATATATATATATATATATATATATATATATATATATATACATGGAAACACAGGATGATCATGCAAAAATTTAATCATAGTTGGGGAACGATATCTATTTTTGCAATGCATAAATGGTTAAAAAAGATAAGTGTCATGGAACCGATGTCTACCTAGGAGTAGTCTTAAAGCGACTCTGCTCTTTACAATCAGGGCTATATAACATTTGCCATTCAACATCGATGCTGAAAGAAATATAGTTCTTAGTCGAACGTGTTTTTAATTTCTACATCCTGCCAGACATAAACTGTGCACTATACTCCCAAAGACGTATATGTACATATATATCTTTTGTAAATATTCTGACTATGAAATCCTTTTTGGAGATCACTCTTAGCTTTTCTCTTCGACAGTTTTGTACCTTAGGAATTTCCTTTTTACCACTGATTTTGAACACTTTCAATGTCGCATACCATTGACATGAATGTGTAGGTTCTCCAGCAAAATTACTTGGTCCTGGGACAAATGGCATCTGTTGGTTTCCTGGAGGATTCCCATAATCACAAAATTTTCCTGCCGATGTCAAAAGAATCAGAGGCGTCAATTATCACCTAACACTTTTCACTACTTCAAGTCAGGAGAACTGTACACAATTCCTTCATCTTGTGTGAGCTCGCACATAAAAGTGAGGATTATTTCTTGAGTGGTAATTTGTTGTTCATTCATTCGTCGTTCGTTACTATTCTTTCTTAATTTCAGTGAAACCACTCAAGCGTATCAGTCACGAGAAAGGTGATAAGTTGTTCTTAATAACAGTTGTCTTGACCAGTGCTTCTTGAAATGAAAGATGAATCACCCGAGGGTGCCTGGATTTATTTTGAAGTTGAATGAAGCTAGAAGGATGGATGAAGAGTGAATAAAAACATGAAAAATAAATTGAACGACCGTAGCCATCAAAGATGGCAATGGGCTCTATTAGTTTTTTCTTAAATATATTTGTGTGTGTTTTTTCATGTGTTTGTTTGTCTTAGCACTCCTGACCAGTTTGTTTACAGATTTGAAAATTTGCATCAGTACTCCATTAGACACTAACAGAATTTTTTTTCGATCTTAGGTAAAAGCTTTTCTGGCTTTATTTTGACGCATTATTAATGACATCTGTTTTTTCCAGAGTGTAATAGTTTCTGGATATATTTTCCCACTCTATTTTAGATGTTTTCTATTGGAAAACGCCAGTGATCTCATGAATAGAATTGATCTTAACCATATTTATTCATCAATAGAATTTTTTCGTTATAACAATTTTTGACATTACAGTTGTTCAATTATACATAGTGATGACGAGTTTACTCGTATATATCTATCTTTATACTTAAAAAAAACTTACCATTCTATTGGCAACGAAACGGAGAATTCGATTTTTTTTCTAACTTGTGCTATTCCAATTTCGAAGATGTTGGTCGTTTCCCAAGTTTAGCGAAAACATTATAATAATAAATGAAGTATATATTCTACAGGTGTGGTTAATCACTCAAAAGAAAACGGCACGTGTCCAACGTCTCTTGAAAACGTGGACTGTTGAGGTAGGAGGGTAACCAATTAACAAATTGGAGCAAGAGGTGATCATTGAATAAATTACTTCTGTCGCCCTTTGTTGTCACACAACAATACCTGAATTAATAAGCAAAGAAATAGCGTAAACGCATCTGGACACGAAATTGGACAAATTCAGCATATTCACATTGTAAATTGAATTCTCCCACTTAAAAGAAAAAACTTGATCCGCTCATATCTGTTTATCTATTTATCTTTCCATATACACTGAAAAAAATGAATATTAAATATTTGTTTAATCTACTGAAGATCAACGTTTATGTAAAATAGCTTGAGTGCAGTAAATAATCTCAATTACAGATCAGTGAGTGCACAGTTTATGAAATAAGGAATGTATTAGTACCCATTGAAACAGTGCATATCTCTATTCTGGGTTAATACAGACCTGTAATCTAGCATGCATCAAATCGTATAAATGGTTAATACCATCCTATGATACACTATTCCACTCCTTTTGCATCTTTTGACGCAGTTCAGGGAAATTTCTCATTGGGCTAACTGAACGATTCAGGTGTCATCAAATTAGTGTCCTATTCGTGGTCAACAGTCAAGTCTGCCGATTCTGTCAGCTAGGGTAGGTACCAAACATGTTGCAAAGCTTGCTGAGAAACTCAAGCCCCATGTGGTTGGGAACTATTCTATTCAAACAACACATCCCTTTCTCTATTGCAAAAATGTCAGGAATAGGTTGAATACTGTTCTGGACATACCTCGCGCTGGTCAATGGCCCCTCCATGGATCTCAAAGGCGAGCAGGAATTGTAACATGGCAACTCAAAACCCGGAAGCCAGGGGTTGGCTTGTGTGCCTCGGGTGAATACACTCTAGGAAATAAGGTCATAAACATGGTCTGCATTGCACACGCAAACAACCGTTACTTGTATGAAAGCAGACTCTGCTCTTATATCAAAACACTTCAAACCGCCGTTCAATTCACGAAAGTCACTGGAGACACACACTAAGGTGTTCAGGTCTGACGAAGTACGCATGCCCGTGGTTGTACAGCAAGGAAAATCTTTGCAACGGTCTGTGTTGACACTACTGGAGCCATATTTGCTCTGATCTGCTCTCCGAATGTCATGCAGTCTGCCACTGCCACCTTTACAATAAACTTGGTGAGTGTCTGTGCTTCGTGGCCATTCAGACCTATTCTAAGGGTGTAGGAACATGCATTTGGCTTCTTTTGACAGCATCAATGTACGAACGACACATCACGCCTAACATTTACAGCTACTCTCCAAAATGACAATCCAGCCTCTCTATGGCCCAAAATACGACGTGTCTCAAGAGGATACAGTTGAAGAAAAGAAATAGGAATTTGTCTATGTAAATTGACATTTGTTTGACCTTAGCTCTTTCACAACACTGAACCTTATCGCAACATTTGTCGCAGTCTAAAGCCCAGAAACAGACGACGCTCTTGTATGAGTTTTACAACATAGCCGAAAGCTGAAAATTCAATCACCCAACCATATCAATACTGTACCTAGGTCAAAATTGCAACAGGTTTCGGAGTGTTATAATTCTATTTTCCGTCGGTGTATCTATCTATCAAGAAATTTATTGACTGCTCCATCCGTCAAATGATAAAATATCAACCGATCAATCTCTGCACTGCGACTAAAGCCCCATAAATGGCCTCTCTGTCACAGTCATTCATATCCAAGAGCGCCTGCTGATTACAAAATCTACAATTGAATTTCGATCAGTCCGGCGCCATCATGTCATTAGCAGATACGCCCAGGTCAACGTTCGTCTGAACGTCAGGGGACAAGTTACATATGGAGTGATGACAAATCGTTGAAAGCGGAGAGGTTCCCTTGAGTGGAGAATCGCATTTAGGATTATAGGGGAACTGATTAGTTGATTGATCAGAGGGAATTAATAATAATTACACTTATCTGATTAAAAGTAAGACTACGTATTCAGTTTCCCGGTCAAAATTCTCTAATATCTAGTGAGGATTGAAAATTTGACACAGTGACAGAACTTTACAGTCTGCTTCATAGTTGAAATGTTCTGACATCCACTGAGATCAGACGCCAACACAAGGCCCAGAACTATTAGGAAAACGATCATTCTTCGTGTTTACTATTGTCACCATGTTAGCCTCATCATCTTCATCATCATCAGTGTTTTAACATCCGTCGTTGGACATAGACCTTCCTCGGGGCTCACCACATTTCTCTATCATAGGCGTTGCAGAGCTAATACTTTTTGAACTCGTCTAGCTCGTCTTCCCATCTAATATTCTGCCAGCCTCGGTTCCGCATGTGATCTTAGGGGATCCATGTCGTGAGTCGTGATGTCCATCGGTTGTCCACCATTCTTGTAACATGGCCAGCTGACTGCTATTTGAGATTGTCTTTTCTCGGATGTACTGTGCTGTCTTGTGGTCTCTCCATGTGAGGCCCAGCATAATTCTTTCATGTGCATGTTGCATGCTTCTCAGCTTGTAGGTCTGTCTTTTTGTTAGGTTCCATGTGTCAACTCCATAAATGACTATTGGAAGGATGCATTGGTTATATACCCTTATTTTTGGGATTGATGGGGTCTTCTTATTTTTTAATGTTGAGCTTGCTCTGCCAAATGCTTGCCATCTTAGTGTGATTCTTTGCTTGATTTATGAGTACCAAGCACTTCAAATTGGGTGTGCTTTGCTTAATTAACTTGCTACGCATCGCTACCACGTCATGCAAGCAGGGAACAAATAATAGTTTGAGAAATATCTATGTGCTTGTGGAAATGCACATTGATAACTCAACAACAGTCCATTGTAGGAAGTTGATACTCGACTAATGTCTTAGTCAGCACACCTAGCATTCATTGTCGATTTTGAAGTTGTTCTGATCAGCATTTCTCGAGAAGTCCAACACACTGCAATTACTCAATAACTGGCCATTGCAAGAAGTTGATGTCCTCCACGTATATAAATCAGCACATGATATTGCACAGCGTCGTGTTTGAGGTTTTTGAGAAATTTGATAAAAATGAAATTACAAAATATAACCGATCTTTTATCTACAGTTAATGATCTAAATTTACACATAACAAATTTAAATTAGCAATAGATGTGAATTTAGATTAAAATATCTAAACCAAAATATCAGAAAATTCGGGTTTGCAGAGAGGCAAACGTAAAGTTACATGAATTTGGGTAGTCAACAATGACAGTTCATTATTGAATGATAGATGCTTTTGCAGACCACAGATCTTGAATGAAGTTTTTTGTTGAAGAACGACCTGAAGAAGATCTCTCGAAAAAAATAGCGTTCTAGCTGTTCAGCAAATCTTTTTAGGCGAAACAATTGTCCTCAAGTGGTGTTTATCATCATAGCTTAGTTTAGGCTAAGCCTCGTCTCAGCCATACGACGTATATTATCAAGATCTTAATCATTGGGCCCTTCCAATAAAAGCCATTCATAGCCTGTGGTTAACAAAGTACACGAATGTGTGAGGCAACAGTCGACACTTTCACCCAGATAGGAAAGGTCGCCCACTTCATTTACACCCCAGTCAACTTTCCTATCCACTGGCAATTTTCCTAGCCGAGTACCTTGCATCTGCCATGTTGTATTTTGTCAAGTCTTTCATAAGTTGCTGAATCCTGAAGTTGTACCATAGACAAAAGGAGACAGAACACGAGGCTTAATTGTTATTTCTAACAAGTTTTCGCCTTTACCGTGGATATGCAAATCACAGGCCCTACCTTTTGAGTACTACACCATTTCCCCCAATAGCTCAATACAAAACATTAATGACCATAATGATATGAATCCGTAGTTTTGTGCGACAAGCAGAAATTATTAATAATTGACAACTATTTCATGCCGGTCCACACAATATTTTGAGGCAAGCACCTTTTAAACAGACACTGCCATTGTATGTCAGAGTTAATAAACTTGTGTGGAGATAATTATTCAGTAAACTTGAAGACTTAGTTTCTTAGAGAGGCGAAGGACACATGAAGTGAGAGATTATCACCCCTGATTACAGTGAAACTAATCTGTTGATTGATCGGAGGACATTTGTAATAATTACGCTAATCTAATTTAACGGAGTGGTGTTATCCAATACAATAACCGATGTTAATGAGCATATAAAGAATTAGTTTGAGGCATAAACGTATCACCTTTCTTATATAATAACAATTTCATAACATCGATTGTATAACATCAGCAAGGCTATAGAGCTGAGGGAACACGTTTGGTGGCGCTCCCTTATTTTTCATTCAATATTTTTGTAGGGGAACTATCTATATAAAGTTGAAATTCTCATTTTGAGCAATTAACCGATTGGCCTCAAGGTATTCAAAAAGTCATGCAAGTTGGCTTCAAATCATATCTGAAATTGATTAAATCCAGAAGATTTTTGCAGGCTTGGAAGAGGTTTAGAACGCTCACTGGGGCAGGTAACTCTGCGTTCTCTCACATCCCTTTTACATTACACAACTGGGCATCAATCATAACACAAGATGTATTATGGTGTTTGGAAAACAATTACGTATTTTCACACTACAGTCATCGTCCTTCAATTTTTTGAACCAAAGCTGGCAGATAGGGACATTCACTGCATTTAGATACACTTCACAGATGTTTTTCATTGCCTGCATAGCTATAAAACACTTGCAAAATTAATGTAGAAAGCAGGGGCAATTATGCTATTTTTAAGAGTCTGTATTCTACATGGAATTAAATAATACAATGCTCTCTAAACGTCACACTAGCAGATTTCGATAAATGATGAATTAAATCATGTTGTCATTTTTGTACAATTTAATACTGGTCTACCCTTAGTTGGTTTGCTTGTAATTCATTGCTGTTGGATAGGAAATAACTTTCTAAACACAAAAATACATACATACTTTACAAACATCGTAATAGTTTTATTCTCGACATCAACCGTTTCCAGACGGAATTTATTCATAAATTTTACCGGTTTAAGGTGAGACAAATTTTATTCAGATTTGCAAGCTGTCTGCGCAAGTTAACCCCTTGCATCGAATGTATTCAGATTGGATTATGGTCAAGCTACAAGGCAGAGACATTCTTATTCAAGGAATTCAATCATATTGCTAATTTTGAAAAATCCCATTAGATTTGGTTGTAAACAAACGCAGATGTTTGGCCGATCAGATCTGGTTGGTCAGTCTGGAAAGGGTTAATTTTAGTGAGCAGCATACTGAAGCAATCTCTTCACCATTAGAAACCGTCAACCAAGTGTGTCACAAAACTCGGCTGGATAGGTTTCTTCAGTTTTCAAATTGGTCCGGCTGGTTTGCTATGTATGCATGCACGTATGCATAAATATATGTATGTATGTCTAATCACACCACAAGTCGCATCGATGGAGCTAGAGGGCTGAAACTTTCAACATTCACTCCTTACTATGCCTAAAAAATTGTCTCCTTTGAACAACCTCCCCACACATTAATTCAATTTGCCATGTAAGTTTCTGCTAAATAGATAACTAGTTTGTGCCTTCGTGTATTTTTTTGTTGTTGTTGAAAATTCACACTTTTTAGTGATCTAACAAAAGGCAAGGATAGTAACTTCCTTGATTGATTTCGATTCAGTCCCCACATGGTATATTTTCTGGTATGATTGAAATAACTTTGTCGTACTATCCAAGAACTATTCAACAACATCAGTAAAAGACTGCTTTTGCAGTATTTCACTCAACTGATATACGTTTCATTTAAAGACTTCTGTAGTTCTGTAGAATTTTTGATGAGCTGAAACGCCAATTTCTGCTGGATAAGGCGGAACTGTGGAAACTTACCAGTCTAACCACAAAAAAAAACTATGCCCTGTTACTGAGAAATTCCTGAGCTTTAATGTTATCCTGATTTACTATTACGCCCATACCCCTCCTATTCACTGATTCCAGACGCTTTTCATCGATCGCTACCTTCATTTGGTTTAATTAGGGGCCGCACTGGTTTGGCTCTATTGATTGGCTTTATTGATTGGCTCTGGCTCTATCTGTCCGTCGGCCCCTCTCTCCTCTCTCTTTCTCTTCAAATATATATACATACATATATATATATATATATATATATGTATATATTGAGAGAAAGAGAGAGAGAGAGAGAGTGAGAGAGAGAGAGAGAGTCTACAAAAGATGTACAGCCATAAACACTGAACATTAAAAAACTTTTCAGCACAATTTTTGGTGTCACTTCAGTCACCCATTTCCCAATATCTGTCAATGCAATTCATGTAATTTTCTTCTGTGTTTTATTCCCTGTTTTTTTTCTTTACTGTTATTATGGCACAATGTACGATCGTATGCACACGAAAATACAAATCTGTGTTAACAACCAAGCAAGATTTACATCCGTAATAAAATGTGCACGTACAGATTTGTATATGTATATATATATGTATATATATATATATATATATATATATATATATATATATATATATATATATATATATATATATATATATATATATATAGAGAGAGAGAGAGAGAGAGAGAGAGAGAGAGAGCGAGAGAGAGAGAGAGGCGGGGAAGAGATAGATAGTTTGGTTATTCACTCAATGGAGAGCGTCATGCAACCAATGTCTTTTAGCAGCATGCTTTTTTGAGGTGATCAATTGAAAGATTTGAAAAAAGGTGATCAATGAATAAGTTGTCTCTCTACTCTTTTTTGAACAGGGATTGCTAGAAAAAGCCTCAACAAAAAAAAATGGTAGACACAAACTCAGGAATCAGTTCAGCATAAACATACATTGTAAACTGAACAACTGGTAAAAGCCTACCTCTGGGTTCAAAAACATTTTTTCAGACTGAATATTTAAATTCCAGCCCTCTAGCAACATTGGTGCAGTCTACGCACGTGATATTTATATATATATTGTTAAATGCCCAGCAAGCAAGCCAGACCATTTTAAAAACTGGAAAGAACCTATGATGTCAGTTTTGGTTGGCTGTTTCCTATAGATAAATGGATAAATAGATAGATTGATAGAACTGAAAATATGTAATCGTAAACAGATGAAACTGAAGGGAAATTTTGCTGCAGTCAAACGCTCCCATAAAATACGATATCATAAAGGTTACACTGCGACAAAAAATAATTTTCAGCCTACAAATTTATTATAGAGAGATAGACAGAAAGATATACAGATAGAATCACATTACGAAGGCAAAAGGTTAAAACAGAGTGCTAATCGGTAGAAAGGTTCTAACGTAGCAAAGCGCTGTGATAAATGACGCTAAGTCGTAAAAGTTGCAATGCGCCGAGATGTCTTTCATCTCTAATTTATTTCAAAGAAAAAAAAACAAATAAGAGCAAATAAATTTATTATCCATTTTCAGCGATCAAAGAGCGTCTCATATATCTATACGCTTAGTTTTGGGCACCTTTATCTTTTTTTTTTTTCATTTATTAGACATCCATTTTCTATGGTCATCGGGGTCCCTATTTAAGAGTGTAATTAAAGATTGGTGATTCATTATACACTGAAAAAAGTTCTGTTTTTTTTTACTTGTCAAACGTGGATATTTTCAAACGAAGATACTTCAATGTTTTTTTTAACCTAGGTATACATTAGTTTGTCTCTAAGTAAATTCTGGGTTAGATAGATAAGTATCACATAAAAATAATTTAGTAAATTCACAAGTAACTAATAGGAGCGATTTTTTCAAGTTTCGCAACGTAGCTTCTGTATAGATAACGATTAACAATTCTCTGATGATGTTGAAAAAGGAAATGATAGGATTAATACATTTTGATAAAGTGATGAGTGCTCATATTTCAAAAAGTGATGTTACTGCAGGAATTTTAACATTTGAATCCATGTTTTTGACGTTTATACGTTTCTGAAGTTTTTATCGTTCGAAATGAATGTTAAAGTTTGTATTTTTCGAAACAAACGGAGATTTCTTTTTGGAGTTTTACGTATATTTGGGGGAGTTTTGCAATTTTGAAGGTATTGTTAACGGGTTTCAACATTTGAGTCAATTTTTGAAATTCCTACTATTTGATTTTCGGCCTAATTTTTGTCGGTCACAACAATGACAATGACCTTACCAGAAACTGGTAAAGTCATGTGCACAAAATCTGATGACAGATTCACTCTCAGCTGAGTTAGACCTGCTTTACCTGAGTTTACAAATCCCATTTACGGTGACAACTAATGAAAGAGTTGGAATATGGGCCACATAGTTTGAGAATAATATTGTATTGAGAAAAAAATTCCATTTTATTTACCTTTTACATTTTTATGAAGCAAGGGATTTTGACTCTAGCGTAGCTGAGCTTGTAAATTCAGTTGTCGGTAATCTTGTCTATGAGAACACTTGCCAGAGGTAAAAAAGGGGGGGGGGGGTTAAATTTGACATCAGCAGTACCGCCTGCGGCACCGATTGATTCTTTGGCAAAAACTGGCCTTGTTATTTTCATCCCAGTGCTTTTCAGATTAGATCATTGGGTTTGGTGGGGAATGTTAAGACTTATAATTCAATTAATACTTTCACTTTTTTTAGGCAATTTAGGGAAATTTATTTCTATGTTCACGTATAGTAGGGTTACGGCTAATGGCTCATAACACTGAGTTTGGGGTCGCAAAAGCATCTTTCTCATCGGTTGCGAATGAAAAAAAGTCTTAAAAACACTGCTGTAAAACTCTATCAATCGTTTCTAATTATTTTTTGCTTTCCTCTTGTATTTTAGTGGATTTTCCGATTATGATTTCTCTTACAAGTAAAAGCAAAGCAAAAAAAAAAAACGCACTAAACATTCCTTTTCTAAAGAATTTCAAGTGCTTCAAATCAATAAAATGCTTGTTACCTTTGTAAAAGTGTCAGTTGTTGAGAAAAATATATTCGGCTCGGAAAGCAATTTACAATGTTACAGTTATAGTGAACTGACAATTTGCTTTCCGTCTATCGTACGATCACTCAAAATAGTTAAGATGAATAAAAGCACTTTCTTTTTGTGATCACTAAATTGAAAAAAATCTCTTCTGCAGTAGCATGAATACTTCCAAAACTTATTTTCGTACAACCGACGTAAAGTAAGGGTTCAGTTAAGCATTAAAGTCTAACCGTGATGTATAAACCATACACTCACTGAAAAAGGAATTGTCACCCTCAAAAGCACAAAATTTATAAAAAGGAACGGGTATCTTAATAAAAAATGCCACCAACTTCCCCTGAAAGACAAAAGCAAAAAATAAAAAGAAAAAAATTATACTGTTTTCCGTTTTCAGGGGTTGATCTAATGTTGGACTCTTCAAATCACAGCCTAACTCTAGCTGTGATTTAATTTTTTTATTAACTGTGCAGATCGTAATTAGAGCTGTCGGTCTGAATTATCTTTTAATCCCCAAATAGCCGTGTTCTGTCCAAAGAAATGTATTAAAGAACACACTTTCCATTTTGTTGTAATTTTAGGAATTATTTTCCAGGCAACTGCATGTATGCCTGCTAATATATATATATATATATATATATATATATATATATATATATATATATATATATATATATATATATATATATATATATATATATATACACACACACACACATATATATATATATATATATATATATATATATATATATACACACACACATATATATATATATATATATATATATATATATATATATATATATATATATATATATATATATATATATATATGTATATCATCGGCTGTCATATGTCCACCGCTGGGCGAATCAACCAACTTTTTACCCCTTTTTCTACGTATGTACTTACATGCATACGTACATATCAATATACTGAGATAGATTAGAAAAAAACTACAAGTGAACGAAAAAAAAGCAACAAAAAAATCTGACAGGAATAGAAACGATTGATAAGCACGTTGAGAAAAGAATTTCTTAGGAGCAACTCGAGTAAATTTTTGATCAAATATGATTGATATTGCTTTTTGAGATAAACTAATAAATTTAGGTGTAACAAAAACGATGGAGGTGGACTGGGAGAAAATAGTAATGAACATTTGGAGACACGTACACTGATATAGACATCATCATCATCATCATTATCATCATCATCATCATCATTGTCATTTTTCCAGAGTCCGTCGCTTGGTATAAACATTCCCCCAAATATGTAAAACTCTTATATCTTTGGGCGTCGCTGAGCCAGTACTCGTTTCGTTCGTCAGGCTATCTTAACACCGTGGTATATTCATAAAAAGGAGACAGAGAAACATATCGTGATAGACTAGCAAAAATGTATGAACAGTTAGAGACAGTTGACTGATTAGGATATTGCATTGATATATATATATATATATATATATATATATATCTCGAAGAGAGGTGAAGAATTACCGACCAAGACATATGAGACGCACACACACGCACACACACATGCATAGATAGAATGAAAAAGGGAGAAATAGATGAAAGTATATTGTTAGGTAGATAGTTTGATAAATAAATGAATATGTCACTCAGTGAAATGAAAATGAATGCTCATTTATTTGGCATGGCTGAAAAAGTAATGGATTGACATACTGATAGGTATGTAGTTTGGCACAATCAAATATATCACCTCGTTCGATATTGGTTCATTAGGAGGTGATTGGTCTCCATGAATCAGGTGACTGTCTGATGGCCTTAAACGGAATTAATTCTGGCAGTTATCAATTCCACATGGGACACACAAGATGAAATAGACGACCAAGGTCATACCGAATGAACTCAGTACGTATAAACTTGAGTATGATGACTTGTTATAGAAAGTTTACTGAAGTTCTTGTCTGTTACTGTTAAGAAAAGTAAGGGATATAATGATTAAGGGAAAAGACAAAGAGAGGGACAGAGGCAGACAGAGACAGAAGCAGACAGACGGACGGAAAATTCATGAATCATATGACGATGTAAAAATCTAACCACTCATAGTTTGTTAGGTGGACTTTCAATCTCTAAGAGATAGAAATGATAAGTTGTTAGACTACCATCTATCACCAGAACTGTCAACACAGATTTCGCCAGTTTTCTAGTCGGTCTGGATGGTTTTCCATGCATTTATCACGCATACAGGACACATCAATTTAGATAGTGGACTTGAAAAGATCAAACATTAACTCTGTATTGTGTCAATAAAAAAAACATAATCTTTATCATTAGAGGATTCTCACCGAAAGGGGACTTTAGTGGGAGATTCAATTTACTACAC
>OY735235.1:19903820-19958820 GCA_963457665.1 Thysanoteuthis rhombus
CCCCCATGTTGAGAATCGACTAAAAGCATGCATGATTTTTGTCCTGAAGGGTATGCAACCGTGAGAAAGTCCCTTCACCCCAACCAGATTGCTTGGAGGCTACTCAATAAGCCGCTGAGTACACGGGTATATTTGTCCTATTAAGAGTTTTCCACATTCTCTGCTCATACAAGAAATCGATCCCGTGACATCTGCACGTGGTTCGGTCGTATTATTCAATTTAATTTGTAATAAAAACGAAGTAAAAGCAAATATTCCTTGCAGTTTATCAGTTGCAAATGGGTGTATTTAACATCTCTTCAGGTGTACTTCTCTTTCTCCGATGTATATTCCTCTCTGTTTTAATTTCAATCTCAAAATAAGCATATGTAGATAAATGTAATCTGATGAAATCATTATGGTCCGTGCTGTCCTTCCATAATACATCCTTAGCTCACGCGTTCAGTGGTCTTAAAGTGACAGTTTTATGCTAAATGCAGAATTCTGTTGCCACAGGAATGCAAAAGTTGATTTTTCGTCCTGTCCTTTTTATCCTCTGACTTGACTTTTTCTCCATACCTTCTTATTAAACTAACTAACTTTCTTTTCCCTTCTCCTTTCTGCTTATGCTATTTAACTACTTGACTTCTTCTCCCTCCTTTTTTTGACATTAAACTCCCTAACTTAGATGTCCTCTCCCTTATTACTTTCTTAATATAATACCTGTTTTCCTCTTCTCTCTCCCTACATTGTATGCAATGCTTAGACTATCAGTAGCAGACATCAGCCTGGCCTGTTATCGTACATATGATAAATGTCAGCCCAGCTACTGGACATGTACTTTTCAGTCAAAAAACGGTGCAAATTGAATATTTCTGGCATTTTCTGAATCACAAACAGATATATTTAACATCTCTTTGTGATTGAACCAATATTATCTAACGCCCTTCTACTTGTCTCTCTTTCTCTTTAGGTTTATCCCTTTCTGGGAATTAACGATTATAGATATCTCTAATCTGAGGCAATGATTATGGTTCGTACTGGCCTTCCATAATGACCATCTTATTTCACAAATTTAGTGGTTCACAGAGCGATAGCTTACAACTAAATGCTGAATTCTTTAGCCTTGGGGATGTAAAAGTTGATTTTCTAAGCCTCTCCCTCCGTACTCCCTAATCAAGCCATCTAAATTTATTTTACCATATCACTTTTCTTCTCTTTTCAAACGACTTTCTTTTTCTCTCCTCCGTGTCCCTACCCTTCTACCAAGTCACATGAGATTCTTTTTTTCTCTCTCCTTTCATAGTGTTTCTTTTCATGCATAGTATCAGTAGCAGCCATCAGCTGAGCTAGTTGTTGTACAGTCATGATAATTGTCGGTGATAGAACCGGTCATACGACGAATCGAGTGGCTCTTAAAGTTTATTGAATGACAGCACACTTTGACTTATTCAGCTTACTACATCAATATATACCTATATTTCTACAGTTTGGTCATCATTCTGTGCCCACATAGACGTGAACTTTGAAAAAGCAATGAAACTAAAGAACATGTCGACGTACTTCGAAAATTAAATTAATCAGACAAAAACATTTCAGTTCTCAACGAACAAAACTTTTATATCAGCATCCTGATAAACGTACTCAAAACCTATTTTTCTTTTTTATTTGATCCTAGAAACATTGAAACTTACAAAAAAGATAGTCAGGTCTGTGAACACTTTCACAGTTCGAAATACAAGCCTGTGTGTTTCAAAAGGAATTACGCAGCACTCTTCAGAGATACTTGTAGCACATTACTATGCTGCCGAACACAGTTTTAAATTCACTGGATTAAAGAACAGAAGAGAGCAAAGCGAATATTCCAAGCAATTTATGAATTGTACCATAACGTATTTGTCATTCTTTTATTCCAACATCAATAACTCGTCTTCTTACCTATCGTCCTTTTTAGGCTTATCTCTGGCTTGAAATAAGAATTTTGCGGGTATTTAATCTGATGCGAAGATTTCGGCCCGTTGTGGCCTTCTATAATGACCTCGCCAGTTCACTTATTCAGTGGTTCACAGTACGTCGGCTAAACCCCCAATGTTCAATTCCTTCACCCCAGGAATGCAGAAGTTGATTTCCTTTTCGAGTAGTTATGTGGGAATGAACATTCAGAACAGGACATCGACTTGGGATTAAGGCTGCTGCGTTGCAAATCAGCTCTGTGAACAGCCGTCTCCATTCCGTAAAACCTCACAGATGTGTCGCTGCTTACTCGATGTGCGTGCATATCGACGTACTGATATTTGCTAGTCGATATTGGTCAGCAGAAACGGATTGAGAGCTAAATCCAAACAGCAAATATCCGGCATTTAACAGCAATTCTATTAAAATTTTTGCTCGAAGTCATCGAACGAGTTCCCACATTTGGTTGTCTTGAAATTCCATCGATGCAGCTTATGGGGAAACACTCGAGAACGTAAAAGTTATCTACCCTTGGAACTTGACCCGTTGAGTGTTATAGTAAGGTATAGGTATACGCTGCTCTTCAAAAATTCTCTCCGCGTTACTTTTTGCCTTTATGCAAAAAGTCAAAATGCAAAAATAGTCTCCGGCCTTTACTTTATGAAAATCCATTATAAAAATAGTGTCGACTACATCTTACTTCCTTGCACTCTTTACTAGTGCAACCAACAACCTAACACAAAAGTATTGCTTGTTTTGGGTAATGGGAACGCTGAACGTGTGTGGTATTCGCTTCTTTATCTCACTCCATTCCAGCTAGTGGAGAGTTTTCTTTCCAGGAATGTTCTACATGAACATGTGTATCTATTAAACTCAGCTCAGTCGTTGTACGGATTTACAACTACACTTGGAGATTGGGGATCGAACCCGCCAAGAAGCACTAATGATTCCTCAGACTTGTTCCCTGACCATTTCGTGACAATGAGGAGACCATAATCGCTATTTACTATGCTTTGTCCGACACAAAACCACAAGAGATGGACAACGAAGCGTCTGGATATCAATATTCATAGATGAAAAATTTCTTTGGGTAGTACCGAGATATGCAATAAATATACGCACTTAGTATTAATGGTCTGAGACTAGTTCGATCATTGTGAATGTGACAGTTTTACAGTACACAAGCTCACTCAATGGCGTCAAACTGACAGCTAATTAACCACACCGGAGAGTGACTGTCCACACGTTTGCAGTAAGGTCTGTTCCAATAGGATGCTATGTTACATCAAAGCTGCACAAACAGTTCTCAAGATATTTAAAAATACCTGATATAACGATACATACGAACGTTCTTTTCCTGCCCGAAAAACCATCAAGACCGGATGTAATATACTCTAGTCAGATCTCATCAATGTCCAACTAAGAAAGAATCCATAAAAACGGAAAAGTTACATCCTCGTATATTTAATATTACTTTGCGATAATGAAAGATGATGTACGAAATTAATGGCTGGTGGCGTTATGAAAAATCGTTTTTGTTATAAAAGTCAGTAAACATTCATAAATTGGAGACTGAAAACCCGTGAAAGGAAACGAATAAAGTCTTTAGCAAACTTAAAGCTTATAGAGGGAGATAAAATAATGAAAACATATCATATATATGCTTGCAAGTCAAACTCGATTTTTGAGTAGATAGATGTATGGATAGATCGATTGAGTGAAATACGGGGTGCTATCCAAAATCAGTGGGGGGGGGGGTTACTGCGTGTGCGAACTGAATGTAGCATGAAATTTAGTTGCTCCTTTCATGTAATGATAATCACGTACGCCACATACACAGAAGGTCACGAGTTCGATTCCCGGTACGAGTGAAAAGCATGGAAAACTCTAGTCATCGGCAAACATCCCTGTTCACTGATTCAATCTTTTCCTCAGGAAAATATCATAGTTCACTGATTGAGTACCTCCTAAGCTGTGTGATTACGTTCGTAGGCATGTGTCAGCTATCTTACCAATGGTCAAGTCCTCGAAAGGCAAAAGCGAGCATACCTTCGGCAGTAAATGCAAACCGAATGTGGCTTGAGGTCAGTAGAGGAAAAATTGTTACTACTAACCTCGAGCAATATCATTGGTGATATTGGTATATACCCTATTTGAGGGTGTTGTAAGGCTAGGTAAACACGAGCAACCGTTAGTACGGCACTTTTCCACTTAACAATGCCCGTTAGAGCTTACGGCATCCGATATTATTCAATTGTCGCTAATTACTTAGTGACCAGGCTTGACTCTGCCTAATTTCGATGATCATACAAAAACTGATGTATTCATTGTAACTCTTTGACCTCGGGGATATATCCCTCAATCCTGTGTGCTTAGCAGAGAGGCGTTGGTTACCATTTTAAAATTCCGTGGTATATATATATATATATATATATATATATATATATATATATATATATATATATATATATATATATATATATGGTGTGATGTCAGTAAACGTATGTTTGCATTAACAAAAAAAAAAACATGTACAATTTTCAAAGAAGACAATACTTGCAGACTATTTCCTTATTGTAATATTCACAAATATGGTAATCAGTTGAATCGACAAAGACTACAATTTATTCTTTCTACCTCCTCCTCTTCCTCATCCGGATAATGCTATCACAGGCGGTGGACAAATTGCTGAACTTACGGTTCTTTTTTTTTTTTTTTTAATCAAGTGATCTCCCAACTGACTAGGAACGTAGATATGGAGATAGAAAAGATGGCAAATCGTCCTCAATGCAACTAAAAAACGGAGCCAATTTGCTTCCTTCCATCCGATCAATCGAAGTGCATTTTTTCAAGACGCTTTAAAGATTCTTAAAAAGGAAGTATAAATATACTTTGATAAGTGTAATTAATTTTTTTCAAAAAACTTCTGCAATCTTCAAAACCACACTCTTCAAAGTGTCTTCAGAATTTAATTTTTTGGGCTTATATCTAGATACATTAATTTGTAAAGAAATACATCAGTCGTATCACATCAAATGCATACTCCAAAAAGTCACCTTTAAATGCGAAATACGGAACATAATCGATAAATTGACCCCGAAACCAAGAACCATGCAACATGCACATAAAATAATCATGTTCTAACTCAAATTGAGACATCACAAGACAACACAATATACTTGTTCGACATCTCGACTCATAAGAAGGACTCCCAGAGGAACCACCACGCTCAGCATTGAAGAGCCTGGCCATCTTTTTTTCTAGATATCCAACATAATGATGCATTTCAACGATCTTTCCAAATGATATGTTAGTGGTGAATCGTACGTTGAATTATATCCATGTCAATATATCTATCATATATATATATATATATATACATATACATATATATATGCGTGTGTGTGTATGAATGGTAAAAAAGCGTACTATACAATTGCAGGATAGCCTGAACCACCGTGATTATAGTCAGCAAATTTTTCTCTCTTTTTTATTTCTCTTTGCATAGCCTTTCCTTAGCTCTGAATTTATTGCTTCATTTCATCCCTCACTCCTTTTTATTCAATCCCACAAATGACCCACCCGATCAATCAGCCAAAGGGGCTACGGATTCTACTCTCTTCGCTTGCTTCTGAGCGTGTGTCTTCTCGGGCCCTGATCACATTCTGCAGGGCTACACCGTCGAGAATTGTATGAGTATATATAGTAAATTTTCGAACAATCAACAATGCTAAAATTGAAGATATTCCTCAGATGATTTTAGATAAAAGATCTATTCATTCCAGATATTTTTAGATAAAGGACTTTCTTATTCCAGATAATTCTTGATAGAATATCTATTTTCCTCAGATAATTTTAGATGATTGAATGATCTTTTCAAAATAATCGTTCTGTAATACGTATGGGTTACGGTGATTCATCTATGCAAGGTACGGATATTTTTTTTTTCTGGCTTAATTCATTCATTTTGTTCTTTCAGTGTCATTGTCTTTCTGTCTGTTTATTTCTTCTCTCTTTCTTTTTATGGCGTCATTATTTCAATCCTTTGATTATGTTAGTATTTCCTCCTTTCTTTTTTCCTTCTTCTCTTCTTTTCTTTCTTTCTTTCTTTCTTTCTTTCTTTTCTTTCTTTCTTTCTTTCTTTTCAACACCCGCTCCTTCCATTTTCAGTGATTTTCTCAACCGTCTCTCCATCTGATCTCATTCCATCGTATCTTTTCTTCCGGGTATGTATGCATCCCTGAATAAATGGCAACCCGTTCAAATATAACATAAGATCTCCAACGGGTGGTCGATAAAGTAGACGGTTTAGGGTGGGGTAAGATACTCGAATTTCGTACATCAACCAAGCTGGCAAATGTGCGTTTGTGCGTACATATGTGTGTCTTTGTACTTTTGTGTGTTTATGTGAATCTTTGGGTACGTGTATTTCCACCTGTACGTGTAGCATATGTGTATTTAATTTATTTTGTGTATGTACTTATTTGTGTGAACATATATATATATATATATTGTGTGCTTATGTGTTTATATGTGAGAAAGCATATGTGTATATGTGTATGCATGGGTGTGTCTATCGGAAAAGAAGATTTAGGGGGTGAAAGAATCATCTCGTGGAAGAGTTTCTTGCTTATTTTGTCTGGGAGTGGTCGGGTTCGGTGGGACTATTTCAAATAACTCGGGTGTCGGTGTAGCGAGGAGAATTTGGAAATCTCTACGAGTGGCAATAATCTATTTATTTCACCCTTTTTCAAAGAATTTTCCCTCTGGTCCGAACGAGACATCGCTATTCTTCAACGCCTCTTCAATACTTTGTTATCATTCATTCAAGATGTTTGAGATCGCATTCGGACGATCATGCCTGGAAAGTATTAGGCTATATTATAACTCATTTAATC
Source organism: Thysanoteuthis rhombus (assembly GCA_963457665.1). Lineage (NCBI taxonomy): Eukaryota > Metazoa > Mollusca > Cephalopoda > Oegopsida > Thysanoteuthidae > Thysanoteuthis > Thysanoteuthis major. The sequence goes on from OY735235.1 coordinate 19,910,651, forward strand.
ATAAATATACCACAGAATCATATATATATATATATATATATATATATATATATATATATATATATGTAATTATGTATATATATATATATATATATATATATATAATTATATATATATGTATGTGCATGTGTGTGTGTGTTTATGTCTTACATTGTCAGGTCACTACTAACATCAGGATGTTCAACAAAGCAATCACATACAGATCTGCAATATGATAAAACATGCATCACCGCTGTGAATATTTTTACCACCACAAGACGACTATGATAACGAAAACAATGCATATATTTATGCTTGGATCAAACTTCTTACTTACTTCATATTACCAGACAACTTCTGATGATGTTGATAAACTCCGAAACATATCCAGAAATACACGATGCAGATAAACATCCCATATTCACTTACTGCTCCTCATCTATATTACAAATATACACACAAACAACACACACACTCAGACACACACACGCACACACATACACACACACACACACATATATATATATATATATATATATATATATATATATATACATAGATAGATAGATAGATAGATTGCTAGATGATTTTCTTATCGATTCAATGAGAAAAGTAAAGGAAGAAGTTCCCATCACTATCTTCAGCAAAATGTTACTGAAATTCTGTAAGTCATTCATAATTTTCCTCGGATATTTACTAATTTTGTAATCATCTCAATTGTAGTTATGAGTACATGACTTGTGGAAATATTCAGTTGCTGAGAAAATGGGCCCAACATGAACTTACGGGAAGAAACATCGACCACTGTTTTAATGGTCCGTATAATATGGAGAGATCACAATGCAGCACAGAGTATAAGAGAAAAATCAGGAGTTTCAGATATCACAGAGTTTATCTGATAACAATGGGATGGTCATGCATTGGGAAAGTCAGAAGATCCCTGGATACCACGACGTGGATCCTGTGGGATCAAATGTGAAAATGTGTTTGGCAAAAAAGTAGGATTGATGCTTCACACAAATTGTCGCCTCAACGCCCACGATGGAGAAGTCTAGCAAATATGGGGGTAGGTCTATGTCCAACAAGAGTCTTTTCTCTCTATATTCGGATTTACGATGTAATGTCTACTAAATATCCTGGAAACCGGAAGAGTGGTAGCTAATCTGCAACACTCAAGTTATTAGCTTATCTGAAGAATATATTGGAAAAAGAAAGTCCTTTTCTTTGGAGAAAATTGGGACACAATTTTGCTGCATGACAGTGCTCGTCAATGCGAACATTTTTTGAGCAGGGAAGCTCTTTTCAACTTGCATCAGACTCATCATCTTCAGACAATTACTTTATGCAATACTCCTAGTTGGGTCAATGATTCCAACGATCTCAAGACATCAAATAGAGTCTATTTATCTTTATTTTATGATGAAATAAACAATAAAAGGGCGTTGCAGAGCTAATAATGGACAGAGAACAAAGGGAAAAATCCAACAGGCCCAGAAACAGAATCGGAAATGAAATCAACCAACGACTTCAGCCAAAATGCTATAAAAACGTAAAAAGCCAAAGAAAGAACTTTGATGATTAGACAAGACAGTGATGCTATACATTTACACAAATTACATATTTTGTCAAATATTTTTGAAATATGTTACATGGAAGTGCACTCATATAATAAACATGCAGACGGCATTAATATTCATCTCTTATTAATGTGATCAATATAATAATTAAAACTATAATAGAAATCTGACATTGAAATTGAACCAAATTGGCAATAAATAATCAAAGCGAATTACAATTGTTTTGTGTAATCACGACTTGATGTTCCCATAGAAAAAAGTTATGATGTATCCTTTGTAACAGGGTTTCAGTTAATTTTCTTGAATATTCAGTAACAAGTCCAACCTCTATCGTGAAAACCATATTTAAATCCCCAAATAATTGGAAAATCCCTTCATCCAAAAAATACCTGGAGGAGATATTTCATATATAATCCCATGTTTAGAGGCTCTTCTTAAAGATGACAACAGCTATAACAACCCGTTACAGCCATTTTGGTCAGTAGTTATGGGGAAGTTGTTTTCGCAAGTACTTACATTATAGCTGCCACTGACATATTCTAGTTATCTGGCTATGAGGCAGTACAGGGGAGAAGTGTATTGATACCTTTCCCATGAGCATCCCTACTGAATTACCATAAGATGTCTCTGACAGAACTAGAGATGTCTCAATTCAGTTATCTATGTACATCAAACATAATGCACAGACATATATATGTATATATGTATATATATATATGTGTGTGTGTGTGTGTGTGAGAGAGAGAGAGTTCGTGCGTGTGCGCGCACGTGCGTGCGTGCTTGTGTAGAATACTCACAGGAACACAAATCCCTGATCCAAAGCACTCTGCCAAGGAACAACATTTCAATGCTAGGTGAAGCACGGATATACTGAGTCCATAAGCAGCAGTGCCCATTCATACAAATGCAAATAATACGGTCATTTTGACGGGTATTATCCTTATTCCGATGCCACTGATAACATTTCTATCATAGCTGTTGTACTTGTTAACAATATTAAGTTATTACAGTTAGATTATAATCAATATGATTAGATCCATATTCAACACACATTGCTTACGAAATCGTTGTTTTAATCATACCCCTCACCGTCATCATGATCATCATCAGGATAATCATACTACGATTATTTCAAGCACCGAACGACATTATGCAAAATATCATCATAATTGCTTTCGGCCTTCATATCTCTCTTTATCTTAGGAATCACAATTATCATTACCACCCATTTCTACGTCATTATAATTCTATCGATGCATCCTCGCTAACTCTCAGTACGTGGTGCAAGGTCGGTGTATGGGAATGGGTGTGATTGGGCAAGTGCAAGCATCGGCGGCCGGCGGCCACACGGTGTACGACAAGTTCTCTGCCGATGCAATTAATTCGTGACTGGCAGGCAACACCGTTCTCCATCGCTAGGTGGCGCTGTCGTCGAACGCACGTGTTATGGCGGAAGACGTATATGATCGTGAATTCCTTTTCCGACCCTCGTTCCTTTCGCCCCCAACCCCCCTCAGCCCCCTCCCGACATTGTCATGTACGTACAGGGATATACGCCTCAATGCACCAGAGTATATGCGTACGGATGCCGGCTGGCGTACATATTGTCTGGCGTTCGGTTGGTCGTTCTCTCGGAATGAGAGTTGAAGAGCGAGAAAGAAAGATGTGACAGGATTCTTTCTTTCCTTCTTTCTTCTTTTCCTTTCACTTTTTCATTCTTATTTCTCATTCTTTTTTCTTCTTCTTCTTCCCTCTTTATTTCTCTCTATTACTTTTATACTTTTTTTCAGTCGATTCCTTACTCTCTCATTTATTTCTTTCTTCTTTCTTTGTTTCTTCTTCACCTTCGTCTGGTTGATTTTCTTTTTATCACTCCATCATTCATTTTTTTCCCGCACTTAATTCTTCTCATTTTCATCTGTATATCCATTTCTTTCTTCTATGTTTTTATCTTTTTCTTTCTTTTCTTTTTTTCTTTCTTTCTCTCTTTCTTACTTCTTCTTCGCCTTCATCTGGTTGATTTTTTTTTATAACTCATTCATTCATCTTGTTCTTTTCTTTCGCACCTAATTCTTTTCATTTCCATCTCTTTATTCCTCTCTTTCTTCGATGTTTCTATCTTTTTCGTCCTTTCTTTCTCCTCTCTCTCTCTTTCTTCCATGCTCCTATCGTTCTCCCTTTCTTTTAACCTGTTTGATTCATTCTTTCACTCAGTTACTTTCTTTGGTTTGTCTCTCACACTTCCTTTCTGACACCCCATCCCCATAGTGATTACCTCATCTGATCTCATCACTTGATCATCTGATCTCATTCCGTCGTACCTTGTCTTCCGGGTATGTATGCATCCTTAAATAAACGGCAACCTGTTTGAAGAAAATGGTCGGTCGGTGCGGGAGATGGAAGAGGGAAGAACGAAAGAGAGGAAATAGAAAGAAAGAGAGAAGGAATAATGAAGAAACAAAAAGAGAATGACAAAAAGAGAAAGAAAAAAAGGCCAAGTAAGAGAGAAAAAGAAGAAAACTGGTCTTATTACTCACTCAATGAAAACTGTCAAGAGACCATAGTTCATAGATACCATGCCATGTTGTGGGAGATCAATAAAGGAAAACTGGATTTATAAATAACTTCTCTCTTTTGTTTGGCAGTGATCATTGAAAGAAGTAAACCTAAGGGATGATACCTACATTGCAAACTGATCCCTACTTCAAAAGATTATTTAGGGGGAAGAATTTTGAGAAAAAAAACTGTTTTTTCTAGACGTTCAAAATACCTTTGTCTTCTCAAACGGTAAAATTGTCTGTGCATATTCCTTACACGAACAAAGATGCAGGTTCGATCCTTAGGATGAGCATGTGGAGACTGAAATACCCCGTGCATTTGACAGTACTTTTTGAACTGTTTATTTAGGGTGGAAAAAATTGGGGATCAATCTGTAACCGGCAATAATCTTTAAAAAAGAATCAGGACTTTGTTAGTGAATACGAGCCGCACAAAACGTCAGAAAAGTAACCAAGGGGACTTTTTGTCCACCGATAAAAAGGTTGAGGACACAAAGTATTTGAACTTTATTATTGAATTCACTGAAAACGAGAATGGAGTAACAGGGGATAAGGGGGAGGATTGAGACTATACTCGCCAGGGCACTACTGGGGTCTGCACAAATATCAAAGAGAGTACTAAAAATATGAGATCTACAAACCCCAGTTGGTAGCAATAGCGTAACAGCCAAGAAAAAGGCACGTTGGAGGTTGCACAAACCATAGCGCTGCTGTGATAGGTGAGGACTGTATGACACCAGGGGACACTTACTGTTTCTCAGCCTTCAGCCATAACCATCAGGCAACTGGTGTGAAACCGTAATCCACGGCACTGTAGTGGACTGTGAGAAGGTTAAGAAGCAGGAGGGAGACTTGAGACGACGATCCGTCACTCAGTCCCAAGATGCTATGACGAAAACAAACGGAGCAAAAATGAATTCAATTATCTGAATGATACTAGGTCTTTCAGATTATGCAAAGTATGACAACCCTATGCTAGACTAAGTTCATCTGAAAACACTGACGTAATTAGCTGCATCACCATATTTAGAAGCAGCAGTCTTGTAGCATCCGTTTATACACATAGACCACCCCTAAGATTCTCAAGTCTTCACGATCATAGGCGTTGATGAGCCAGTCGTTTTAAAACTTGTTCAGTTCGTCATGCCATCTTATTCTCAAACAGTCTCTATTTTGATATCTTGGGATCCATGTTGTGAGTCGTGGCGTCCAACTGGGTTAATGAATCCTTGCATCCTGACCATCCCATTGCCACTGAGCATTTCTTTCTCCTGTGTTGCATGGGTCTCTGTTTGAAGGGTTATCTTCTGGTTTAGTTTCATGCTTCAGCTCCCTAGGCGACTATCGGTTGAAGCCATTGGTTAAAGGTGTACATTCTGAGAACTGATTGGATTTGCTGGTATAGGAGTTTGCACTGACTCTATCGAAAGCTCGCAACCAAGTAAATAGACTTTTAAAAATTCTGCGATTGATATATTTTCGAGAGGATGAATTCAAATACAACTTGTAATCATAGTCAATAATTAATCAGCTGTAGCATCAACATTTGGAGTACAACAATAAATATGTTCAGCATAAATTCAGAATAAGTTCCAGAAAAGATGTGAATCTTTTTACATGGAATTCGGGGAGAAATACTTTTAGAAAGGGTTAAATTCCGTGTTAATTTTGTAGACAAAACAGTATTGTTGATGATGCTTGAAAAAAGAAAAGAAATCAATAAACTAGTATGGTGACGCCTAAAAAAAGGTTTTAAAAGCTATTTTTTTCCATGAAAATGGAAAAAAAATCAAGGTGTCTGGTGGATTATTGATGTAAATTTAAAAGCTGGTGGACAAAACAATATGACCAAGAGCGCTTCGAAAACATGTGCGAATAAGCACGTCTTCAAAAAACATTTCTAGGAGAGGTCTACTGAAGTACTGGTTCCAGTTTTCAAGAGTGTAGACAAAACGATATGACCATGGCTACGATAGTTCAAAAGAAATATCCTAAAAATGACTAGTAACATTCATGTTGCCAGACTTTCATAGATGACGGAGATGAACAATCCTATGCAAGTTTTTCTTTATACTATAAAGTTGTCAATGGATGAGGTGGGTTAATTTAAATAAAAATCCAAATATCGAATTTCGAATAGCCTGCCATCAACAAGCGACAATATGTGTGTCAAAAAAGGATTTGAGAATTCTTCATGTGAGGATGTGAAAAACACAAGATGTTGTCTGTGGAATAGAAAGGAAATGACAAAGACTATTGTTCTGGACGCCATTACCAATTCCAATAACGATAGGAATGCGCGGTATCTTCAAATCTCGTGCCAGCGGGAAACAAGAAATGAGAGAGAAAGGCGCCGGAGCTTTGAAAAAGAAACGAATACATGATGCTTGAATTAAGAACGAGATGAAATAATAAAATGAACACACACACACACACACACACACACACACACACACACACACACACACACACACACATATATATATATATATATATATATATATATATATATATATATATATATATTTATATATATATAAAAATTCTTTGAACACAAATTTCTCAGAAAAAATAACGAAATACTTGGGAGGGAGAATTGTCAAACAGGAGTAGGCAGTTGTTAGTTGGAAATTATGATAAAAGCACAGACAGTAATCTTACGCTAAGATGACCACGCCCAAGACAATATGAAGGGCGTGTGTACTGGTGTGAAAATCCAGTAGGAGTATTATCTATACTAGAATAAGAAAAAAAATGTCCGGACCCCCTCTATCACCCAAAATGAAAATAAAGAAATCATGTTGGATAGGGGTAGGTAGAGAAAAAATTGTGGTACAGGAATTGGAGCACAAGTACTGCGAAGAAGGTAGGGGAAGGGGAGCAGGATAGTGAGAGAGAGAATCAGGGTTGGGGTATGCTAAGAAGTAAAGGGTGAAACATAAAGATATTCATTAAAAAGAACGGTTAAAATTGGTCGGAGAGAAAAGATGGAAGATAAGAAAGTAAAATAAAGTAGAACTGAACTTCCTTTCGAGTGTCTTGGAGAGTAAGAATTGGTGCCAGTATGGTCACTTCAGGCAACTCACGTGATTTTATTCATTTTTTTTTTTTTTGGCTGCTGTTTTTTTTCTCACTTACTGCTGAGCTTCATAATTCAAACCTTTGGTATACTATTAGCAAAGCTACGGTTATTGTGCTCATAGAAATATCAATAGAAAACCCCAAACCGAAATCAATAAAAAGAGAAATATTTTTCAAAGAGACTTTGAGCACACAAATTTCTTCACAGCAATAATAAAGCTTCCTTCATCCCTCCTTTTTTTTCTTCTCTTTTCCCTCTTTTTTTTTCCTTCTTCACGCCATCTTTCCGTGTATTCCCTTCCTTCTTCCTCTATTTCTCAAATTTTTCTTTCTTGCCTTTCTTCACCTCCTTTCTTTAGTACCTTGATTCCTTTTCCCTCCTTCTTTCCTTCTTTCTTTTTTCTCCTTATAATTTTTCCTTTCTTTTGTTTCCTTTCTTCCAATTTGTACCGTCAACCAAAACAATCAACATTGGTCTCTTCAGTTTTTAAAGACGTCTGACTAACTGGGTATGCATTTACATATCACGCATACAGGCTGCGTCTATGGAGATAGAAGGCTGAAAATTTAAACAATCACCCCTTAATATGTCTAGAAAAAATCAATTTCCGTTAAATTTTTTCCCAAAGTTCCTCCCCAAAGCTGATTTTTAGTCAGGGGTTGGTTTGCTATGTAAGCACACGGTAAATTAATACAATGATTAATATTCGAAAATCCTTACTTTTTAGTCTTCAACAACTTTTTCTTTTCCCACTTTCTTAATTAATCATCCCCAACAAGCCACCGGTCATGTGAAAGCTCTTATTATATGACCAACCAGACCTGTTTTCAAATTCCAGTTTATTGTCTCCAAATAATAACAAGTTACGTTTTTCTCACAATTTGCGTGATGACACGTTATGTATTTCTATTTCTTTACCATCTTTACTTCCTTGTTTTCCTTGCTTTTTTTTTTTCGATTTCATTTGTCAGATGCATAGCTGACCCCGCTGCTCTCCCAGGAAGTAATGCAGAATACTATGAATAAATTACACAATGCTAACAGGATTTTTTCCCTTGCAAAGTCAAAAGTCTTCTCCTTCATGCTGCAATGGGCGTGTTAATTCACTAATCAATGACCGGCAGAACAAGGACAGAGAGAAGTAAGGGTCAGAAAATCCCGCTGCGTAATATGTGACATTCAAAGAGAAACCTCAGATATAAACTTATCATTGGGGTGCAGCAAAAGTATTATACGTAATACAAATGTTTTCTCTGAAGCAAGTTTATGTAACCCTCTAAACATATTTTTTAAATTATCATTTATCCATACAAGGGATTGTTTTATCAATGTATTTATCTTATATATGTGTATGGGGTTAGGTATATATATATATATATATATATATATATATATATATATATATATATATGTGTGTGTGTGTCTGTGTCTGTGTCTGTGTGTCAGTAAATCTTATTTGTCGAGATTTTTCAAATATTACTAATATCATTATTACTATCATCGATATTATTATTGTTGTTACTGTTGCTGTTGTTGTTGTTGTTGCTGTCATTGTTTTTGTTGTCGTTGATATAATTGACATTATCATTGCTTATCAGCTGAACCTTTTTGTCTCAGGTGATGTAATGACGGGTACTTGTATTTTAATGTTGGTAATTTTGTGGCGTTTATTTTAATTTTGCCTCAAAGCAGCTCAAACTACGGTCATATTCCGGAAAGTAGATTGAAATTGAACAATATTTGATCTGGAACTTGTTTGAACAATTTATGCATTGTGACATGTCCCTTGAAATAAAGCCAAGACATGAAGGACCATCAGTTGTTTGCTATGAGGGTCTATATAATAAGTGATAGAGAGAACCCAATCACCAGCACTATAAAATCAACGGAAGAGTTAAGATCGATTAACAGATACGATACTTAAAACATCACATTTCTACTAAATGTGAAAATACTATCGATGCACTCAAATATTATGGCTTTGATAAGAAATCTGTCTTTCGTAATGGCTTAACCAATATGACTTGGATCTCTATGACATCTCAAAAGTACGAACAAGTATTCCTCACACGTGTTTTTAGCGTGAAAAGTGACTACAAACGAACACTGATTGTTCATTCAGTTAAGATTTTGTGTACTTTGAAAGTTCTAGCCAACTTCTTCTTTCAGAACATTCCCTTAATATGATAATTCTTTAAAAACACCGTTATATGAAAAAAAAAAAATAACAATTATGATTTGCAGAAAACTGTTTGCTTAAGAAATAAGACCGGTAGACTAAATAAAAGATAACGATTGATCTAACCACCTAGGACACTGCTGAAACTTGCTGAGTGATATATATATATATATATATATATATATATATATATATATATATATATATATATATATATATATATATATATATATATATAGATAGATAGATAGATAGATAGATAGAGAGCGAGAGAGAGAGAGATGGAAGAGAAAGAGACATTGAGAGAAAGAGACAGTGAGAGAAGGGTAGAGAGAAATATAGATTGCGTTATATTAAAATTGTATTTCAAATGATCTTGCGTAATCACATGGTGAATGAATCATTTGGTACAAATTCCGTAATTAGAATGAACTATTTATACAATTTGGCTTACACATATGAATAATATAGGATAACACAATTTTTAGTTATTCTGTCGGAATGTATGTCAATCTCTTGACAATATCCGTTGAAAGAAATAAGTGGAACGGACTATGGATAAACAAAATAAGAAATTTGAGTTGAAAACAGTTATCTTTGCCTTATCTCTGTCTTATCTTTGCTTTATCTGCAGTTGTTTAGCATGATAGTAAGAGTAATGGTACGTTAAAGTGGTTAACGTAACGGTCGCAGGTTCGATTTCTGCAGCAACCCCATTTTTTTGAATTGTTAATTTCACTTACATTGTCTTGGGCCAATGATATATTCACTACGTAATAATGGGATATCATTTCAATACAGTTTCAAACAGATATAACATAATTCATTATTATTCTGTCGGATCATACATCAGTATATATATATATATATATATATATATATATATATATATATATATATATATATATATATATATATATATATATATATAATGTTCTTCCTTAGAAGTAGAGCACTCAGGTGGATGAGAAATTTCTGCGTAAATCAATATATTGCTTAAATTCAGCCTGACTTACCACCCAGGTCCGTAGTCCAGAGGTGGGAAATCAGTCTCCGGGTCCGACGCAGTACTGGATGGGATAAAGTCTATAGCCACACTGAAGAGATGTAATACATCGAAATAGCTGTCTGTAGATGACATGATCATATATATATATATATATATATATATATATATATATATATATATATATATATATAGAACATGGAATCATATGTGTATATATATATATATATATATATATACATATATATATATATATATATATATATATATATATATATATATATATATATATATATATATATATATATATATATATATATATATATATATATATATATATATATATATATATACATGTATAAATGTCATAATGTTACATATTTCCATTTTTATTGATGGCACCTAAGCACGTATAGGTCTGGATCCAAAATTTAATGTTTAAACTATTACAACAATAGAATAACCAGATTTATGTAGCAGAATGATTAAATGTAATATATACCTATCTATATCCATCCTGAGAGCATTGAATCATGAATTGTTCAGAATCCCATTCCATGTAGGAAAGCCTAATACAACAATAAAAATACATTTTTACGACCACTTATGAAGCAATAGAATTAATACTTGGTAGCATCAAGCGATGAATCGTCAAGATTGTGACATTTCATGTGTTATAAACTGATGTGCCTAAATCGATAGTTACACACACACACACACACACACACATATATATATATAGAGAGAGAGAGAGAGAGAGAGAGATAGATAGATAGATAGATAGATAGATATTTTCCTCCATAAAAAGAGGGATCTATGACTGAAATAATCTTTTCCTTCTTCTCAAATAAATCTCGACGTTTACAAGCGAAAATCCCCCTAATGGAAGTAAGAATTATCTTAACATAGATACCAACTGCGATAAAAGCTATCAATGAATCGATATCATAATTTTGGTTTATTGCCTGAGCTCGTTTATTATCAATATTCAGGATATCATGATGGATCGAACCTGACATCGCAATTGCAACTTAGTGACTATATAATGTATTGAAAAAATGTACAAGGCTTAAATATCGATGATTATATGATAAAACTATGTTATGACATATTCATGATTATGGATTTTATCACTTGGATTTTTTTCCCCAAAACTCCCATGTAATGTGGGATAACTTAATATCAGTAATTTTTTTCCTCTGATACTCAACTCCAGGACAAAGGCCCCAGCACTTTTTCTCTTCTGTCCATGTCTCTTTACTGATAAAATCTGAGATTGAGTTTGTCCTTCACAAGGCCGTATCACATCAATAATCTGAAGACTAACTGGACAACTATTGCTCAATGAAAAACGTTGGAGTGAAATCAAACCTGTTCCTCACTAGCTACTTGCATGGTTTATTGACGTAAATTCATACATATAAACGCTTGCTATATCAATATACATATATATCAATATATCAATATATATATATATATATCAATATATATATATCAATATATATATATATATATATATATATATATATATATACACACACTTGTATGTATATCTTGTTCGTCGAGACAGTTTGTCCAATTTTCCTATTTTTTCTTTATTATTATTATTATTATCATTTTTATTATTATTATTATCATTATTATTATTATTATTATTATTATTATAATTACTATTATTATTATCATCATTATTATTATTATTATTATTATTATTATTATTATTATTTGCAATCTCACACCAGTTGCCTGGTGGTTGCTGCTGTGGTATGAAAGACAGCAAGTCTCCCCAAATCTCCAGCCCTTCTCTCTTAGTTCTCATAGGCTACAGCAATACTGAAGTTTACAGTTTCACACCGGTTGTCCAGTGGTCATTGTTGAAGGCTGGGTGACAATAAGTCTTTTCAGGTCTTCATCAAACATCTATTCTCTCTTTTGCCTATCATGCCAGTGCTGTGGTTTACGTTTCTGCTTTCATTTCCCTTCCTTTTTTAGGTCACTGTTAACAATTAGAGTTGCAGTCTTTATATTTCTAGCACTTACTTCAGTATTCGCGCAGTTCCTAGCTGTGCTGTGGTCTTTACAGTCTCAATTCTTCCTTTTATCCCCATCCCTTCCATTCTCATCCTCAGGGTCTTTTGGACAGTTCCTAATGCGCCAACTATGACTGGCACTACCCAGGCTTTCCTGTCCCACATCTTCTTCAGTTCTCTCGCTAGATTCTTGTATTTTTCAAGTTTTTCACTCTCCTTCCTCTTTACTCTACGGTCTGCTGGTACAGCTACGTCTACTATTTGGAAGGTTTTCCTCTTGTCTACGATTACCTGCACCCATTTTTCCTTTCATTGTATGTTCCCTTCATGCTGTCTAGGACGAGTGGCTGAAGGAAGGGGGTCATTTCAAATACTGAAATGCATTCATATTTCCGTATATGTATCTAGAATATATACACATCCATGTTGTCACCACAGAAAGTATCCAGCCATTTGATTAAGAAATACCTTACCTACGGCAATGTTGTCTTAGCCCCCTTCAAAGTAACCACCTTACAACCTCACATCCTAATCCAAGTGCCCCCTTGTCTTTCCAAAATGGTCAAGTAAATCTTCTTCCGGTAACACCATCACCTGCATTGTAAAGTTTTCCTGAATGTAGTTCCCGGATCGTGATATCCTCACTTTGATCAATGGAGAGCCAGCTGTCACAAGGAGTCAATCTGGGATGTAGAAAAACTGACATACCTTGGAAATGTAATGTTCGGTCAGAACATATTTTGCTGAAGGTGTGAAAAGAGAACAGGAATGTTTATTGGGGACGTGACTGTCACACGATACACAAATCAGGTCAACGACGCCCCATTCCCAACTGAGCAACACCACAGGAGAGTTTCTGTCGCCTCTGGTTAATTTGCTACTTGCATGAAGTTACCGGTTCTCAGATATTAAAACGGCTAGATATCCTCCGGATAGACTTCGTAGATATTAAATTATGAAGTTAGAAGTGTTAGATTTGGACTGAATTAGAACTCAATATCATAGCAATTTGTTCTGGTTGAAACTTTTCAGTTATTCCATTAAATGGAAAACGGTTTGACAGAGTGAGAGAGTGAAAAGTGTGTTTGTGTCTGGAAGATGTATATATATATATATATATATATATATATATATATATAGAGAGAGAGAGAGAGAGAGAGAGAGAGAGCGAGAGACAGAGAAAGAGAGAGAGAGAGAGAGAAGGAAATTTCATACATCTGAGAAAGTTTTACTTCTTTTGGCAATAAATATTTCCTAACTACGATATATATGTGCGTGTTTATGCGAATATAAAGGACAGTTATTAATACGGTCAGATTCAACATTATCCGTGTCAATATTAATCTCTAGAGTGAATAAGCTCAAAATATATATATATAGAGAGAGAGAGAGAAAGAGAGAGATAGATAGAGAGAGAGAGAGAGAGGGGGGAAGTGAGAGGAGGGCAGAGGGAGAGAAAGATACGGTGAGAGACACAGAGAGACGGAGAGAGAGAGAGAGAAAGAGAGAGAGAGAAGGACCGATATAGTAAGAGATAGACGATATTTGACAATTCATATTATATGCGTCTTAACAGAGTTTCAGCCAGACACTAATATTTGGCGTTCTGCAGGGACAGAAAACCTCAACGGGGCCAATGTACATATGCAAAAGGAGGAACAGGATTTTCCCTTTATTAACGACTTAGTAGAGAATGCCTAAGGGAAATACACAAGTTACAACCTGCCAGTAGACGCTAATAATTGATAAAAGTGGAAAACAGAAAGAATTGGACTGAAATGTGAGCCAAGTGAAGAAATCTCATAAAAAGTTAATTACGATATCTTCCACTGTTTTTTCCATATGCATAGTATTAATACATATTGTTTCAGTATATATATATATATATATATATATATATATATATATATATATATAGAGAGAGAGAGAGAGAGAGAGAGAGAGAGAGATACATACATACATACATACATACATACAGAAAGAGAGAGAGAGGGGGGGCTGGGAGAAGGACAAGAAGGCATCTTAACATGGTCAGCAAGCTGGTCTCAAAGATTTCTATTATTGAGCAATGAATTTAATACCCACTGGCCTTGTGTCCGGCCAAATCATAAAATAAAAACTTCAAGGGTTAAAAATGGACAGATTACCGGACAAGCAATAGCTATTTTATCTATATATTAGTAAACATTTGAATTGAAGTCCACGACTCTCTCTTGATTTTTGGCTGTTCTTGGCTTAAAAGAGTCAAGCTATGTTTGATTTTTGTTAATAGTCATCTTCCTGAATCAAGGCAACATTGTATGAAAAAATGTGCTCATTTACCTCTCAATATTGTCTACTCCGAATGTGATTTTTATCTCTTTGGTTTAGTGGTTGATGATTTAGGGATTAATCCTTCCGTACTGAGAAAAGCCTTTATTTCCAGAGCTAATACCTCGATATTTTTTAATCTATGTATATATATATAGAGAGAGTGAAAAAAATGACGGTTTAAGTGACGGTATTTTGGACTAAGGATATTAGCTAAAGCCAAGGCTAAAATTGAGCCAATTAGCTAGGGAATGAGTGATATAAACAGACGGACGGATATAGATAGATAGATTTATGGATGAGAAGAAACGAACAAAGATAGAGAGGGTAGGACCCAATCGCATGACTTGTGATTGACTACTGAAAGACTTAGTTTGGTTAAATTAGTCAAAACAGAAAATTTGGTACTACTTTGAGACAGCATTTTTCCCATCTCTGATCCTTCGAGATTTATTTGATTAGCATCACATACCCACCTCCATTTTCGGGGTAAGTTATTGCATTCAGATGCCACGCCCAAACGAAATCTAGCAGGCAGTCTGCAAACAAAATACCACTTCAGTTAAAATTTCCTTGCCTTGATTGCGTTAAGCCAAATTTAAATAAATGTACCAACTTGGCTGTTTGAGCCACATTATTGCACTGAAGCACCTTTTTTGACCCAAAATATACCACTCTTGAGCACCATGGTGGAAAATGTTACAACTCGGTTCCACCAATAAGTATACAAATCAACACTGACTTAGATCTATGGTAAGTCATTTGACATGTCACTAATTTTTATGGTAACGATGTCGGGAGTCGCTGACGAAACAAGTGACACTGTAGCTTGAAAATTGTGTAAATCCCCACTAAAGTCTCCTTAGTTTGGCAGAGGGACATTCAGGTGAGGATCTAATTGATGATGCACTAGTCAGGACCAATCACAACCAGAGGGCAGACAACACCAGTTCAACAGTATTTGTTGAACCTCAACATACTGTGCCGTACTGACATCATTGCAGTAAATAAGAGATAGCATTAACGTGTTATAGTTGATCACAAGATTAGGCCGATAATTACAAACTGTAATGAGGTTGGTCATCATCAACCACAGTCTTTTGACGATTATCGTCGGACATAAGCCTTCCCCAAAAAAACACCAGAGTTCACGAGAATGGACATGGCAGTGCCAGTATCTCTTTGACCCTTAATCTTTTATTTTGCCAACCACAATTTTGTAAATGATCTGCAGGATCCACCTTATGAGTTGCAACGTCCAGCAGTTGTCTGACATTCTTGCAAAATCACCTGCTCATTTACATTTGAGTTTTATAGTTGATTCTATGATATATCTGGAGCTTGTTTGTTCTCTGATATTCTGTGCAGTATTGCGGTCCCTCCATGTGACGCCAAACATGTTCTTTCCCAATACATGTAGCATGATTCCTCCATGGTTCAAACGATCAGAAAGCCAATTATGCATTTAACATTCTGTCAGAAAAAAGCTTGAGTTAATTCCTGACCATTGTTATTTCGTCCATCTCCGTTTCCAAAGCAAAATATTCATATCGATGAGTAACACGAGCTCGAATACAATTTGGATTTGAGACTGCAAAATTCGCTGTTCCATAACTGATATTTTTTTCTTTGCCAGCAATATTTCACATGTTAGTACTGAAAACAACTGAAGCAAAGCTGCAGAAAAAATGGGGTTGCAGTATAGTCAGAGGGCAGCTCAAACAGAAGCTAAAAACTTCAAATGCAGTTACTGCAGATATGAAATTCTTACTCTTTTGTCAGTTTCGTCCCTCCCAACCGCTATAAAATTGAGATGTGGGGTTGTATTGCAGTTTTGACGATGGGAAAAGGAATCAAGACCTGATTTTGTCAAGCTCGTAAGCCTTTACTTCGCATTAATGCCCTTTGCATTCCATTTTTCCAAATGTCCTTTCTGAAGCAGGTCCTCACTCGGTGGTCCAATTTGCAACGTAGATTGATGCTAAATTTGTCCCAATTCAAACTTGTTTGGTGTCGAACAAAAAGTGAGAGAAGTAAGTTATTCATTGATCACCCGTTTTAGCGGATTTCAATTGCTGCCAAAAGACCCTGGTCTTGTTATGATTTCTATTGAATAATTGACTGCATTTGCCGATATAATCGTTCAAATTCTTACTGTAACTGTTTAGTAATAACCAATCTATGACAATTTACGGATATAACTATTTCTAATATAGTGTTGTACACAGCTAGAGGATAAACCATCTTCTCTCTGATTCACACGGGAAATTGAGCGAAATATTCATTCCTTGCATAAGAAAATCATCAAAACCAAATCAAATTATCAAAAATTATCGAAATTACCTACGATATCGACTATTATTGAAATTATATCTGGGAGATAGATCTTTAATCTTTTATATAAATGGTCTCTGAGAATAAAACTTTCATCTAAAATTATCTTTAAGAAGTAGATCTTTCATCTAAAATCATTTCGTAAAAATAAATATTTCATCTAAAATTATCTTGAATTAATAATTTTTTTATCGTAAATAACCTTTCAAAATAAATATGTTTACCTGAAATTATCTTTAAAAATCGAAGTTCAATCAGAAATTGTTTCTGAAAAAAGATCTTTCATCTAAAATAATCTTTAAAAATAGATCTTTCATCTAAAGTTATCTTTGAAATAGTTCCTTTATTTCAAATCATCTTTAAAAAAAAAGATCTTTCGTCTGAAACTAGTTTTAGAGATAGATCTTTCATCTAAAACTATTATTGAAAAAAAAATATTCTATCTTGAATTGTCTTTGAAAATTCATTTCTTTCACTGAAATCATTTTTTCAAAAATGAATCTTTTATCTGACATTATCTTTCAGAAAAATTTTTTTCAACGAAATCATTTTTTTTAAATGCATCTTTTATCTGAAATTATTCGAAAAAAAAGATTTCTTTTTCTGAAATCATCTTATTGGATAGAATTTTCATTTAAAATTAGCCAGAAAAATATATGTTCTACTTGAAATTTTCTTAAAAAAATTAGTTTGCTTATAAAACATTGATT
This sequence comes from Thysanoteuthis rhombus, assembly GCA_963457665.1. NCBI lineage: Eukaryota > Metazoa > Mollusca > Cephalopoda > Oegopsida > Thysanoteuthidae > Thysanoteuthis > Thysanoteuthis major. The sequence goes on from OY735235.1 coordinate 19,928,416, forward strand.
CTAAAAATAGTTTTTCATCTAAATCATCTATGAAAAATGAACTTATCTAAAATTATCTTTGAAAATAGATCTGTTATCTGAAACTATCTTTAAGAATAGATCTTTTATCTAGAATTATTTTTCAAAAAATAGATTATTTATCCGAAAATATCGTCGTAAATTTGAATTTTTTATCTAAAATTACATTCAAAAATGGATACCTCATCAAAAATTATCTTTGAAAAATATAATTTTCATCCAGAATTACCTTTACAAAAGATTTTTTATCTATGATTTTTAAAAAATATAACTCTGTTATCTAAAATCGTTTTTATAAATGGATCTTTTATCTAGAGTTATTTGTGATAACATAGAATGTTTATATATCATCTTAAAAAAAAAAGAAATTATTTTAAAAAAAGAATTCAATATAAAATTTTGAAAAAATAGAGCTGATCGGAAGCTATCTTCAAAAAAATGTATTGTTCATTAAAGATTATTGAAAAGTATACTAGCACAAAATTTGTGCTTTGTTGGTCCTGAAAATAAATAGAGACAAAAAAAAACACTTTTTGAAGAATGCTATAATGATATACTCATGTGAATATTCATGATTGAACCCCAAATCTCAACCAAGATCGCTCCCCACGCAGAAACATACATATATATACACATAAAAAATTATGAGGCACTCTTGGCTGGTTTGTCAGGCCACTTGTGGGACGATGGTGATTCGATATTACTAATATTTTTCTAGAATATTATTTCTCAACGATTTTAGTTACTTTGCATTTTAACTACCCAGGTAGTCGGTACACGGTAGATTGGAGAATAATGAACAACTCCTAGACGAGACAAGCATCGTTGGTGGGCCTACTGCCTATATACAGCACTTCATATACAGATTTAACTACAAAGGCTTCTCTGGCTTGCAGAAAGTTAAATCTCAACCTTGATTTCATCCTTAATTTCTCCCCTATCGATTGACGCAAAAATTGCTCTTTTTTTCTTCTTTTTATACCCAGTTGTTTTAGTAGCGGTGATATTTTTTGATTATACGTAATCAGGTGAAGCTTTGTCAACCATCAGTTATTCATTCAATCACCAATCTGCGTTTTTATTCGCTGCCGTAGGCTTGTTGTCTAATTAGTTCCAATGGCATGTGAATGAAACTGGTATGAAAGAAAATACTAGTCAAACATTAATACTATCGCTCCTAATTTGTTATATGTGTAACAAGAAAGACTGTTTACTCGCTGACAACACAATTTTCGACACATTTAAGATGGAAGAATAAACTAGCTCAAAATCAATTAATCATCACCATCTGCCTTTTAACGTCCTTCGTTTGACATGTACCTTTCAGAAGATTTGTCTTGCGTTTCATGAAGGTTACGGTGCCAATACTTTCTGAATTTATCTATTTCATCACGTGATTTCATATTCTGTCGACTACAGTTTAATATATGATCACTGGGGAACAAAGTTCTGAGCTGTGATGTCCAGTGGTTGTCTGATATTTTTGATCAGTCTATTACCATCTAAGTTTTATAATGGTACTCATTGGTCTTTTTTTTTTTTTTTTACTGTTGTCATATGGTCCTTATATGTGATTCTGAACATGATTCAATCCTAATCATGTTATATGGTTCTCAGCTTGAGGTTCAATCTTTTTGGTTAGGTTCCAGGTTTCATAGATGACTATCTGGAAGAAGCATTGATGGGATACATTTCTTTCTAGGGTTAATGAAGGATTGACAATGCTACATTCAACAAAATGATATCTGAGATAATATAATTATGTGATATGCTAAAATTTGGAGTTGCAGTAACATTTAAAAATGAGATTGTATTAGATTTCTCATGAGAATAGTTTACCTGATATCAGTGATTAAAAAATGTTGTTCCAAAATCCAATTTTCGTCTGCTTCTATGGTGAATGCAAAAGCTGAATTTAATAGAAAGGAATGAAAATCGATTGGGTCTGTAAGAGGCAGGCTTCTTTGACCATTGATTATTAAAACCTTTCAATTTATAAGTGAGCCATGAATTAGAGAAAAAAATCAAATTCATACAGGGTGCAGGAATTTCAATTGAAAAGGTTAATTTTCGATTGATCGAAAAGTTTCTGAATTCAAAATGGAAGTTTTGAATTAGGGAAACAAGTGGGGAAAATATAGCAAATATTGTGTTTTCGGCATGAAAGGATGGAAAAAAGAGAAAATAATGAAATAAAGAATGGCACAGATATAAAAAGGAAAAACAAAAAATGGTGGCTGAATTAAAGTGTGATAGAAAATGAAAAATGTGAAGCTGAAAAGACGAAACGAAGCGATGAAAAAAAAAATCAAAAGAGAGAAAGAAGGAAAAATGAAAGAGGATGATGTATAGAAATATTTTCTAAAAATGTAGGGAAATAAGCAGGAACAGACTGCAACAGATGAAAATGTTCTCCTATATCTCCTCCCTCGCTGTCAAGCAATGGATTATATGGAAATGCAAAATTCTGTAATGAAAAAAAAGTAAATGAATAAAAAGAATACTGTTCAGCAAACTCGGGTTTTCTTCTCACTAATACCACTGGAAGATGCATGAATCCACTTTTTTCTGCCCTTCAGATCATCAGATATTCTGATAAATGTCTCCTTCTTGACTTGTCACGATAATTGACAGAGGGTCGGGTCGGTGAGTGAGTATTAAGATAAACCATTTTCCATAACTATCTCACCTGGTTAAGCATTAACACAAAAACTGTTACGCCCATTGTCAACCTCGATAAGGCCTAGTCAATCAAATGATTAGGAGAGCGAATGAAAGAGAGAAAGGCTGAACTATACAAGGGTGTCTCCTCCGATTCAAAAGTCCGTGTTCATCTAATCTAGAATACATGGGCCGAGATCAAAGTGAATTATCCTCCTAATCCCTAAACCGTAAAATCTGCGGCTCATAAATGACCGAATATCATGCACCAGTGGATGTCAGGCCACAAAAGGAGCCAAGGCATTAATGCAACAAGCGGACTGTCTTTTGATCTGACCATGCCTGAATTAAGGAATTCAAACGTTACTGCAAGTCCCCGATTGGTCATTTCACTGGAACTGGACCACGGTCGGACTTCTTAAAGAATAAGAAGTTGCACACGATTGATGCTGTTCACAATTTCGTTCGTTTTCGGTGGCCCTTTGCGCAAAGAATGATTCGGTCCCGAGATCACAGCTCAATCAGGTGAATAATCATTAATATATATATATATATATATATATATATATATATATATATATATATGCATGAGCGGGGCCTTTGTACTGTAATCAAGGTGAATTATTATGTCATATGAATAGATACATATTCATACCTATAAACGCCTATATATATATATATATATACACACACACACACACGGGCACACACACACACACATATATATATATGTGTGTGTGTGTTTGTGTGTGTGTGCATGTGTGTGTTTTTGTATGCGTGTTTGCACGTGTGTATATTCATATATAAACGTGTGAATTCATTAATTCTTGAACATAATGTTACTATATAATGCAACACACAATCACACAGACACACACGTATACACACACACACATATGTTGGTATATGTATATATTTTTTGATTCAAAAATTACGAAACCGAGGATTCGTCATCTTCATATTTCTCCAGGGAAACGGTTTACAAGCACAGTCAGAATATATGGTGACCTTATACCGGTTATTACAAAAGACATCCCTGATGTAGGAGGCATTGTGAGTGCTGGGTTACTTCTCTATGTAAGAGGCACTCACGTGTGAAACTGCTTCCCTCGTATTGACGTCATTTCCGATAGAAATACATCAAACATTGTTTCAAACATCCTAAAGGGAAAACAGCCGTGACGGCCTTTCTTCGTAATATGCCTGCTTGAAGGGATCTATTTTACTCTGACTTTTTCCTAGGACCAATGGCTCAAACGCTAAAAACTCTTGATAACCCCTCGGAGACCCTTGGGAAATATATATGCCGGTTTTTTATAACTTTTTGGATTTGTCCAGGGTATCTCTTCTCTGATGTCTATCGGGGCGTAAGTGCCAGGAAAAGATTGATGAAATCTCCTAACTTTCTCCAACTGCCTAAAATGATACAAGGAAGGAGAGTAAGTTTAGTGACCTGCTGATTTCATGTTTCCCACTCCTACCTGGAAAATGTTTAATGAAACAATTGCATTCCTTCATTATGCAATATATCGAACGTTTGATTTTCAAAATTAATAGTTTTCTTTAACCATTGAATAAAATTTACCTTGCTTTCCAGCACTTTTAGAAATTTTAGGCATGAGTACCCTTTTGAGAAAATCTCGAATGGGTTAAATCATTCTGAGCGTTTAGATTGTTGAATTGTCGCCTCGTGAACAAGGTCAGTGATGGCCTTTATCATCCATTCTATTAGTAGAGAATGCATTTTGTGAAACAAGATAGAAATTCTTCAATGTTATTTCGAACTCCAACGAAACGTCTAGTTAATCATTTAATAGAAGCTGCTACATGACTTGTGTCATTTGACAGAATTGCTCGGCGTGATCAATCAAAAATGTTACTTCTTTTCATCTTTTGTCTGGTACAAATACAAGCATCATCGTATACTTAAGGGCCGATTTAGCATTAACTTACATTACAAACAGACCTCAGCTAAAGATATGTTTTTTGTTTGTTTGTTTTTTCAAACTGGCATTTTTTTCTAGACATTGTGTGATGTTCAAATTTCAAGTGTGTTTAATTTGAGTGCACAGATACTATGATTCTGAGCAGAAACGGTGATCAATAGGTAAATTAACCCATCACCCATATAACGCCACTCCAAGAATGATACACACACACAAACGTGTATATATATATATATATATATATATATATATATATATATATACATATTCATAAATCATATGTATCATTAGTATATGCATAATACAGACTCAAAGACGCATAAACATACACACACACATGTACATATTGATATATACATTTGCAAATTATATCTACTATTACGTATTCTGCATGAAAAATTCACGTATACATTTTAATTTGTAGGAGATTATTTTCAGAGCTACAATCCATCGTTCTGAATCGTGGGTCCGATATATCTTTATCGGCAAAATTGTTACTTTTAAATGTCAATTTTGTTCGGTGTAGATACATAATCCATATGTATGTGTGGATATGGAAAAAATACGTCTGTTTTTTTTCCTGAGTCACGCCCTCCACCTTGAAAGGTTCACTTGAACGGAGTGAAAAATATAGTTCATTTTTTCTCGACGCCATTTTTTTGATAAGCGTGGCTTTTATGTTAAATTGGAAGCCAACATTTTCAGGCAATAGAACTTTTTTTCAAGTAAAAAGTCCTGTTGTCTTTTATTTATCGTAGTGTATTTAGTACATGAAATCGTATCCTCACTAGGTGTAGAAAAACAATACATTCCTTCAATTACAAAGCTAGTTTCCTTATAGGCGTCATTTGTTTAGAGGGACCATCAATCATTTTGTGCAGCGGAGGATTGGTAATTCATTACAGAGTTGTAGCTTTCTAAGTAAGTTAATTCCAATCAATACAGACAATGACTACCAGAAGAATGTGAAGCACTGATTTTGTGGCTTCGTCAGCGTTTGTGCGATTGCCTTTAAATTCGGCATACAGAGTTGATACTGAATTGGGTTCGATTTTTGTTTTCTCCTCTACATAGCAACTTTTCCACAAAAGTATTCTACAATTTTTGATATTTCAAGAATCAAATGATGTTACCAGGTAATCGTTAAGAAGAGACTTAAATGCGCATATTCAAACAAGTAATCTTACATTGGATGACTGTACGTGGCTGTGATATTCCCCATCAGTGTGCAGGCCATTATTATTGTCCTGTGCATTTTTTCTTTCGGCAATATATCCCATCATCCGTATCCGTCAGTTCCGCTACTGTCCATATTTGGTGACTTGCACCACTTTTTTACAGAAAGGGATTTCAAAATTTATTTTGCAAGAGTGCAATGGATGTTCGAATAGGTATTTATGGTTGTAAGGAAAGTACTTTGAAGAGGACTGATTCATCATTACCCTAGATGTAAGATTTGCGTTGTGAGGGTTGTTTAGATTCATGTTCTGATGGTCAAGCGCAATTAGCTTCAAGCAGGATTAATTTGGATTCTAAATTAAAAGAGCACAATAGATAGAAAATGTTGTTGGTAAGCTGCCTTGGTATCAAGTGTCGAAATCTTAGTCAGTGGCTGTTATGGTCAAGACCTCTAACCCGGTAGTGATTGCTCCTCTTCATATACATTCGATACAGATATAGGCATTACAATAGGTAGGTAATGTTTTGGTTAATATTGAACGGTTGCTACTCTTCGAATAGACCCCGTACTTACTAAACACCGTCTGGCACAAGATACTATTGATTTCCCACCCAATGAGCACCGAACACTCTAGCACTGGTTAACTTTACTAATCCTTTTGCTATCACTCAATGCCCGTACTGTTCCGTGATTGTTGACTTTCTCTCAATTGGCAATTCCATGTTGTTTTAAAGTAGGTCCGCTGCGCTGGACTTGGAGAAAACCACTTGGGAAATTAAACTCGTATTGTACATCCAACATTCATTTGCTCTATGAAAATAAACATTAAACTCTTTCAGGTGTTTCGGGTGGAAGCAATCCGGAGAAAAGCAGGATGAATTAAAGAGAGAATTAAATTGCAATACTGGATAGAAGAAGATTAGAATGATCGTAAATCGAGATCCTACATCAGTGTCAGTAATTGAACGATCTTAGTGTCAAAATTAGAAGTCATGTAAAAATCCAATCGATGAACAAATATGATCAAAATAAATTATATCTATAACATTACTGGGATTACCCTCAGAAAAAAAAAACATCTAAAATAGGGTTAAAAAATTGAAATCTTTATATTACAGAGAATCTAGCTCTTATCGATAAACCCGTCAGAAGAAGCTTAAAGAGAGTCAAAAAAGTAGCATCCCTTCCATAGATTAAAAAAAATTGAAGAGGTTTATAAAGGTACCGATGTCCATTTTTTTGACTGCAGACGAAACAACATGGCCGGGAGCCTTGGAACACACAAACTTTCGAACAAACTCACAGAAACATAAACAAACAAATGCATGCACATCTTTGATGGCTATGGTCGTTCAATTAAGAAACTTAAGAATGAGATGAAATCATAGGCAACAAAATTGATTATTCTGCATTCAGTTTTTTTCCATCATATTTTACTAATATAATCAGGAATTCTTTTTTATTTAGATTTGTATTGATTGCAGATGAGTTGTAAGGATCTGGCAAGACATTTTTTTTACCCAGTACCGTATCTCTCCTTGCAAAATGACATTTTTCAGGTCATCCATATTTTAGTGTTATGATTCAGATATACAATGTAATAGGTATAAAATTTCAATGAGCGCATGGATACGATATTTACGTATTCACTTGCAAGATGTGAAACAAAGTCGTTTAAAAATGGGGTTCCAGTTACAGAAAAGCTCCTAAATTCCCCCAGCCCCCGTAGCATGTACTGCAAAGACATCAGGCCTAGCCCAACCAATTTTTTTCTGTGCGATAGGAAGGTGCTGCTATGGGGCGTATTACTACACTAAGACTACGTAAAGTTGATTTCTAAGGCCACAAGACGTACCCTAGGCCCCTTGCACTTAGCAATACCGAGACCCAATTGGCCATCATCGACCATATCATTGTACCGGTGCGAAGCTATCAAAGAATGTACTGCAAACCGATACTATGCTCTGATCTGTGTTAAGGATTTCCTCGTAAGAGCAAGATGTAACGAAAGGTCGGTTCTAGTTACGGGACGGGGGGAAATGTGAATATTGCTCCAGTGTTTGCAATTGGTGTTGGAAAGGCGTCAGAGCTTATCCATTTTAATGCATGGGAACATGTTGCCCAGTGGCGTAATGGTCCCCCTGAGACTGGGAAAAGCTATTATTTGAGCTCACAGGAGAGCTCTTAGGCCTCTTGCGCTTAGCAATATCGACACTTACTAATACCGAAAATTTTCTAATTGTTGGGGAGGTAGAACGGATAAAAATCTGCGAATCGATTCTCTATATTTGGCTTTATTCATGAAATTTCCTAATATCTATCTATCTATCTATCTATCTATCTATCTATCTATCCATCTTTATTCTATTGAATTAAAGTCACATTATCATTACTAATAATTTCATCGATCCATACATACGTACACCCTCCATATATATATATATATATATATATATATATATATATATATATATATATATATATATATATATATATAAACATACTCTTTCTTTTATTCCTCTCTCTCTATCTACCTATCTCTCTCTTTCTTTCACCCATCCAGATATAAGAAGCGAGAGAGAGGAATATATTGATATGTGTACTCTTTTCCTCTTTCTCTCTCTTCCTATTCATCTATTTTTTACACACCCACATATAAGAGGCAAAAGAAAAGGATATATTTATATATTTTCCAGTAAATGAGATTTTGCAAAAATGTGGGATAAATCTGAACAAACAAAAATAGATATTCAGACATTCAAATAATGGATAGATAGATAGATAGATTGATAGATAGATATGATTGAGATGGATAGATATGATTGAGATGGATGGATAGATAGATAGATACATAGATAAATAGATAGACGGATGGATAGATAGAAAGATAGATGGTTAGAAGAATAACCTTGATGGCCCAGGAATTGGAAAGCAAGGAAATAACTAAGTTAACATGATTGGAAAGTTATCCGATCTGAACAAACACAGTTGGTAATCACGGCCAACTGTGATGCAATTTCCTACCACGCGCAAAGCATGATGGGGAAAACATTACACACGCTTTCGGCTACTTGATCAACAAACCTATTTTCTTATTTTCTCTGATGTCAGCTTGCATTTTTCTTTATTTCAATGAAAATTTCCATGAAACTTTTTTTCCATTTCTCATAATCTTTTCCATCCTTTCAACTACATTCTATTTTTGTTGCTTTGTCTTTCTTTTATTTTCCCGGCCCTCTCCAGTTCTTATCTCTTTGCTTAACTTGTTCGTTTTAATAATTTTCTTTCGATTAGAATCCTCTCGCTGAAAGTCTGCTCTCGGCAGCTTGATGTCGAAGCTCTCCTTTTTGTACAATTTGTATCATCATTCGTACAATTTATACTAATATAAAGTTGCAGGTCTACTATTTATTTTGAAATTGAAATAAAAATTGCTCTACCCTTCGAGTTCGAGCCTTTTAACGGTATTGTTCTAAAAAAAAATTCACGTATCGTTTTGCTGTGTCATGGTACCAGATGCCGAGAGATCTGATTTTATAATATATATTCTAATATTCCTTTGCTTTGATGCCCTCTTATCTCACTTATACTATTTTCTTCTCTGATTATAACTTTTAGGGTAAGTTAGTGACATTCCGACTTTCGTTTAGATATTTTCAACTCTCCTTCCCATCTGTGACGTTATCTGAGAATAAAGTTGAAGAAGGTCGGAGTATGAATCAGTCAAAACATCTCGTTAATCTCGAATATTGGAATAAGAGATTGGATTGTTCTAACAAAATCTGTAATCTTCCTCTTGTTTCCTCAAAGTAAATTCGTAATTCTTATGTCACTTCCAAACTCTATCAACCTGTTTATCTCCGTATCTCTTTCCACGAAAAAATGGGTAGCAAACTTTCTTCAACGAAGTGTCCTCTCTAAATGAAAACCCAAAAGTGAGCCATTACTCTAAATGGATCTTTAGGCAACATCATTCTGTCCAATTTCAGTGTATGAGATTCCACTACTTTGGGTTGAGACTAAGTAATGAACACTGAAAGTGTTTCAATTACTTCAATTCGAACCTAACGCAAAGTTACTCTGTATTATTGGGATTCAATGAAAACGTGTTTTTTTTCAACCAATCAATTTTCATCGTACCAACATTTTCTGGTATCTAATTCATCGGTATGAAATGGATCTAGACCTGCAGTCGTCAATTGTACGAACAAATGTAATTATTACTGAGCAAACACATATCCACAGCAGAAGTCTATAGCATTCCTTCTGTTCAGGTTTGATTAACCTAAAATTAATACATCGTGTTCTGCTGACCTCTGAGTGAACCTCACGGCAACTCAAGCCAAGTTGTTGTCATACGACTCAATTCCATTCAGAATTTTCATTTGAATAATAATATCCACCTATTATAAAACACCATGTGTATTTATTCATCCGTCTTCTGTCACTCTTTTTGTTACCACATGAGGAAATAATAAACATTGAATTTTATGTCCAGATGACCTAATGAAAATGAAATGCTATATTTTGTTAAAATTAATGTATAAAACACCATTAATATTCAATGGTGAAATTTTAATTCGACCTAATTTAATCAGTTTTTGGTTCTAATTGTTTGGAATCACAAATCGATTTTTTAACACCAGTGACCTCTGCAACCGAATGTCATAGAAAATAAGTACAATATATATATATATATATATATATATATATATATATATATATATATATATATATATTCATAGTTCATTTGTAGATAGAAAGTGAGTCTTTTGAGCATAGACTTGAAGGTTCATTATGTTCTGATATCTATGTACAGTTTGAATTGAATAAGAACCATGCTCATCTTATCAATTGTAACTGTTCATGAAATACATGAAATCCATTCAACTGATACGAAGAGTCTGAGAATTCTCCATAACAATCCGTCAACAAATACACTCAACATGGGTTTCTTCAGTTTTCAATTCAGTCCAGATGGCTGGCTATTGATGAATCCTGCGTACACGCAACACAAATGGAACGGGGAAATTTAATCATGTACTCCTTGATGTGTCTGGAACCAAGCTTGAAAAAAATTGATCGTTTAGTTTGTATACATATGTATTCGGATTTTTTTTCCTGAATCCAAACTTTTTCGTGATCACTGCCCAAGGCTAGAAAAATAATTTATTCATTGGGCCACCGTCTAACCATTTTAAAAAAATGTTTACCCCTAATACGGCAGTTAGGTGACGGTTTTTTTATGAATGACCATCTATCTGTCACTGCTCACTCAAACATTGATAATCCACTTTTCATACTTTTTTGATTGATGAACCCCAACACGGCATGCTGCCAAAAGACGGTTGCTATTGAATGACTAACCAGCAATGATTATTTATGATTTTGTTTTTAAAAAATTACTTTGATTTACACTTTATATCTTTAAGTCTTTTTGTTATAAATTTTTGAATATTCCAGTGCAAGACGGATATTGGTTTCATCCCATTATTCTGGAAATTTCACTTCATTTCTTGCTTTTAATCAATCTTCCATTGTAGTTAATTCTTATCTATCCTTATTCTTAATCGATTTTTCAATCCGTCAACGTTGCAGTAAATTTTTTTCATTCTTTTATATTGTATCAAACAACCGTAGTCGCCAAAAGTAGTCTAGGCTTCCTTTCCTTTTTATATGCTCATGCTTTTGTTTCTCCCATCGTTCCTGGACATACTGTTTCGTCTACAGAGTTGAAAATTGTTATCGGTACTCTTAGACACCCTTCACTAAAACTTTTTTTGTTTCAAAAGCTCTTTTGACATTTTAGGTGCCTTTTTTGTTACCATTATTGAGACTGACATCTCAGGTTTGTCTGTTCAGTGTTGAATGTTTAGATTGTTCAGTATTACACCAATTGTGAGAGAATCACTTCATTCATAGATGAATCCTTTTTAAAAATCTTCATTTGATCTCTCCGAACACAACGTCGGTTTGGATAATTTATAAGAGCTACTCGGTGGGAATTAAACGAGCCATTATATAGACGAAAAAAGGAACAGCCCCTGGACCATGTAACACCACCATTGACTCACTCAAAAAAGTTGGTAAAATCACCAGGGAACAAGCCATCCTATCCAATCAATGACTAAGTAACTAGAGTAAAGTCGTCTGAGATTGCATAATGCTATGATATAAAAAAAAGTAATCTGAATGATGTAAACAATTAAAAGCCAACAAGCCTACTCAACTATATCTATAAACATATTATTAAAGTGACCAACTGAATCATTAAAACGCTAGATGAAAACTAACCAATCAGAGAAAGCTTTCCAACCAAAGACTATCTCAGTTAAGTAAATAAACTAAAAAGGGAAAGCAGTGGAACATGAAATGTCTCTTGCTGTAGTATTCATCTATTTCAATAAAGCTTTCGATTGAGTGGAAATATACAAGATCATCGATCCTATCATACAACAAGGCGTAGGCCCGTAGATATCAGAGTCTTGCACCATGTATCCCGACATGATAGTTTTATTTATTAGGCTGCCTAAAGACTCTTAATTCTTTTCAGGACACTAAACTCTTCGCAGCCTACCTTGAGATGATCAGAATAGATGACAAATACCTGTGACCCAAGGTTTGCTTACGACATCGTCTTTCAAGCAAAAAAATAAAGAAAGAAAGGAAGAAAAAATGACAATCTAAAATCGATGCTAGACTAAGTGAACTAAGAGAGCAATGAACTTCAGTGAAACAAAGATGTTGGAGACAAAGACACTTCAATCTTTGAGAACAAGAAAATCCGATTAGTCTTGAAAAGCAGGATTTACAACCAATGCATCCTCGAGATAATAACATATGGAGCTGAAACGAGGAACCTGACCAGAAGATCAACTCTCAAACTGAGAACCATGCAACCTGTACATGGGAAAATCATGTTCAAAATTATGGGATCACAAATTAGCACAGTATATCAGAGAAAAAGCATAGTTCATTCAAAAAGTCGAATTGCTATGTGCTGGTCATGTTGCAAGAATGTCAAACAACCGATGGACATCAGGACTCACAACATAGACCCCCAGAGACCATACGAAAAATATAAGAGCGCCTGACGGACAAGACAAATTTGAAGTCTATCGAATCCTGGCGAAGGTTTTTGTACGATGACGTACGCTACAAGGCTAATTATGATGAACAACACAAAAAATTGGTCAAATGTTGGTTTCTATCAAACAAGAACAGTTATAATTATTTTCTCGTTGGTACAATCCAGGAAGTCTCCTGCTCGCGTTTACAAGACAAATTCAGTCACATGTCTTTTTTCTTTTTTTTTTTTTTCAGCTATCCGGACTTGCAACTCAAGCTCGGATTCTTATTTAAATGCTTTTCGATTCAACTTATCCACAGTGATTTGATTCGCGAGCAGATGAACAAATGCAGCTTCGTGAATAGGTCAATGAATTGATAAATGGAAAAAAGAAACTTTCTTACACGCTTGAGATGCAAGGGAATATTCACAGTTAAACACATGATGTAATTACAAATATGCTTCCTCTCATAGATATTTGATGTAGGATAAAGACAAATATCAAGAGTTTTTCCCTGATAGGTCTTATACATATATACTTTGTTTAGACCATTATAACATGACATGAGTGGAAACATGTTTTAGGGGTCAGTCTGCTCGACGTACTATGGGGGTAAACTAGAATTAATACTAATTTGGGGGCCAATTTATATAACATCTTATACAGCACTGAATTAACAATCAAAATACGAAAAATGATTCTGTTCAAATTCAGTTTTATTCGATTTTGACTATATAATTGAGGAATCAGCTATTTAAAGGGGATATCAGAATATCACTGCTTTTTTTTATGAATTAGTGTTTCTGAAGAGTTGGAAGATCACATGGTTATTCTTTCAGACTGTGTTCAAGAGCTTCAAATGTTTTTTATTCATTTCATCGGAAAATGTTCCTAACTATTTACTGTAAATGAGTAAAGTTCTAATTACTGCAGTTCGATGGTTCAACTGCAAATGATAAAAATTCAAAGCAGTTACAAAATGGTCCCTTTCAGTAATGGTTGAAAAGAACTTTCTTTTTGCTTGTTTGTATTTTTCCTGTCTGTAATCAAATGTTGACGGTCCCATTATTTAAAAATAAAACTCTTCAACTCAATTTGAGCTAACTTGTAAAATGAGTATTAGATAAAACAAAATTCTTGATTTGAACTATCAATAATATTGAAAGCTTATAAACTGAATATATATATATATATATATATATATATATATATATGTATATGTATATATATATATATATATGTGTGTGTGTGTGTGTGTGTGTGTATAAAGGCTAAAATATGATAAAGATTCAAATTCATTAATTTTTAAATCGAGCTTATCACTTTTCGTATCTTGGAACTATATATATATATATATATATATATATATATATATATATATATATATATATATACACCCACATATATATATATATTCATATATGAAAAGAAAAGGAAAGAGACGAAGATATATATATATATATATCTTTCTTCCTCTTTCTATTTACACACATATATATATATATATATATATATATATATACATATATATATATATATATATATTTCTCCCTTTCTATTTCACTCTTCCTCTATGTGTACGCAAATCTATGTATATATTGAATAATAGATAAGAAGTGGAGTTAGAATCACAGCTCAATCACAGATGGTTAATCTTGGTTTTTCACAGGATTTCGATTGTCAGCCGTTGTTTGTGAACACAAAAGGCGAGATACAATAAGCTTTACAAATAAATAAATCGAAATGAAACGAAATATAGCAGACCAAAAAAGGGAAAGATTAAAAAAATAAAAGACTGAAACGCATTCAGAGAATAAAACGAAACGAAATCAATTTTAAAGTAATCAATAATGAATAGCACCTTGAACCAAATTGAATAATGATAATAATAAAAAATGAGAAAAAATAGTGATAGCAATGATTATGATGATAATAAGAATGAAAGTTCTGAAACAATAACTTCTTTCATAAATGTGTGTTCTTTTATGAAAGGTGAAATCTTTGTTGTTATTCTATACAATCGTTATATTATACGAGCTACCGTCCCTTTTGTTACGTTGCTGTCTATGCAAGGTAGGGAATGAGAACAAGAAAGATAGGGGGAGTGTTCGGTAAAGGTTCATTGCATGCCGGAAGGTATAGTTCGATTTCCTTTAGTTCGTAGTTATTTATTTTCTTCATTTTTTTTCTTGATTGTCGTATGCAATTATATTTTCAATTAAAACCATAAACAGGTTGGACCAAGGAAAGGAAGGCTTTAAAGACGATAATAAACAGTGTTTTCTTCTCTTTAAAAAAAAATCAATATCTTCTCTCTGCAAAACTGCATTGGAAATTCATTTTCTATTATTTTCTATATGGAATTCTATATAAATGTGTTTAAAAATAAAATCTTGAATCTTGCTAGATACGGTGGCAAGCTAAAGTATCCAATCCCCTTTGGATCTTTCCTATTTTGTCACATCTCAACCTGTAAACTGAATGGATTTTTCATATACGATTGTCTCATCGACCCACACGAAAAGTCCTAATAATTGAGCTGAAATTTTTGAAAGATTTTGTTTTAAAATCTTCTAAAGAATAAAGAAAAATCAAAACTGTTACGTAAATAAGTATTCGACCCATTTGCTAAAAACCTCTAGAATAAGATCAAATGCAAGAAATAACTTTCACAAATAATTAGTTGAATAAAGTCCACCTGTGTGTAGACTGAATGTCACACGACCAGTCAGATGATCTCAGTATATATTCACAGACCCAGCATTAGATCACAGAGTGGCTACAGAGGGACCAAAGATAACCCTGAAAGAACAGGAAAGTTCCACTGTGGATTTTGGTGTAGTTTTCCTTAGAACAATTGTAAATGTTATTATACTGTTGCACACTAAGTAATTCGCTTTATCATCTCTATAATGAAAATGGATTTTTAAAAAAATATGTCATGGACTAACAGAAAATAATTCAAATTGGAGAAGTGAAGAAAAATTAGTTCATAAAATAAAATCAGTTTTAGAATGAGTTGTTGGGAGAAAAAAGGCTTGAATACTTATGCTCGGACAAATTTTTCAGAAATGATTCTTTAAAAAAAATTGAAATAAAAGTTTTTCAAAAAGTTCACCAATTTTCAATATTTTGTGCGGGTTTTGGGCGATTTATATTTTCAAAATCCATTTAAATAACAGGTCGTAATACAACCAAAAAGGAAAATTTCAAAAGGAATGAATACGTTTGCCTGCTATACACACACGCAGACACGGACCTGTATTGTTAACCCAGATGGTAAGAGCAGACATGCATTTAGACTACTAAATTGGTGGAAGTATGTTCGAATTCTGCAACACACTTATTCTTCTTAATTATCTATTCAATCTAGGACTGTTCGATATGCTAATGGATTGATACCGGCGAGAGACAAAATATTGCTTCCGCTCTAATGTCTTTTAATCATTACATTTTAAACATAAACTGTCCATTTCACTGATATATATATATATATATATATATATATATATATATATATATATATATATATATATATATATATATATTATATATATATATATATATATATATTGTCCAGAAAGTATCCACTTGGTTAATATTACCGAAAAGTACTCTGCAATGTGCTTTGGTTCATCGCTAGGTCTCTTGAGAAAAGGTGTTGTTTCTGACATATCACTAAAGATTACATATAATTGAGTGGATGCATGTTCATTCCGGCCATTACTAATTATCGCAATCGTTGTCAAATTTGACAGTGACGGACAGGAATAGATAGAACGATTGATAGAACGACAGATAGATAGATAGATAGATAGATAGATAGATATCAACTCTGACAAGAGATAATGTGGATAGATAGAGATAACCTTTGACAAAAGCTCACAAAGATAGATAGATAGATAGATAGATAGATAGATAGATAGATATAAAATTTGATGAAGGCGTGAATATATAAATAGATATTAGTGCTAACATAGATATATATCAACTTTGGCAAGAGCTATCATTGGTGGATAGATCTAAAGATGTCAACTCTGACCAAAGCTAGCATACATAGATATCAAATCCAATAAAAGCTGATATAGATAAAAAGTTTGACACGCGCTAGCATAGATAGACAGCCTCTAGTATTAGTTGAATCCTTAGTTGGAGTTCATGGAGTGAGAGCGAATTTTTGACAAAGATGGGTAGACAGGAACCCTCACAAGATTTCTCATAATTCAATTCATTTTATCAAGTCATAGTCCCTCACTTGTAAAGTTTTTCCTTAATGGAAGGCTACAGCGAAATTTAATCGAATTTGGAAAACCAAATATTGATAGAAAGATAATTGGGAATCGTATTGATTACTTTATTAACACTAGAATGGCTGGAGTATTGCAGTTATCTCACTAACGACAACTGAAAGTAGAAAATTTCTATGAAACCTATTGAGTAGAAATAACGAAGCGTCCCCCGAAAACAAATTGTGTTTGCAACGTTTGACAGAGCTGCAGTGATTGAAAAGAAGTATCACATGTGGATTTGAGGTACGTTTGAGGAATGATATGTATCCAAAGAACTATATGATAGAAGAACGGGTCGTATTTCAAGCCTTCTATATCAACCGCTGACGGCAACATAGTTCAACATTCAACATCGAAGCAGGCAAACGTATATTTGATTTATATACACAACTAAGGCATGAACCTTTCAAAGTAAGGAGATATGGATAAACAATAAATCAAGAGACCTAAGGTTGTTCTTAATAATGGAAGAAGTATAGACAAGTGTGGTCAACGAGCCACGAGCAAAATTACGCACACTTTATGTCAAATTGAGGTCCAAGATGATCTCGATGTAATATCCCGTAACAATTGCCTTTCAGCTTACAGAACAGGGATATGGAGGCACCAAACATTTCTCCTGCAGATTATCATCTTTTCAACCATTTTGAACTTAATATCTGTTATAAAAACTTCAATAATACTGAGCCCACATCTTGTGCTTTTTGGAACATGTGTCCAATTTACCAGGAGAATTCCATATGGTTTACTCATTAGTACTAGTGACTCTTATCGACAATGATTACTATTTCAATGCTATGATTGATTATATAATTGTTTTCAGTTTATATCATTCTCCTATTGAGCAAGAAAACCTTCATACGTAACATTCTAATGTATGGTCAAACATGAGTTGTTTGCACGATTCTCAGGGTACCATCGTTCCAATTCTCTCCGGCCTGGTTTAATATTCTATAGTACTAACAACATTCACTTATACACAGTTCCGGCATTTTTTTCACAAAGACGCCATTAGAATGTTTTTTCCAGGTTTTGCCTATTTTTGCTTTGATGTAATTGATCCTGACGTGTTTGTTCTGGGCTGCTATGATACGAGTTTCTATTTCTCTTTAAAATGCATTCCAATACAAATTAGATTGAAGAAAGGGGCCTTTCACGGCTCATCATTTCTTCATTCTCAACTACGCATCTAATGATTAGAAAAAAACCTTTTTTTGCCAAAGGTAAAACCCGTCTAATGCACAGTATTGCAATGAAATAATTAATTCAGCTGCATGTAATACTTTCTGATAGCATGTTTAATGCTCGCTGAATGAATGTTATTATATCGGGTTGAACAAATAATAGAAAATGGCGAAAATAATGGAAAATGGTTAAAAAAAAATCAGATGTGACAGAAACGAAAGAAATTGCTAAATGGTTAAATTCAAATTAGATCAGAGTCGACATGGAATTTGAATGAAAAACCAATTGCATTTAGAATTTTAAATAAGAAATTAAAGCAGCCCTAAAAATATTGTTCCCTCTAAACATTTTGAAATGTTATTAGAGGAGTTGTAATAGTATTAATATTAGTAGTAGCGATGAAAATAATTATAAAAAATCACTTTGCTTCTGGCGTAACAGAACTGTCACTAATAATCAGCCTCAACTTTACATTCATTAAAATTGGGTCGTCCTGGAAGCGCCAGACAGCACAGTTGCTATAACATTTAAAAAAGACCCAACTACATTATGGGAATATGCGAGCCCTTTAAATTTTTTGAATAACTGTGTTGCTCAGGATAGTAATATACTTTCAGAAGCAGAATTTTTTCAACAATTCTCGGTGTCAATAAACATTTGGCGAGAGGAAATGAGAAAGAGAAATAAAGTATCCATCAGATGAGTCACTCGATAGAAGCCCCAACGTGACCAACGGCTTTCGAATAGGGGTGATCAATTAAAACTCTAGAAAAAAGGGTGATCCATGCATTTGTCTTTCATCTCGTTTTGTTATGCAGAAATCACTAAAAAGTCTGAATTTTCAAAAATTAAACGGAAACAAACTAGGGTCTGATTTAAAAATAAACTCACTGTACAAACTGAAACCCAATTTAAAATCTATCGGGGGTTGTAGACATAAGATCGAATGTTTAAATTTCTAACCTTCTAGCTCCATTAGTGTGACTTTTACGTGTAATACATACACAATTAGCTAGTTGGACCAACATGAAACCCAAATTTTAGTGGGAATTTTGATTTACAATTTTTAACTAGAATGGTATTTCCCAAACTCTTTGGACGACGGAAGGAATTCTTTAAGCAACCACTCCACCATATGAAGTCCGTCTGAAATGATGAATCGAAAATCAAATTTTGATGATTAAAGAAAAAAAAACATATTGCTCGTTATCCCTTTCCACTATACCTTACTTTCAATCACTCCCTTGCCTTCCAGCGTCACTTTAGTCTCCCGGCAAGCCGAAGGGTCGGCAGCGCTCGCTTTGGAAATGGAACAAAACATCACTGCTGGAACTCAGCATAAAGGTTACAGTATCCCTTAATTTTCAAATCTAAAAAGTACCAATAAAAGAAAATTTTTGCATGAGGGTCGTCTTTCGTACCAAATGCTACCCAATGTGACCCACTCACAAACAAGATAATCTGGTTAGTGTGATTGCACATCCACGTGCGCACTGTCGCTCTTCAATGTATTTATTTATTCTTATTCAGCTTATTGCACTGCTTCTCATTCTGCAATTTTAGAGATATCAACATTTTGCCACGCTAGTTTGGAAGTATATCGAAGAAAAAAAAACCAGGAGCGGTGGATATTATAGAATTCATTAAAACACTAAAATGGCAATGGGTTGGTTATGCCACAAGAAATTCCAGAACATGCCTGGACATCCTGACTCACAACCCTGCAGATCATTTGCAAAACTGTTACCGGTAAAATATAAGTTTTAGTGACGAACTGGGCAAATTAAGAAAGAAATGGCTCTGCAACACCCATAATTAAGAGGTCTGGTGAATCCTGGAGAAGTTCTATTCCAACAACGACGCTCAAAGGCAGCTGCTGCTGCTGCTGCTGATGATGATGATGATGATGATGATGAAGCACTTACATAGCGATTTGAGAAAAAGACGGGATGGGGATCCATCAATAATGTAACTATAATGCCTAACCGGAGCCCTTATTTCCCACTGTTCGTAAAGTTTTGAAGTGTTCTGTTAACCTCTTGTAAAAGTTGCGAAATATTTCTCAATAACTTATCTTTTTTCTCCAACTCAATCACACTTGCAGTTCCTTCGGGCCAATCACTCTCAAGTTGGTTCGCATACTTGGCCGGTTGAGCACATTTGAGTGACTGTTGCCCTAAGACTACCTTATAGAAGGCACCACATTTATCGTGGAGATAACACAAGTAATTACGTACATTCAAATCCGTTTGAGACGAACTACTGTACACAATTGACCGTAATGATGAATGCAAAATAGCCACATTCGTATACTAAGATATCTAACCCTTGAATGTTTATACTGAATTGCTATTCTTTAAAACCTGTCGTATTCGGTGTATCAAAGACTATAAATCTGCAGCTTCTTTTTTAGAATCTTACTAACCAGTCGCCAGTTAACTCAAAGAAAATTAAGTGAACATCTGTAGCCATGTAAGATGGCAGAGGTTTCCATCATCAAATTGTGCCTGTTCATATGCATGTTTTCGTTTGTTTGTTTGTTTGTCCGGTTGTTCCTGCTCTCCTGGCTATACTGTTTTGTTTACAGACTTGAAAATCAGCAACTACTCTACTTTACTCAACCCTTACTAAAAATGACTTAGTTTTCAGAAAAATGCGTTTCTGATCTTTTCGGAGACTTATTTTGACGGTTTTGCTTGTTTGTGAGTTTAAACGATACTGTTTTGTCGACAGACTTGAATATTGGCAACAGCACTCCATTAAACCCCCTCTAAGACCTTTTTTTGCAAAAAAAAAAAAAAATTCTTGGACATTTTCAGTTTTCAAGCTGATGGGTTCCTCAATGATAACTATATTTTCCAGAATCTAGAAATTCCTTGGTGTTTTTTTTTTGTTTTTTTTAACTTTATTTTAGTTATGTCTTGTGAGAAGGACCTGTGAAGTCCTACATAGAATTAATCCAGACCATATTTATTATTCGATGGATTTCTATTTTCACATGACTCCATATTTCAACGCTACCGTTGTTCAATTATTGACTGTGATGGTGACTTCCTTCTCTTTTAATCAGTTTTCGCGATAGATATAAAATTATATCATCGTCGTTAACAAGCATAAGAATATAGATTGAAATTGTTTCTTTATATATAATTCATAGATAACTCTCCAGCGGCTCTCATTAAACGAGGTTCCCTACATCCAAAGTTCGCATTTTTAGAAGTTCCTCCCTTATCCTTATTATTTACTTTCTTCTCTGCATCCACTCCTGTTCAAGTTTTTTGATCATTACCGCACCCGAACCAGTGTGTTGACTTATACATTCGTTGCACGATTCTTCCCTGCGTTTCGGGCAATTGCCCCTGCACAAATCAAAGCAGGCTAAGTTATACAATAATCTTTCATAAGCACAATAGAGTTTTCAAAAACGAACCACAATATTGTAGCTCATTGCAAAAAGTTGGAAATATGCTATTGTTCTACAAAGAAGACTTTGCTATGTAAACAAGCCTCAAAATCAGACTGTTGATGTGCTGGTTCTTTTATTTTGCAAATATCTACAGAGGTATTACAGACAAATTTATTTATATCCTCATTTTCCTCATCTCAAAATGATTATGAACATCTAGATAACCCAGATTTATACCTAGAATACAGAGAATATATCAAATATTATGATTAAACTAAATGTAACTTTTATCTTCAATATATATATATCTCAAATAGATATTTGGTAATTCATTTATTTAAACGAAAGATGCTACTTAATTTTATTTAGAAAGGATCATCTAAATAATAATTTGTGATATCTTGACAAAACAATGCTTAGATTTAGTGTAAAGCATCTAAGTTGGCAACTCTTTGCGAGGAACGATGCTAACATTTATGTATATCAGCTTGACAGCCAATCAGTGATGGTAATCGATGCTGGAGACTCTAGCGCATCTAATAAAAAGCATGCACTCATCTCGACTTTGTCTCCGTCGAAGAAACTCCCTCGGGTGTGAGAAGTTGAATTATGTTCCGGTGACTTGATATCCTTTCCTTTTGACGGTAACTTAATTCAATATAACGTGTTTCTAGACGTTTAGACGGACATTTTGTACCAAGTGTCAAATTCCCGATAGTGTGACTGCATTTTATGCGAGCTTGTCTATATAAGTTCTTGTTTTTACCAATTAGCTTCTTGGTGAATTCTGAGATATTATGACTTGACATCAAAACTGGAGGTTAACAACATGGCTGAGGTTTCTATCCTTCCTCATATGTGAGTGTTTATGCGTTTGTGTGTTCCAGTGGTCCTGGCCATACAGTTTTGTCTATAAACATAGAAATTGACATCAGTGCTTCACTAAAACCTTTGTAAAATGATTGTTTCTCTTTTTGGGATGAGAAGGAGGATTTAAAAACATTTTTGGTTTGTATTTCTCGTGGGTTCATTGATATTACCTGGATTTTTAAGAATCTATTTTTCTTTTTCTATTTTAGATATATCTGATGGAAAATGCCAATGACGTCATAAATAGAATTATTTCTGACCATATTCATTCACTTACAGATTCTTTTTACGTTACTTCAAATTTCAAGTCCATGCTTGTTCAGCTAATGATTGTGATGGCGACTTCACTCTATTTTTTTTTGCCCTAACAGGAACGAGGACAACAATAACAACATCCTAGGTGTACATAGCTTCATATCAAATTTGAATTGAAAAAAAAAACTCGGAAAATCACGTAACAGTTCTCAGTGGCATCTTTTTTAAAAATCAGTTTAATTGGAAAACTCACTCAGAATAAGCGCCTCTACAAGTTAACTTTTGCTGATAAAATACACGTCGACCTTTACAAAAGCTTTTACTACTTAATGGTTATCAATTGGTGTATTAAACGTTTATGAAAACATTTCATTGACCAAATGACTATCATGAAGATGAATTAACTGACAAAAGAGAACATCAGAAAACTGATCCATTGGTAAATGAAGGAACTAACGAACAATCATAATCCCACAACAACCAGCTGCCAATCTAAGAAGAGGCTACTCCAATCGTTATAGCTGATTCAAAGCCTGGTTATGTAATTGGGAAGACTGGGCCTCAGATCAGCTGTCTGTTCCTTGGAAACTTTTGTTATGCAAACAACGGGAAAATATCAAATGAAAAAATCCTATATAGTTCAATACGTAAACTAACATCGTTAAATGCGCTTTGTCTCCTAATTGAAAGGTAAGAGTCTCGTTTCTTAGGATTCAACCCCCATGCTGCATGAGTCAGCTTAGTGATCATTGCAAGTCTCAAGGCTAGTCGAGACCAAGACTTTATACCGACAAGATTTCATGACTATCCCCCTGGCAGGACACAAATCAACCAGTGGCTTGAAGTGTACTCAATCAGCAACCGCGTTCACAGGGAAATGTGTCCTAATGAAGAGTTTCCGAAACTTCATCACATGGAAAGGCCTGTCTGAACATATTGACGTAATATTTATGATCAGTGGTTGGACGTTTTTGGTGTGAAATATCTTTAAAGCTCTTATGTCAAACCTGCTGATATTATAAGAAATGGGAGGAGCGAGATATTTTTTCTAGTTCTTTAATTGGAATGGTGCCTGTGCTGTATCTGTAAACATTTCATGTCCCACGCATGAAATCATTTTTTTTTCCTTAATCATGAACTTTGTTTTGCTTTCAATTACTGTAGTAATTAATTTATTGTTTTTTTCTTTCCATTCCAATTTCAAATTCTTATTCATCGCATTGGAAAGGAGGAAGCTCGATGTCATCCACAACTGTCAGAACTTTGTTATCACGATAGGAACGTCCTTTGTATTCAGCTATTTCCACCAGCATCCAAGGTGTTAGATACAGAGACAAGAACATCTTTCAACAATTCTATCAACACTGCTAGGATGCATGTTAATATAACCGTTTTGTTTTAAAATCCCCTAAACATATTGTACCCTATTTAATTCTGTGTAAAAAATAAAATCCACTAAAAATAACTTGAATCATATAACATATATTGGGAAATGATAAACTGAAATGTCATTTTCTTATTCATCCAGTTTTTAATGTAGTGAAGCTTTCTAGGCTACATACATACATACATACATACATACATACATACATACATACATACATACATACATGCATGCATGCATACATACATACATACATGCATGCATACAAACATACATATATACATACATATATATATACATATTTATATATACATATGTATATATATACAAATACACACACACACATATATATATGTATATATATATATATATATATATCTTAGTCTGTGTTTGTGTTTGTGTGTATGTGTGGGGTGTGTGAGTATGTATACATGCCTTTAAATGCATCGTAACTCATTTTGCCTGCTTCCAGACGTACGAGGTATATACTGTAAGTAATGAATGTGACAGTGTAGAGAAATTAATTATCAACTTTATTCCAATTACAAATACTTTGTAAACTCTAAAATAGCTCTGAATCAATACGACTGCCACTGGAAGAGAATTAATCAAATCAGAACAAAAAAAGGTCTATATAAGGAGACAGAGGGAAAGAGAGGAAATATCAAAATTACATTAAATATTTGAAGAAAAAAAACGAGGACGGACTTCAATATCCATTGCAAAAATAATCATATAAAAAGTAATACCTTCCTAAATCACCTTCTGATTCGCTGCTTTCATCTTCGAGAAGATGGCAAAGACCGACAAGTGAAACTCAGCAAAAGATCAGTCGCTAATAATCGGAGCTTGGTTAGCGACAGTAACAGTAGGAGGTTAGACTAAGAGAAGAACGACAAAAGGAGAGAATAAGATTGTAATTCAGTTGGTGTCAAGAGTAATTACAAAGAGGAAATTAACTTGAATGTAATGGCTTCATTGATTCTCTTCTGACCTGATAGTGTCGAGGACATATCCGTGTCCATGGGCGACTCATATCATTTTTCTGCTTTAAAAAAAGTATTTCCTTGTCTCCGTATTTAAGGGCATGTTTTTTCTATCATTTAGGTACCACTCACTTAGTGTACAGGATATATTAGTGCTGTATTTGTTTGCCTGTTTTCACTTTTTATGGGCAGTGTACCCCTAGCTGAGGGGGGGGGGCAAGATTTTGTCTTTCCTTTCCGTCCATTACATCACGTCTCACAACATGGATCCCTAGGGATCAGATACGAAACCGAGGCTGACAGGACACAAAATGGAGAGATGAACTGGACAGATTCAGGAAATACTGGCTCCGCAATGCCCATGATAGAGAATTGTGGTGAATCCAGGGAAAAGTCCATGTCCAACGATCGACGTTAAAAGACTGATGATGATGATGATGATGATGATGATGATGATGATGATGATGATGATGATTTCACTTTTCAATTTCAGTTTGTCTAGGCTGTTATAGGCCCTTTTTCCAATTTATATAATCAGACTTACGTACTCGATGATTGAGATTTTACTAGCATGTAATCAGTGTACCTCTAGTTTATTGTTAAGTCATCATCCACCAAAAGTCTACATCAGAGTTTTACCAAATCTTATAATTACTTCCTTCAATGTGACAGGAAAGAAAAAAACATTAAAATTCATCGTTATATTTTTTTGTATTTTGGAAAATAAATAAACTCCCAAAATGTACACATTTATACGTTTTTACGTGTTTCAGTTTGCCTCCTTATGAATGCGTATGTATGTGTGTGTGTGTTTTATGTATGTGTGTGTATGTGTGTGTATGTGTATGTATGTGTGTGTGTGTGTGTGTATAAACTGCTCATATGCCTCTATTCATATACGTTAGAAACTGTCAAGCAAAACTATATTAATAGGCTTCTTTAGTTTTTAATTTGGTTTGATTAGCTGACAGTCTCACTATATGCTTGAGAATGCATACATGAATGTTTGTAAGTATGGATCTACCTATCTCTCTCTCTCTCTCTATATATATATACATATACATATATATTTATATATATATATATATATATATATATATATATATATATATATATATATATATATATATATATATATATATCACGCATACATGCAGCGCAAATGAAGTTAAAAAGATGTTTTAACATTTACACTTTATTGTCTAGAAACGACATTTTTTGCCTTTTGAAAATCCCCTCCTTGAATGAATACTAAAAGGGAGCTAAATTAACTATGATAATTAACGCTAAATTGTTTCCCTAGTTTGACTTTCCTGAGGTCTTTTTTCTGTGAAATTTCTCTCACCTTTCTACTGATCAATGCCCAACAAAATGCAAGGCAAGTTACTTATTCAGTGACCTCCACTACTTCAAATTGTTTAATCCGGCCCCCATACAACATCATACCAAATGATATTGGTTACAGGACAATTTCTATGGAGTGTTTCAATTCCATTTCAATCTGATAACGTATACCCATCTCTAGGTCGGTGTGTCTGTCAGCCTGTCTGTTGTCCGTCTGTCTTTCTGCCTGCCCATCTGTCTTTCTGCCTGTCCATCTGTCTCTGTGTCTCATAGAGATATGTCTATGTCCCCCTACCTCCGTGTCTTCATATAGGAAAGATGAACATATATCGTATACATATAAGCTTATGCGTCGTATGCTTTGCACCATCGACGAATGTTAATAACAATTTTACATAAAACAACAAATTCCTTAAATAACAACCAAAAAAATTCATTGAATCCTCATTTTTTGTATAAAATTAATTTCATTTTGACGAACGCATGTTTATTCTTGCCAACCCTTACAAGTTTAATTGATCCAATCCAAACATTCTGAGTCGTTCCCAGAAAATCTCTTGAAACCCTTTGGAGCACTTGATTTTTAATTAAAATTCCAGGACAGCGATGAGTAGAAATTGAATTTACCTTGTTTTCTTTTAAAACACTTGCTTTTTTCATATCTAAATAATTGTGCTCTTAGTTTTATAGGTAGCCAGCTAGGGAAAACTATATATATATATATATATATATATATATATATATATATATATATATATATATATATATATATGGAGAGAGAGAGGGAGAGGGAGAGAGAGACGGACACACAGACAGACAGAAAGATATAGTCATAGATAAGTGGAAACAGTGGGATAGATATAAATTTTGACAAAAGGTAACATAGATAGATAGATAGATAGATAGATAGATAGATAGATAGATAGATAGATTTAAAACTTGACATGAGCAAACATGATTAGGTTGACAGCGAGACATGAAGTTTGATACGAGATGGCATAGATAAATAAGTAAAAATGGAGACGTATAGATAGATAATAAGATAGATAGATAGATAGATAGATAGATAGATAGATAGATAGATATAAAACTTGTAGATAAATAGATTGATGAATATATTGATAGCCAGACATGAAATTTGACAAGAGATGACATAGATAGATACGTAAAAATGACATGATTAGATACATAGACAGAAGATCGGAAAATGCCTCACGTGAATATGTCCACTTATTTCAGATTCTCTTCTCATTTACGTACACCGCTCTTTCCACTCTCTCTTTTTTACACCTCTAGCTAACAGACTCTTTTTGCTCATCTATCAATGAACTGAGGGAGATGGATAAATAAATGAATGTGCGGACAGAGCGAGATAGATAGATACGAGAAAAGGGGTTCATTCATAGAGAGACATTTAGAAAAGACCAATGATCAGATTCTCCTTGTAACAAAACCAGAAGGACTCAGGGTCGTTTTAAAGAAGTTATTGCGAACAACTGCTCACTTTGATTATTTATTCATTATCTTCATATGAGTCAATGGATGTCAATATCCTATTGAGATATCTAGCAATAAAAGTACTCCAAAGATAAGTTTGCGTCAAGGAAGATAACTGAAAGTGTTTGGGAGATTTATATTCATATGCAGTAACCTCCCATGCAGTTTCAATGTGATATTGTTATGAGCGAGAATCGACAAAAAACAATAATAATAACACTCAAAAAGATGATTTCAATTCCATCTTGTCAAGTATTTTGCAATCTTTTTAGGATGTACTGTTGATAGTTTTTTGAAAATCAGATAATAAAATAGTCCATTATTTTAGATTATTTGCTTTTGCAAATATTACATATATTTATAAACATTTCCTACTTTGAGTCAAATTTCACAGGATTTTTCTCGATGGTTATTCAGCCCAGGATATGTTATCTTCTGATGTTTAAAAAGCTGCCCAATAATGACCAAGACCTACGGAGACATAGGAATTCTTTCAAACCTCCAGAAAAACGTCTGTCTAGGCGTATAGACGGGATAACAAAGCGTTTCATCTGGCATATGTTATGGTTTAATTTATTTAGTTCTGGATGCAGATTCGGAAATGTAATCCGTCTTCTTATATCAAGTCAACTTTTCATGACTAGATGGAAGCTGTTTTTAGCATATTACCCCAATACAGCGCTACAGGTTGTTCAGAGATCAATGCTTTTAGTGAATATTGATTTTTCGTATTGAAAAGTTTTGACTGATACAGATATTGTTTTTATTTACCCTCCACCAATATTGCCGCATGTACAGTGGGATCAAAAACAGAACGTGTCTGTAGCAAAAAGATGAGACGTGCTGCATTTAGACGGGCTTCGGAACTGCATCAAAAATTGGTCTGAAAAAATGGCACTGCAACCTCGATGAAGAAAAGAGCAGTGCTTGAAGATTCACGATACGAGGAATACATGTAAAATAACCATACATACGTGAAGACTGATCACGATGATTCCGTTTAGGTCGATTCAATAGGAGTACTTACCTGAAAGAAAAAAAGAGAGATCATTAAAAAAAATCAAACGATCATGTATGAAACTGTACAAAATGGTAAGTTTTCAAATTGCAGATTTATGTAGTACCAATACCTGGAGATCGGATGACAATCAAACCCACTGAAAATGATAATAGGACTGGCGTCCTTAAGTCTCTCCTAGTTGAGTCCAAGGGAAAAGTTATGGAATAATCTTGTGCGTCTCCAAAAGCACTGACATTGTGTCTGCTGCATTTATATCATCAACAGCAACCCCTTATTCCAAACATCTTAT
Organism: Thysanoteuthis rhombus; assembly: GCA_963457665.1. Lineage (NCBI taxonomy): Eukaryota > Metazoa > Mollusca > Cephalopoda > Oegopsida > Thysanoteuthidae > Thysanoteuthis > Thysanoteuthis major. Next base: position 19,957,817 of record OY735235.1, read on the forward strand.
CAAACTTTCTCCCTTTCCCTTCCCCATCATTAATATCCCCTTACTAATTTACATATTTTTATCTCCTCCCTCTCTTGCTAATAATCCACTTATTTAAGCACCTAGATTTCTTTTCTCCCCCCCCCAACTTCCTACCACACCTGTCACACTTGTAGCATCAATAGTAACAATAATTTTCATAATAGGCTAGTTACAAAAAAGTAAATCAAATTCAAATTTGCTCCTAAAAACTAAAGAAAAGTCACTTTCGATGAAAATACGATCTAGTAAAATGGGGCCCTTCCAGAAATTATACGGTTATTTGATATTACTGTGAAATGTCCAATCTAGGCCAATGATGTCTTACTTTCCTTCAAAATATATCCTTTGGGACCTAAACACTTGACCCAGCGTCTCTTCTTTCTGTTCAGAGAGGCGTTAAAGGCAACTTTGGAGGTAGCCATCAGTGTTTTACAAAGATAAAAAATGCACAAGATCTTATGTATACGACGGCAACACAGTATCTGAGTAACCCCATGATGGTATTTCTGTCCATGCATATGCACTTAGGTTCCTTCTGATTGGTTGACTTTGAAGACGCACAACCAGAGAGAGAGAGAGAGAGAGAGAGAGAGAGAGAGAGAGAGAGAGTGAGAGAGAGTGAGAGAGAGTGAGAGAGAGAGAGTGAGAGAGAGAAGAACCAAAAATGAGCAGGATCGTATATGAAGTTCAGTTCATAAGTAATTGAACAAGTACAGATGCCTCTGATTGCAAGGGTAATTAAGGATTTTGAGCAAGTGCAGCCAGAACCAAGTTAATATTGTTGCTACCCTTTTGTGTTACACTGCAAGTTTGCTTTTTCAATTATGTTGCTCATGTCATTCATTTAACAATTAGATGATATAAAAAATATTAAAATTTGCAATCAAAGACCCAAAATATGACAAAATTTATGCCCTATTATATTTATTGTGATATTTTTTTCTCTCAGAATGTTCCTGTTTTAAATCTCAAAATCGAAGAAT
>OY735235.1:19961320-19983820 GCA_963457665.1 Thysanoteuthis rhombus
TTTCCATATTGACTTTCTAACATACACGCATATATATATATATATATATATATATATATATATATATACATACATATATATATATATATGTATGTATATATATATATAGAGAGAGACAGAGACAGACAGAGACAGACAGAGACAGAGTAAGAGAGAGAGAGAGAGAGTGTGTGTGTGGAAAAGAGAAAAAGAGAAAGAGAGAGGGAGAGAGATAATCACAGATTTATAAATCTGTCGATCATTTTCTATGTTCAGTTTCATTCAAGTGGTCATTACAGTTGTTTAATTCTCTTCCAGTCTTGGAAGACCACATGTTTCGAACTCATAGATAGATAATAACTTAGATAATTCAAAACAAATCAAATTGATCTATTTCGTAATATTTTTAAAAATTCATTTCTTCTCATCTGATCCATTTTTCTCTTTGGACAATTCGACTCTACCATTTAATTTGGAAGCGCTAACAGATTCCTCATTCTAATCACCCCATGGTCAAGATTAACGACGCTTCTTTTCTGCTTTTATGTAAGTATGGCTAGATATCTGGTGCTTATCATGTCAAGAACAAACTTTTTTTCTATATTCCTCACCACCAAATTAGTTTTTACGGGGAAGGGGTCGGTTTACTATGTAAGTTCATGCAATATTGGTCCCTTAATTTGTGTCTAGCACTGTTCATGCTTATTTCTTTGAAAATTCAGACTTATCCATATAACAGCTGAAAAAAAGTCGTTGAAAGTTATTCGTTTATTGATCATTTCTTTATCCAATATTCTAATTCATCGTCCTCAATACAGCTTGTTGCAGAAAGACGTTTATCACGAGATGGTTTCTTTTGAGTGAATAAACAAACCCCGTTTGCTATTTACTTCATTTCCCTCTTGAACTGCCCTCATTGAATACAGTTGATAAAGGGACGTTCCCTTATTCAACTGCATAGTTTTTATCAATAGAGTTTTAATCACTATCGCCCTTCAGTTGGTTATTGATCATCATTTTTCACATTACCCATGCTCTTCCCATCGGGAAAGTTTATTCACCTCTTTCCCCTAGAACCTACAGGCATGGCTGGCTGCCAAAAAAGTAGTAAACTTTTATATACTAAAGAGTTGTTATAAACTATATATATGTTAATGTCAGTAATAAGCTTAGACATATTAGTGATAGGTGTGTATGTGTCTGTCACGCTATATAATATACTTAAACATGGGTATAAACAAATAAAAATTTTGCACGCCTGCTCTTGGCCCTGGCGGAGATTTTAAATCAAAAAAGTTTTGAGAAAAATATTTTTTTAACGGTTTTAGAATTTGATTATTTTTACAGTGTAACTATAATGCAATAACAACTCAAAGACCATGATGTTTCAACATTACTCCAAATCTAGCTCAACTCATAGCAACGAAGCTTGCAACTGTATATATCAGTAACCCCTATCAAAACCTAACAAACTCTAAACGCCGGTAAAACATCCATTCCTTTACCCTGACCAACACACACATATACAAACATGTTTTTGCTGAACCCACAGACCCCTTTGCACATAGAATCACACAACCTAAACTCACAATGTAAACATTATAGTTTTATAACAACTCTGACACTTATCACCTGGGAATATATACATACATAAGAAAAATAATGAACAATAGGATAAAATCTAATATTCAGAAATGAACAAATATACATAGATACACATTATGCACATAAACTAAAAATAAACAGAGCTGGATATATTGATTGATACAAAATATGCCCACACGTGCATGCATATGTATGTGTGTGTACTCATCAAAATCATTGCAATGCATAGTTGCACAATCATATTCAGCATAATCGACAATATGCATACTCTTAAATGATTAACTGCTTTGACGCACACGTGGTTATATACACTGAGTGAAAAGCCATTCTAAGATAACAAGCCTTTGACAGTGCAAGCTCAACCTTTGAAAACAAGAAATTCCCATCAACCCTCAAAAGAGAGGTATACAACCAATGCATCCCTCGGATAGTTACTTATGGAGTTGATTCATAGAACCTGAGCAAGAGACAGATCCGCAAACTGAGATTCATGCAATATGCACATGAAAGAATCATGCTCACCTAATATGGAGTGATCACAAGATAGCACAATATTTCCGGGGAAAAACAGGAGTCTGACATATCATAAAAATCCATTAGGAAAATCAAATGGTATTCGGCTGGTCATACGACAAGAATATCTGACAACCGCAGGACATCATGACTTACAATATGGATTCCAGAGATCAAATGAGGGACTGGCAGAATATGTAGTTGATGGCGAGACAAACTGGACAGGTTCAGAAAGTATTGGCTCTGCGATGCCTACGATACAGTGGTGTGGTGAATCCTGGAATATGTCTATGTCCAACGATGGACGACAAAAGATTTATGATGATGATGAGGATGACGATGATGATACATAATTTGATAAACAAATTTATTTGATTCAAAAAACAATCTAAATGGTTTACGCATATATATGAATTCGGGAATAAACGATACACAAATAGAACACATAACGTACACTTATCTGAATCAATAACACAAACACACTTAATTGCCATATCAAAATTCATATGGAAACTCATACATCCTCAAATACACATTAACCGACATACACACACACATATATGGATATGCAATGAGTGCACATAGATATATAGAATAACAACATAGCGTGGTTTATAAATGTCCATATACACATGGAGGGACATACGTACGTGTGAATTCAGAATTTATGTATATAGAGATAATGCAGTACATTTATCGAATATTGTAATTGCTCATAGCAATATACACCAATAATCAGTCATTTAAACACACATTTATATACGTGAACATAGAGGAAAGTACCAAGTTAAAAAAATACATAGATGAAAATGTTGCGTTACTTATATGTTACACATATTTACATTGACACAGCTTGAACTTATCATCATCATCAGTCTTTTAACGTCCGTCGTTGGACATAGACCTTCTCCGGGATTCGCCACAGTTTTCTATCATGGCGTTGCAGAGCCAGTATTTCCTGAACCAGTCTTGTTCATCTCTCCATCTTGTGCTTTGTTGGCCTCGAGGATCCATGTTATGAGACGTGATGTCCGTCAGTTGTCTTTCGTTCTTGAAACATGGCCCACCCATTGCCATTTGAGTTTTTTTAATATTTTCTGTGATGTCATAGACACCCATTTTTTTCCATTTATACTTAGCTCTCTTGTGATCTCTCCATGGTTGAGCATAGTTCTGTCATATGCACGTTGCATACTTCTCAGTTTGCAGGTCTGTCTCTTGGTTAGATTCAATGTTTCGCCTCAACATATATTCATATTTACATATTCATATTCAAACACTTCACATTTATATATGAATATATATAAACAAACCAAAAAAAAAAGTCTGATGATTTTATATGTATGCTCTACACATAAACTTTACGTGACTCAATTGATACATATGTATATACTTACACGTATACGTATCCAAACTTCCATATCATTTTATGAATTAAAAAAATATTCCCACGAATCAAAAATCTGACTAATGTCATGTTTCCCCTTCGTTTATGTTATTATGAGTTTTAAATTCCTCCAAACTAGATACGCACATTCTCATCATATTCAACATTTCCACATACATTCTTATCATAACCTGATGCAGGTCTGAAACATATAACTGTTGCAAAGTATTCTGCACAATTTCACTTGAAACTGGTCGTCTTTTTATTTTCTCTTTGAATTTTGCCTTTTGAAAAAGTTCAACATGTTTAAAACAAAACTTCCAGTATTATCATTCATCTTGCTTGTATATATATATATATATATATATATATATATATATATATATATATATACATGTGTGTGTGTGTGTGTATGTGTGTGTGTGTTTGTATGTGTGTGTGTGTGTATATATCCGAATAAATGTTGTTATCTGGACTATAACAGTAGTGGAACCATCATTTCCCTACGTAATCTCTTAGGATAGACGGTTTAATTAGTCTTATCTATTATTTATATTCTATAGGGAATGACTTTCACTTTGATTTGAAATGAGATGGTAGGAGTAAATTGTTATTAATTACCTTGCCACATATTTGATAGCTACTACTCCTTTATAAAAGATCTACATACACTCACTCACTTACACACACACACACACACACACACACACACACACATATATATATATATATATATATATATATATATATATATATATATATCGGCCTCCGGGTCTAAAGAGAAGGTTTCAATCCTTCTTTGTGGTACTGGATGGAATAACGGATAGTCTATGGCCACACTGATGAGTTGTAATACAACGAAACAGCTGTCTGTGGAGGACACAATATATATATATATATATATATATATGTGTGTGTGTGTGTGTGTGTGTGTGCGTGTGTGTATGTGTGTGTGTGTACATAGTGTTACTAAACAAAACATACTACCAATTTTGAATGGTTCTCAATGCATAGAATAAAAGACCAATGAAAAAGTTTAACAAATATATATTGAGAGAGAAACATTGATGGGGGCAAGTCAGAGACGGACATAGCATGAGAGAGTGAGAGAGTTAATTGACCGTAAAATCTATGTATATATTCAGAGAGAGAAAGAGGGACGGATAGATGTATAGATATAAATTGATGGTTTTTGAACACGGACGAAAATAAATCTTCAAGTCATAAAGTATCCGAAAGATGACCGATTCTTTTCCCACCTTTTTTCAATACATCCGGAACCAGAGGAATTTATAGGTAGATTTCATTGATTTCATCCCTCCTTATTATCCTATTTCTACCAAAACTTGTTTTCATTGGTCAATAAAAAGAGCAACGTAGCTTCGATGCATATTAAAATCAAAAATTGTATGGTGGATCCATTCCAAAAATTGTCCCACTTCAAAGTATTCTGCCGTCAGGACTGACATAGGGGGCTGATGCCCTGTTGGAAGCTCTCGTAGTTAGGAATTTAAAGAAAAATTTTGTTTCCTGGTGGTAATTAGAGACTTTGGGAACCCTAAATCATTGGCAGAAATTGGGTAACTTATTGAGAATATGCGAATAGTACGTGAACGGGAGTAGGAATTATCCATTTTTGAACATATTTCCACACACACACACACACACACACATATATATATATATATATATATATATATATATATATATATATACATATATTATTCCTAAAATGTTTATTCTAACGAGGCTTAATACTTAGAGTACAGTCAATATATCAATTAAATAGATACATATTGTTTGTAGCAATGGTATATCCTTTTTCCCCTTATTCAGTTTTTCAGATAGACACTGTAACTGGACCCAACATTTTATACACATTCAAAAGATAGCCACAATGATGATTCGAGAAGTTTGCGACGCTTCAAGTGAGTTTAATTTATACTTTTTTCAATTTTTATGATTTTACGGCTTTTTTTTTTTCGTAAGCTGTACTGGAGTCATCGGTACATTTTTATTTTCTTAGTTTTTACATTTTTTCTTTTGCCGACATTTGACCCAAATCTTTTGCTTCAGATCAAGCAATTTATTTTCATTCTTAGATTTTAAAATTTGTAGATTTTCTTCTAGGCATAGATTGCATATTGTATGGAGGTTTATACGTACATTTTTTTCATATATGTATAACTGTATACGACAGAGCATCGATGAGTGCATAGCTCCACAATGTATTTACAAGGGGATGATGAAAAATTAATGTTTTTCAACATTGAAATTTTCTTACCACTAACAAACATACTTGTTGATATAGCTATGTGTTTATATGTGCATTTGTAGAAATTTCTTTTTTCAATTATCCATTTTCTTCTGGTTGGATCCATCTGAGTTTTTTTTTTTGTACACGAAAACACACTCACACATACACACATATATATATATATACATGGATATACTGCATATACACACGTACGCACACACACATATACATACCTATATACATGCATACAACCCATATACACACATATACACACATACACACACACACACACACACATATATATATATATATATATATCCCATATTCACACATACACATGCACTATATATATATATATATATATATATATATATATATATATATATATATATATATATATATATATATATATATGTATATATATATATATATATATGTATATATATATCACTGCTATATTCGGCTGCTGGATAAAGGTACCGTATGTATAATAGATTAGTATTTACCATAGGAAAGCATTTTAAATCCTTCTGCTAATGGAAATCTCTGAATCACGTGAATAAATAGATTGTCAACGGTCAGTTATTAATGCTAGCCCTACTGACTGAATTGTGTCATTATAAATATAATTATAACAATTACATTTCATCACTTTGCAGCGTCCTTTCATTACTATACAACTCCAGTCCTCGAATTTTGCGTCGTCAAGCTCCAGTTAGAGTGACAAGATTATGACCACTCAAACTGAAACAGCTATGAAAACCTACTTTGATTAACATGCGTACTTTTATAACCAATATGATTTCAGTCAGAGGGAAGGGTGATAATTCTCAATTCGTTGTTATCTTCTCAGAAGATGGAAGTGTACTTCAGTGTCCATGGCCAGAGGTTTTGCTGAAAGGATCCCTAATCATTGGGAATCTTCCATAATAATAATGTACTGCTTCTGAATGGCCTTTATATTGGCAGAGAAGATGGCCATCTGATGTAAATTGCTGACTTAGACAGAGTGCAATACAGGTTGTCCTGAAAGTAACCATCTATTTAGAGAAAGAGAATATTTTTCTAAAAGTTTAACAGGTCTGATTAACACTTAGTAGAAACTGTCAGATGACCGAAGTCATTCCGCAGCATCGAATGAGGAATGATCAATTATACGAACAAAAAAAAGGGGGTAGATCAATGAATAAGATACTTCTCTCGTCTAATGTTAGGTAGTGATCCTTGAAAAATAATTTACAAAAACAAGCAGGCATAAACTGAGGTTTCAATATTACATGAACCTACATAGCATACTGAACAACCCTCTAGAGAGTATTTCCGGTAGGAGTTCAACGAAAACAAAAATCAGATAGAATAAGGAGTAAATGTTTAGATTCCCAGCCCGCTAGATTTATATATGCGGTCTCTATGCATGATACACACATAACTAGACTGCAAGAACTTTTATTGATATTTTTGGTCGATGGTTTCTGATATGCGATTTCCAAAAAGTCCCAAAATCTATTCAGATGAAGAATGAGGCTTCTTTAAACACCCGTTATGTTACATGTATTCATACTTTCATATGAAATGCATACTTTCATTGCATTCGAATTGCTTGAAACAAATTTGTGGTTAGCTTAAATTTTTGTTTTTGACTTTCTTCATAATGGTACTACTGAACTATTTCGGAAGATGCAGAAATGTTTGAAAATATGTTCCAGAAAAACTGTTGTTTGGTTATTTAAACATACATGTATTTTGTTCCAGTACACACACACACACACACACACACACACACACACATATATATATATATATATATATATATATATATATATATATATATATATATATATATATATATTCTAAAATTCTTTCTAATTTCATCAGTCCAACTTCAGTAACTTATTTCCCTATATTTGAGTAATTTATATGATTTTCTTCTGTGTTTTTTTATGTTTTACAGATATATGGTTATTTTGGTACAATGTATAAATTTTCAGTTGTTGGAATCCTCAGTTCTCTACCATGCAACTGTTTCAGGAGTTTAAAAAAAAGAAAAAAGATCAGCCATGATTTTAATAGATAGCTTGTATTAATAGTCGTTATATATATATATATATATATATATATATATATATATATATATATATATATATATATGAGGAACAGGGGTTGTTTTCTGTCTCTGCAGATCTTTGGCTTTTCTTAGTTTAGAAGAAACCGTGAGATGAGGGAGCTTGGACTAAATGGTCATTTCTTAGGAAAGCTGTTTTCTTTACTTTACTATTATCATAGGATTGTGAGGTGAGGAATATACCTTTTAATGGATTATTGTTGATATATGTGGGACAGGGTTGAACGGGGGTGTTTTTTATTCAATGTTTTTCGCTTGATGGTGGACGAAACTTCTTTATAAAAAGTTGGTGGTATGTGTGTGATTGTACCTTTCCTTGAATGGACTGCAGGCTATTAGCCACTTCCTTGCGTGTTAGAGTTGTAATATGTTATATCTATGTGATTATGTTTCGGAATCAATGCATTTAGAAAGATTGCTATCTGAAGGTGTTCATATCTTTGTGTCATTGTATTGCATTGGGATATGAGAGCTCCTTCAATGCATCTGCGAGTCAAGGAGACTTGCATTTTTTTTATTAGATGGATTTGCTGAAGGTTTCAACTGTGGTTGTGTGTTTCTGTTTTGACCTGGGCGTTTGTTTTTTTTTATCCAGTTTGAAGGCTATCGTGTTCGAGAACTCTTTTCTTGAAAAGTTTCGATGTTTCTCAGGTGTAGATTTTATTGCAGTACTCGCACAGAATTACGTAGACGTCTGCTAATGGTGGTGGGGATCTGTACGGTGGTTTGTTTACTAAATTTTTGATCATTGTTGACTTATTGTGTTTTCTTATCTTGCTCAGATTGGAGCAAAAGTTGGTGGTGGTTTCCTTGGTGAGTAATATGATGCATCTGATGGTAATTATGTTTTTGTTTTTTTATGTTAGTTTTGTGGATTTTAAATGCTTTCCTCTATGCAAGGTATATCAAAAGTCGTGGGTACTGGTATGAAAGGAGAGATTGTTTGATATATTCTGTTCATTCAAGTATCCAGGGCATTTCATGATAATATCATAGACTAAGATGACTGCATCCGTCAAAATGCATCAAAACATGCTTTAGGAATGATAACCGAAATTTGAGATGTAATACCTGCTTTCTCTCAAGTTTTTCTCTTCACCTTAAAATTTTCACTTCAATCAACATTCTGTTGAATGACTTTGCATCCACAATGCAAACATATATATATATATATATATATATATATATATATATATATATAAAGTGTACATGTGAATTTGAGTCAAAACAGAAATATGCTTAGGGAATATTTCACTATCTTTCATTGTTTCGTTTCATTCTTTGTTCTATTCATAAACAGACTAGTTTTAGCGGATATGTCTCCATCAGTGAAAGGCAATGAAGTGTGAGAGAAGTATTTGAGCTGCCGGTAATTTTGCTGTGACTAAGTATTGGGATGTTGGTGGATATGTTTTTTTATTGCTTTTTTTACTCAGGCAAACTTAGGAAGGGTTAGATCGAAGTTGGTTATTTGATACAGCACAAAGGTTTGTGGCTGAATGTTTGTGTGTATTTGTGTGTGTAAATATGGGTTAATGAAGTATTTTTTCAGGTTCGACTGTGTGTGCATGTGTCTATGATATTAGTTGATTCACACACACACACACACACACACACATATATATATAAATATATCGTTGGCATCACGGAGCGATTATTTTCTTATCTTGCCTTGTTCATCACACCATCTCATTTTCTGCCCGCCACAATTTCACATATGATCCCATGATCTCCAGTGGTGGTGCATCAATTCTTGCGACATGAACAGCCAATTGCCATCGGGTTTTTCTAATCTTTTTCGACGATATTTCTGACTCTTATTCTTGTCTTGCGCACAGTGAAAGAAATGAAGCTTGGTCCAATAGAATAAATGGTTCAACGTAGCCTTTCTATATAATATAATGCAATTTGAGGTCATTTTTTCGGGTCATACACCCATTTCTCGATAACACACATGCACACAAACACACACATACATATATACGTATAGTCAAGAAAGCTTCACAGCTTTAAACACTAAACATTGTAAAGATTTTTTCAAAACATTGTTTGTTACTTTTTGGCGGTTGATGATAACTGTAATATATATATATATATATATATATATATATATATATATATATATATATATATATATTACTTTTCACATTAAAACATCATTATGCAGGCCTTCGTGGTGAGAGGCTACTCTGCTTTATGTCCTGACGCAGAGAATCCCCTTGCATCTCTGTTCATAGAGCTAAGCCACAATACACGTACATACTTAGTTCTATGTATATACACGCAATGAATGTTGATGTTGATGCTTTGTCTCCGACCCCCCACTGAGAAACGGTCACGGTATCTCAGTCCCACCTCAATAATAAACTGCATATCAAGATAAGCTCAGTGGGAGGTCTGAGATAAAACATCCATATATATATGTATACAACATAAATACACACACACGCACACACACACACACACATATATATATATATATATATATATATATATATATATACATATATATATACATATATATATGTATATGCATATATATATATATATATATATATATATATATATATATATATATATATGTATATATATATATATATAATATGTTTGTTACGCTTTTCACTGAGCTCATATATGTATACTGCACTATGATCAGAAGCCCACGTGGGGGTAGATGTATTGTAAGGGCTTAATTAGGATGAAACACCTAAGCAGACTTAGAAGTAAACACTTAAACAACAAGAGATTTTACGACAGGTAGGGCCTACTAAGCATTCTTTCCTGTGTGAAAGGAATCACAGTCAATCTTTCATCCTCATTAGTCTTATAGCGTGTGACTTTCTCAAGCACGGCACGCAATCTTAAATTTTCGGCGGCCACAGTTTCGCATATAATCCGAGAGTCGTTAGTCCTGATATCCAGCGCTTGTCTCTCATTCTCACAACATGACCAGCCAATTGTCATTTGCGTTTTGTAATAGTTCTCATAGTATCTCTCTTTAACATACTGTTTTGTCTTGTGAGCTCTCCATGATTCACTCCCGAGTTCGTTATATGGTTCTCAGTTCTAAAGTCAATCTTGTGATTGCGTTCCATGTTCCAACTCCATAGGTGACTCTACATTGGATTCATTGGTTTTTTGGTTGTCTTTTTAGAACTAATGGGATTCTCTTGTACTTGGGATATGAGCTTGTCAACCGAGAGTGTTTGTTTTTTTTATTTCCTCTTTTTCTTTTTTTGTTTCGAGGATTTTATGGATATTCGTGTTCTTGGTTAATACAGAGGCCAACTCCCATCAGCTCAGCTTTTTCGATTTTAATTGTTGTGTTCTAGTCCCAAACAAGTTTGTTGTACACAGCATTTATTTTACTGATTTCCACATGGACACCAATCTTCTACAATCAGTAGAGAATATTAGTAAAGTAATGTCAGCATATGTCGATGACATTGGAAAAGCTGAATGCTAAGGGTGATTGGGTGCTTTGCCTTATTCATATTATACTGACAATCAAGGCATCTGATAACCATTTCATTAAATACTTGGGAGATTTTTTTGAAGGCAAATAACTTATCAACTAAGAAGATAGAGAAATTATATCTAAGAAAATTGCAGGGTACAGTTTTGTGTGATTATACAATAGATTTTTCCGTTGAAAAGCATTCAGTAGATTTTTTTGACGGTTGCGTCATTGAAATCCAAATATATCAACGTTTATTCTATCTCACTGGGACTAACAAGTGAACAAAAGATTTAGATTATAAATGGTGATGTCACTTGAATATACTCATCTTTTACATTCATTTCAATATTTAAAATCTCCTGAAACTCTTCGGATAACCAGATATCAGTGGATAAAATAACTAGCAGAAATATCAAACTGATGATCTGCTAAATGATTAGCAGGAGCAAGGATTACATTTAAGCGTTAAGTTTCATTGCATGAATTAGCTGCAATTCCAAAAACCTTAAAACTGACCTAAAGAGCTGAAATTTTAACGTAGCTTAGACGTAGAACTTGAAATAAACTGTATATTAAATGTAAATTAATAGTCAATTTCATTCATTCTTTCATCTAATCCTTTATGTACACATTGACGTTCACCTGATATGGACATTTTATACATTTTTTTGAAAGCTCTATGTCCACTGTATAACATATTAAAGGGTCGGAATTTGAAATAAAAAGGACAAATTTTACATGATAAATGTTAGCACTTATCCTTCCTCCTGTTTAATTTTTCAGCAGTTTATTAGTTTAGGATTTGGGAGAGTGGGATCATACTTCGGTGGTGACGGTTCGCATCCACTTCGACGTAATACATTTTTAGAAAGCATGAATCTTCTTTCTCTACTCTCTGGCAATTCATGAATAGTCGAAGAGTTAGAGCTCTCTAGTCATGTGAGACAGGATAAACCAATTAGGTCTTCATGGATCTTTTGATAAATGGAGGTGAAATCATCGCCTCATGTGTCTTGTGACTCAAGAGCAACTACGTCCAAGTAAATCTAAGGTATATTCATTATAATTCTGAAAGAAACAAGCCTTGATGCTACAGGGTCAAACTCCACTGCTACATCAATTCTGACTCAATATGATTACTGATATTTTTATATCATATACCATATAAATGAATTTTTCGATATACGAAACTTATCACTCCCGCTCAGTTCGTTAGAGAGCCGACAAGCAATCATTTGTTAGTGATTTCAAACCATAGTAGAGGAATACTATTTTTTTAATATTTTTTGTGCAAATTGTTTGTTCCCCTTAATTCAGGCGGGGATTGTTCTTGTTCTTGTCTTGAGAGGAAGATGAATTCATCTATAACTTGGACTACAGTTTTTTTAAAAGATTTCTAGGTTTTGAGCAAATTCTAGAAGGTGTGGCACCCATGACATAGGGCTATCTCTGCCATTTGTGATCAGTGTCTCAAATGACATTTTCAAAATGTTCCCTTTCAGACAAGTCTATTAATAAAGCTGCAAAATTTAGATTGTAATTCATGTTTTTCTCCTCTGCTTTTTGTACCTATATATATTTTTTTAAAGCGTATATCCTGTCGGGACGAATTACCTCCGGGCAAGTTAAAAGAAAATAAAAAGGTGTTTAATATAACAGTTAGTAAGAAACCGTGAGAAGAAAAATAAATGAAATACCATCTAAATTTGGAGTTTTCATAAAAAGGCTACATTACAATCTACTGAAGATACATATACACTATGTTGAAGAATGTTTCTATGCTGTCACACAGGAGAAGAGATGATCATATGATATACACATATATAGAGAGAGATGTGTGTGTGTGTGTGTATGTGTGTGTGTGTGTGTGTATGTGTGTGTGTGTGTATGTGTGTGTGTGTGTGTGTGTGTGTGTGTGTACGCACGCTTGTGTATGCACATAAAAAAAAAATTTTTTCGAGTACGGTCAGACATTTGATGATGTACGCCCTATCCCCTATCCCTTTATTCAAAAAACTAATATGTATATTTAATGTTCAATTCTGTTAGATATCATCAACGAGAAAATATCACCAAAATTGTCAACAGAGGTTTCCTACTATTAAAGTTGGTCTGGCAGGCCAGCTATGCATGTATCACGATAATGTTTTCGGGTTATTTTTTTTTTTTTTGCATTCCCCATACAGGTTTTTTATCATTTATATTTTTAGTGATTACTGCCGACTAAAAGGCGATAAGAGTAACATATACCTAAAAGGAGTTTAGTTTGCACTAAACGTTCCTGCTAAATGGTCCTCAACTTGTGTCTGCTTATCTTTTAATACTGTTTTTCAATTCAGGATCTTTAGTGATTACAGCCCAACAAAAGACGAGAAAAGTAACTAATTCATTGACCATCCCTTTATGCAGACGTTTTAACAGATCAATCCCGACCAAGCATGCAGCCGAAATGCTTTGATCACGTGACATCTTGTTCGGAGTACCCAACAAGACCTGTTTCAATCTTTAAGGAAATATCTTTGATCCGAACTCTGTCAATACGTACTCAACTTACACACATATACACGAATGCATATATATATATATATATATATATATATATATATATATATATATATATATATATATATATATATATATATATACATGTACATGTATATATATATATATATATATACATATATATATATATATATATATATGTATATATACATGTATACATATTTCTATATATATATATGTTGACTCAGAGTAAAAAAACGAGTTTACGTAACGAATCCTTACTCCATCATATATATTTATATATATATATATATGTGTGTGTGTGTGTGTGTGTGTGTGTGTTTGTGTGTGTGTGTGAGCGTTTGTGTGTGTGTGTGTGTGTGAGTATGCGTGTACTTATTTCATTATACGTGTATCCGCATCTACTTATGACGATATTTCCCTTAGTTTATCTATTTACTAGGATTCTTCACCTATCTATTAATTTCTCTTTCAATATGGTTAATTTTCAGCTCATGAATAATTTGTCACGTCGTAGATTCAGAACATTCCAACCCTTGACGCCTCATATCTCCACTGCAAACGCCGTCGACAGGGTTTTTCATTTAAAAAAGTGTTCAACACCAGCAATCTCGTCAAAATGAAAATTGGAGCTAAAACACTCCAAATGGAAGACGTGATTTGGCTCCAAAAATAAGTTATAACACCTTTTTTTGTAAATGCACACGCAGAAAGGTGGAAGAGCTTAGCTGAGGTGGTAAAAAATTGGGAAAACAATATAAATATTTGCCTGGTTTGCCTAAATTTTAGGCTCGTTATTATATAAATGATACCCTTTTGAGTATCATTTTTATAATAACAAGGCTGAAATTTAGACTATATATACGCTAGTTGGATCCCATGGATTGCCATTGTGGAAACCTGCCAAAATGGGACAAATTAATCAATATGACCCGTCAAAAGAACTCTCCCCCTCTCTCTCTCTCTCTCTCTCTCTCTCTCTCTCTCTCTCTCTCTCTCTCTCCATGTATATAATTATCTATCTATCTATCTATCTACCCATCCATCTATCTATCTAGGAAGAGGAGAAACGTGTGATTATCGGAGTGTTTTAGTATGTCAGTCCGTCAATGATACCTGGGATGCTTGTGCATCTAAAAATTTAAAAATGATAATTACGTAGAAACTGACAAAATATTATAAGAGGAGCTGAAGAAGAAGAAGAAGAAGAAGAAGAAGAAGAAGAAGAAGAAGAAGAAGAAGAAGAAGAAGAAGAAGAAGAAGAAGAGGGAAGAGGAAGTGTAGTAGAGGATGGGGGGCGAAGTAGAAAGAGAAAAAGTAGAAGGACTTGCGTTTGAAAGAGAAAAAGAAGAAGAAGAAGAAGAAGAAGAAGAAGAAGAAGAAGAAGAAGAAGAAGAAGAAGAATGAGGAGGAGGAGGAGGAGGAGGAGTGGGACAGAGAGGGGGAAGGTGTAAAATACAATAAGTCAAGCAATAAACGGAAACAGAGAAGAGGAGGTCGGACAGTGGGAGGAAAAGAAGAAAGAAGAGCAGAAATTAGAGGGAAAACAAAATACTGGAAAGAAAGAAGAGAATAATCAGAAAAAAGTTAAGAGAAAATCAAAAACTAAGGGAAAATAATGAAAGAAAAGGAAAATAAAAAGCTCAATGCAAATTTTACGTAATGGATAACAAGAGATGTCATTTTTTTTCTCATCCTACAGTGAAAATTCAACCATACAAGCCTACGCTGAGCAGCATAGTTTATTTTCCGAAAATTTTCCTGGCTGTTCAATACTGCACTGTTCAGAATCTGATAATAATTCGATGCATTTTTCAGCTAATACTTAGTTATTCAGATTTGTACAGTAACTGTACGAAAACGAATCCGCACTGTTCACGGTATTGATGTATTGGAATATATTTGGGTCCTACGCTATACTGCTCGATACTTGATGATATGAAATGTTTTGCTCATAAGAAATCCCTTTGTCTATTGGTTCTCCAAGTTGCAACACAATAGAAAGGATTAACAGTTAGAAATTCCTGGGAAATCTGAGTTCACATTTTACTTAGTTTGTCGATTTTTATTCTATTTGATTTATTTCTTTTCACATTTTTTGAAGTATTACTGTCTTGCACACACTCAGGGTGATCGTACCTTTTGCGAGAACTTTGGTTGAAGTCCTGAAGAGACTATCATATATAGCATGAAAGATGAAAGTTGTGCCAATAATATTCGTTATACCTAGAGCTCTATCAAAGACGTGAGCTAAGAATAGAAGCACTTGACATTCGAGGGCACGTTGCATGCTTGGATTAGTGAGAATGCTAAACGAATGGCTGGATTGACAACCTCCAGATTAATACGATCTGATAATACCTGCGATAATTATAATTGCAGATTAGTATTTAGCAGTAATAATTGTAATATCCGTACATCGAATAAATGAATCATCATAGCCGTTTGCGTATCTGCGCTAAACATTCAAAAAGTATAAATCTTTTATGTAGAATTGTGTAAAGAATACTTGCACAAAATTCAGCATCGCTAGTCCAAAATGACCATACAGACCCATGACACACATATCTGACTCAAACGCTATTAAAATAATTTTAGATGGTGCCAAATGGTGTACTCATATAATTGTTTAATGTTGTATCCCCAAGATGTGACAGGAGAGTCCACAGACACTTACACACTCAGACAGACAAAAAAAGAAGAAACAGTAGCCAACTTGGCGGGCTAGGCAGGCGAACCAGTTGTGATTCGATAATAATTGATATATCTAAGAGCAACATGATTTTATGTCTGGTACTCGAAAAGTAACAATGGACCCCTCCGCTTAAAGGTAGCAATTTTTCTGATAGACTGATGCCTAACTTCCAAATTAAACTTCATGAAACGGAAGCCTGTAGAATTACAGGCAAAAACATAACTGAACCGAGTTTGAATATAAACAGGCCTGGCTTGTCACTTGAAAAAAACCGTCATATAACTAACGTATTTTAGCTACATGCTTTGTTGGGGGTGATAAATTTAAAAGATGTGAATCAATGGATTGGTTAGTCTAGCTAAAAAATCTTAATTAAAAAGAAAAAAATAGCAGACACAAATTAAGAAATGATTTAGCTAAATTTACATTACAAATTGGACCTCCCAAATAAAAACCTTTTCAAGGAGGGGCTCGAGGAGGTAAAAAGAAGTTTTCTCCCAGGCATAGTGAAGATAATACACACACACACACACACACACACACACACACATATACATATATATATATATATATATATATATATATATATATATATATATATATATATATATATATATATATATACAGACACACACACACACACACACACATATATACATATATATATGTGTGTGTGTGTGTGTGTCTGTCTGTTTCAGCTGATTCATACATAGGTAGCCAGTAAGTCAATTAGATCAACTTAGAAACTGGAGAAATCTATGTTGACTATCCCCCCCCAAAAAAAAACAATCTTTCTGGAGGGGGTAAAAACATTTTTTCCTTGACATGATATAGAAGGAATGTAGAAAATGTCAGTCCTGTTGCTAAATTTGCGCGGCTTTGACTATGTATTTATAATAGTACGACAGTCAGACCCACTTAAAAACTGAGATATACTGATGGTGACACTTTTGGTTGGAAGTTTGTAATAAGAAACGACTGGCTGAGATTATTACAATCGCCTTCAAGCCAAATAACAAGCCAACAATACCCATATACAACTAAGAGAAACCTATGTCGACAGTTTTAGTGACAGTATTCGTTGATGGCTTCTAATGGTTACACTGAAGAATGAAATAAGAAAGAAACAAAGGAAAAAATCAGAGAGAGAGAATATAAAGAATATAAAGAAATGAAAGAATGAGTGGAAGTATGCACACGCAATTTGAAAAAAAATATATATTGATGATGAATGGACCACGTTAGAACAAGAAAAAAAGGGATGTGCTCAAATTATATAAAAAACGTTAAACATTCTTACAGAAAAAGAGAAAGAAAAAAAAACTCTTACAACGAACTCGGAGTGAGAAATCACAGAAATACAATCGCATGTCGAAGGAGAGATTTTAAAAAAAAAGAAAGATGATAAATGATAATGCGGAAGAAGAAATTTAAAATCTAAATATAAGAAGAATGAATAAAGAAGTGCTTAGGACCAGACAAGAAGACTCCAGGAATGCTTCTTCTAAAACCCCAAAAAGTTAAGAAAAACTGAGAACATTTAGTATAAACATGAGTTGTTGGCGTTGAATACGTAATTTTAAGTGGTTTTAAAACAGAAAAAGCAAAACCCGGAAGCTATAGAATAGCACGTACGCTGTTACATACCGTTTCTTAACATGATTGGCAGCGATCATAATGTGATCATACTGATCACCGTGGCCCAGTGGTTGAGTGTTTGGTTATGGCTCAGTTAGTCGTTGTTCAATGATCCGCCCAATCGGAGCTCAATTACTCTCCACTAATCATTCTTCACAAGGACTAAGTGGCTGAATCTGAATGGTTATACCCTTTTCTCGCAAAATCGAACTAAGTTGAGCAACGTTGAGCGTGGTCAGTGCCAAAATAAGTGACTATTGGGAAGACCAGGTGCAGTGAGCAGAACAAAGCTTCGACAGCTGTTGCATGCCAGAATTGGCTCTTTCTAGCATTTGCTTCCCACCCCGTTTGCGTAATCCCATGATGAGGGTGATGATGTGGTATGTGTGTATCCAGAGTGGCCTGTGTACGGAAAACAAAATTTTATTTATAATATGCTTCTACGGTACGGAAAAAGATATTTCTACAGGAGTTAGTTCGAATTTAACCTTTAAACTCATCAATAATCCTCTCTCGATCATTTGACACCATAATTGTTATTGTTTCAAGTACAATTGTAGCAGTATTAGCATTATCCTTTTTTTTTTTTTTGTTTGGTGAAATGTTGTCAACTATTAATGAATTTTTATTTCTATTTCAATTTCTTTTAGAAAAATTCACAAGGTAAAAAAAATGCGGATTCAATTCTCGCGAAGAGCCCATTTTACATTTTTCATTCCTGATCAAACACTTTTTATTCCCAGCTGTAGGATGAGAGTTTGAGTAAATTGCAGTGAATTATTAGTTAGTGAATGTCCTTGCACCGCCCAAACTTCATATTTAGGTTTATCGTCTCAGAGTCTTTCCTGATCTTAGCAGCATTTGAAATAGACTTAGAGGTAACTCTTGTTGGTCAGCGATCACTAAGAGAGTTAAACTCTCGAAAATGCAAGCGTTGAAACTGCTCAGCATAACAGGAAGAATAAATTTAGCAAAAATTCCTACTGTAAATAGATTACCAATAACCTACTTAGGAGGAAGGAATTTTGAAAAGACAGAAAATATTTTTCCCTGACATAATTAGGAGTTACTGTTAAAATATCCCACATCTAGGCTCGATTGGTGCGGTCTTTACGTGTGATCCATATATGCCCAGTTAGTCCTGCAAAACAACTTTAAAATGCTGTCTCATGTTGACAGTTGACAGTTCTGCCTGACACTTTCTTAGAAAATACCGTTTATGAGCATCCACATTAAAAAAAGTAAATATCCACCATTTTTGAAACCTACTATCCCTCAGGGGTAAGGGATGTGTCTCGTATAAATCAATCTCCACGATTGTAGATGTATTACGCCCTGGACATAAAATAATTTTAGCTTAACCTGACAAGCTTAAGCTACAGGTCGAAAGTACTCATTGAGGATTGAATTCACTACAACAAAAGTGTTAATCTAGATCAGTTAAGTAGCTATTACTCCACAACCAAGATGCCAAATTGTTCATGTTATCACCAACAACCAGATGGTCAATCATTCCATTTTTCCTGTCAGCATGTTGATTTGTGCAATTCAGTCCTACAGCCACAGCGAATTCATCACTCTTGTTGAGGGCAGATGTGTTTTTGCAATCAATATTAAGCTTAAAATCATCATCAACAGCTGCATTGGCATTTGCATTTTAGCACCTGTCGTTGGACACAGACCTTGCCCAAGATTTCCAGATCATTGTTGGTGTAGGGCCAGTACTTTCTGAATTTGTCAAACGTGTCACGCCCTTATCCTTTCTGCTGGTCACAATTTCTTATATGTTCTCTAATAATCCACTTCGTTAGTTGTGATTAGTCTGGAACAAATCCACAAATGTAGACCACATAATGAAGACCAAACCTGCTTCAGTAATTATTTTCTGCATCACATTTTACTAATCTGCACGAATAATCAAATGTTTCGCTTATAAAAGTTTATATCAGTTTGATTTTCAGCTATCAGGTTTTGCAGCTTATACCGAAAAAAAAAACAAGATTGATTTATTTGTGACTCATCCCTTTCCACAAAGGAAAAGTAGGTTTAAGAAAAAGTTTGGAATATGAAAAAGTACCAATGGTTGGAATAGCATTTTGGAGACTCTTTGTCAGTCTCCACCGGACTAATATGCTCCTGATGTGTGGGTAGTTTTAATCAATAATTCTACCCCTGCTTAGTTATGATTAATGTTAGGGGGTTAGGGTTCTCACTTTTGCAGAAGGACTAACAGAATCAACCCCTAATTTAGGGTGTTTTCGGAGAGGGAAAAAAGGAAAAATCCGATATAATATTTTTACACCCCGTCCCCAAAACTTTTACATTTTCCTCTCAAATGGTTTGATGGTTGGCACGTCTGTCTCACACGCAGATAGTCCCTAGTATGAGTAAAGAGTGTGGGAGACTCTTCATTAGGGAAATGTTTCTTGAGCACTCATTAGCTAATTGAGTACACGTCAAGATGTGGTATCAGGGTAGAGGTATTCTTTTGGGGAACATTCATTCTACCAAGTGAGTGGTCATAAAAAACTTGTATGAAGTCCTGATCTTGACTGGACATGACACTTGCAAGGATCACTAATCTGACCTATTAAATAGAAAACGGAGCTTCGTCAACAGCAATCGCGTTTTTGTTTTTTGGTTTTTGTCTTTTTTGGAAAGTTGCCTCCAAAGAGATGAGACAATTAGAAAAATACTTTCAAATTATGGTCGCAAGCTTTTGATAGGGACTGGCATAAAAAGACCCTTTTTTTGCAACTATTCGATACAAGATATTTGTTACTTTGTCGTGTCGTGTTCGACTTAGGGAAAATTTATATATTTTTTTTTTCCTTTTATACTGAATGGTGGCAACGATGCGAAGAATTGATTTGACGCCTCGAGCCTTTAACGGTGTGTAGGACTGAAAATGGAGGCACTTAAAAGTGCTGATCAGATTGTGTCAATCAGGGAAGTACTTCGTTGGATCTCGACTAGTCCTTTCAGGAAAAGGAAATGGTATTGTAATGTGATATGGCGGGAGATTAAGTGATGTGGAAAAAGGATTCCGAATTCGGACACGCAGTTACGATTTTTAAAAAAGAGCAAGCACGAAAGATAAGAAGATACAGCGATATCGATACATTCGCTTAAATGAATCACCGTCGCTGATACTTGAACTAAAACTAATTATCTAAGAAAAAATATCTAAAATTATCGAAAAGAATATATTTTTTTATCCCAAATGATCTGATAAAAATAGATTTTTATTCAAAATTATCTCGAAATAATATCGGTTTGAGATTTGAGCATTGCTGATCCAAAACAGAAGCATTTTTTTGAAAAAAAACAGATGATAAATTATCATCGTACCATGTGGTATATTCACGCAAAATTTGATTGATTGTAGTTGCATACCAGGAGATGTGACCAGAGCGCCCAGGGACACACATTTCATGTCGAGCACAGAAAAAAATCTGTAGCCCATTAAGCTGATTGGTCGGGCAGGTCATTTGTGGAATTACGGCGATTCGATACCACATTATCCCATTAACTGCAGAAGGTGGCAATGTGTAATAATCATCCACTGCCAAATAAAAGCCCTTGATAATTGCAAGATAATTCATTGCGAGATAAAAACCTTGACTCATAGGAAGAACTCAATCACAATGGACCGGAGATTTTCCTGATAAGGCTAAAATCTGCCATCTCCGAAATTGCTATCACCAGCGAATTATGTGGTAATAAGAAAAGGGGACTTTTTAGTTGGTCAATAGAAAATATTCTACGAGCATGTCTTTTGGCAGCAGACCTTGTTATGGATGATAGAAAAAAAAATTAATAAGTGGTAATCAATGAATGAGATTATCCTCTCGTCTTTTGTTGGGCCATGATAACAAAAATAGTCTTAATTTTCCCAAACAAGGATAGACATAAAGTAAAAGGGCAATTTAGCATATAATTAAATTGCAAATAGAACATCCAATTCAAAAAATATCAGAGGAATTTCTATCCTAAATACTCCAGCCTTTAGTCTCTAATAATGCAGCCTGTGCACATGAAACGTACGTAGCCAGCCACTAAACAGAAATCCAAACCAACGTAAGAACTGAAAAAAAAACAACAGTTGACAGTTTGGTGACAGTTATGGTTGACAGTTTCTGATTGAAAGGAGGATGAAAAAGAAAGCATTAAGAGAGAAAGGATGATAGAAAGAAAGTGAGAGAGAGAGAGATAGAGAGAGGGAGGAAGGGAGGAATGAAATACCACTGACCATGATTGAGACAGGGGAAGAAAAACAAGAGAGAAAAAGAGAAATCTAAAAAAGAAAGGATTAAATATT
>OY735235.1:19988820-19993820 GCA_963457665.1 Thysanoteuthis rhombus
TGTGAGTGCTTTTATCAGAAGCAAAAAATATTTCTGCATTTATATACACAAAATGCTGATATACACATATCATTACACATACATACGCAAACATGAATATTGGCAGGCGTTACTCCTGAAAATTTGCATATGAAACATTTGCTTTCACAAAAAAGACAAAACGAAAACATGATTGTTCAGTATTTGTTCTGGTGTGAGTCGGTATTTGAACAGAGCGCATCATCTCCCCTCTCTCCCATTCTAACCTAACATTCGAGGACTCAGCCTGATACACCAACATCACCAATCAGTGGGATCTCCCTACGATAAAAAAACCCTGTGTTTATATGAATGAATGGTAGTTGCTTACCCACTACATGCCACTCAACCTTATGACTTATTTCCATAAGAATGTTTGAATTCCTGATAGCGGAGGAAATGTATGAACACAAACTATATATATATATATATATATATATATATATATATATATAGTGAAAGAGATAGAGAAGCATCGCGTAAGAAATATGCATACATGCATCCATATATTCATTCATAGAAACGTACTTAGATACTAATAGGTATGTCATATATCGTCTCGATAAATCTCTTGTGTATTCCAATTGAGATTTTGTTAATTTTGAACACTTTTATGGTGAAAGTATCCAAATGTATGGAATAGTTTTTGCATATATATATATATATATATATATATATATATATATATATATATATATATATATATATATATATATATATATATATATATATATATATATATTATACATACATATGTATATAATTATTCAAAACTTGAAAGATTAGCTTACTCCATTAACAGAACAGCTTGACACGATATAGTAATTTTGGCGTTTCCACTTTCCCATATGAATAGAAACTTTATTGATTACGACTATTATCGACTGTTCTCTTCACGCTTCGTAGGACATTTTCAGCGCGTCAAACACAACTTTTCAATATTGTATGACAAGGGCGTATTTAACTTTAAATGAGTTCTCTTAGTACTTATGATTTCGGTTGAAAATGCCAAGTTTGTATACAATGCTTTACTAACTGAAAGTATCTCTCATTAGTAATCCAAGATAATTATATATATAGATATTCATATAAAAGTGGAATGATATTTTCCAAGTAGATATAGATTATATGATTTGACAAAGATTATGTATGATAGGGATCAGTTTTTTTTCGAAATTGCCAAATCATTCAATACATATATATATATATATGTGTGTGTGTGTGTGTGTGTGTGTGTGTGTGTGCGTGTGTATGTGTGTGTGTGTGTGAGGGTGAACATGGAAAATTCAGTTCTCTTGCAGTTACTGCCAGTTACATTCTGGTGGTGTAATCATCTGACGGTCTAACGATTGTACCACCCTGAAACTCAGAGTCACCACGAAGAACTGAATTTTCTATGAACGGCTATTTACATATGCCCCATCCTGGATATCAAATACTCCTTATGCATAGATAACTCAACGCTAAAACAATAACAATAACAATAACAATATATATATATATATATATATATATATATATATATAATATATATATATATATATATATATATATATATATATATATAAAAGCATTCTAAACTATATATATATATGTATGTATATATATATATATATATATATATATATATATATATATATATATAAGGGTGTGTGTGTGTGTGTGTGTGTGAATGTGTGGATGCATATACATGAGCATATGTTTACTCTTTGGTTTAGGGAGCGAAGGGCGTTGATTTGCTGGGCAATTAACTCAGATTCCTCCATTTATTATGACCAAATTTATCCATACAGTTTTGGCTGATTTTAGGAGTGCAATTGCCCTTCTTTTCCTACTGCCTCGTATGTACGAATGG
The DNA here is from genome assembly GCA_963457665.1 of Thysanoteuthis rhombus. NCBI lineage: Eukaryota > Metazoa > Mollusca > Cephalopoda > Oegopsida > Thysanoteuthidae > Thysanoteuthis > Thysanoteuthis major. Next base: position 19,990,694 of record OY735235.1, read on the forward strand.
GGATTATTAAGTCTGTAATGAAACGTTGTTATCTGCTGTATTACAATCAGAACATGCCATTGTATGATATTAGATCTATATCATTTACATTCATCACTAAATGAATTGAATTGACCAAGGAAGGGATCAATTTTTCATCGTCAGGCAGCAAACCTAATGACAAATCTTCGGATGTACAATTCGTGATGAATGAATTAGTTTGATAATTTCTAATGCTTTGTTAATGACCATGGTAAAAATCAGGAATGCTGATACTCAAGGCTTCTACACTTCATAACTCCAAGAATCATGCACAAGGGTATTTTTAGCTTGTACTTATTTACATACATTTCATGCTATATGAGGAGATCCCGAACTAAGTACAGCCATGCATCTGCATGTATACTCGTGCACATGCAAGGCTGATAAGTTTGTGATGCTGACAGTTATTAGTAATCAGTTGGAAGATCACTGGGTGCCCAACTCTTGTAACCTAATGTCAAACTTAGTTAAATTTCGTAAATATCGAGTACAATACACTTAAGTATACACAACTTTTTAAGGCAGGACTTTGATCAGAGCGTAATAACTGCCATTAAATCACAAAAAGAAAAGATCTGATAACTTTTGAAATTTCGTGATGATTTATTATTCTAAGAATTCTGCAGATAAATGATCTTATCGCTGCCGTTGTTGCTTCAACATCTTGGCCAGTCCATCCAATGTTTGGTTTTTTCAGGAGAGCAAAAGTTTTATCTGTAACTGTGGTGTGAGTCATTATCATCATAATAGTTGTTCAGACTACTAATCTTTTTATTTTGTTGTTTTTTTATTCTTGCTTAAACGGCCCTCACGACGAATTCTACGATATGTTAAAAATGTACAATATGAATAATATTCATTAGCTTGATGCAAAGGGTCCTTCCATTTTTTGTCTGAATCTTTTATTCATATATATTCATAGCATCATTATTCAGTGATCAAAGCATTAACCTGTTTTTCCCCTGATTTCGTGCTAATGATCTGCTAAATTTTGAATTCCATTATAAGAGAACATTTTTTTTTTAGCATTTTTAGTTCCTGAGCTAAGACTACTGGATTATTGACTTAACAAACCGTTCCCAGCACGCTTTTGCACTTACTGGTGTAGTACCATAAGCCTTAGGGGTCCATTGCCTATCGTTCACGGCATCCCCCGATAAAACTTGAAAAGTGAACAGTATCAAATATAAATTTCTTCACTTTTTGCAAAATTGTCACTTTTCCAGGTATAATTCTTGAAGAATATACTCGCACAAGAGAATAAGGCGTGGATTAACTTCAAAGACACTTCTAAGATTTCTCTAACGCTATATAAATAATGCCCCCTGGGAATATTTACTTTAATCTAATAAATTGACGACGCAATGTTCTATGAAAATGCATTCCTGACTAAACCAATTTAATAGTATATATTTCTTAAGGCAGTTAAAAAGCACTCAAATGATAATAGGTATTTGATGCAGGTGAGTTCAGTTGAGTACAAATTGAAAAAAATGGAAACACGCTAGTTAAGTGATTCCTCAATAAGATTGATATAAACGATAATATGCAAAAAAGATATTGCGAAGGAACGGAACAATGCTTCATCTCCAAAGCTTTCTGGCTATACTCTTCATATTTTTTCACATAATATCATCCGTTGTTCAGAATGTCGATTATTCCCAGGTTAGTTCTGAATATCCAAAACAACATTAATGTAACTTCAATCAAATTGATTTTGCAATTATTAACGTTCATTTTCCTCCCTTTGAATCTTTATTTTCATCTCTCTCTCGCTCTCTCTCTCTGTCTCTGTCTCTCTCTCTCTCTCTATATATATATATATATATATAGATAGATATATAGATGCGCGTATGTGTGTAGAATAGCTCACAGAGAAAGATATTTGGTTTTATTTCAACTATATATAGAATGCTGTTTTTTTTTTAAACTTACGATTGATGAAAGCAAGATAGTGATATGTGAATAACCAAGTCTAAAGTTAGTGATCTTAAAATAATTTGACAAATTCTCCCGCTGAACATGTTTGTTGAAAATCGACTCAAATAATCATTTTCTGCATAACTAGTATTTTCAAAGATCATATCATAAGTTGGTCTGCATGTAGTCTGAAATTAAAACCGACACAATGGATTTGATGTTCATATGAGTGAACGCTTTATAGGAGTTACATTGTTATAACATTTATTGATTCCACACCATCAAATACTTTTTGAGGAGTAACCTATGTAAGTAGGCCTTCTGTTCTAAATATTGATGGTGTAGTATAAAAAAAACATCAATATACAATATAGTATGATAATGCCCTATATGAAATAACATGATAATATCCTATGAAAAAAAACGAACAAATTACATGTGCTATGGCTTGGTTCTGAAAATAGTAAAATAAAGGTATATATCAAAATCAAAACTTAAGACAAGATGGTGTTTGATCAACACTGTTTGGGAGCTGAGTTGATATAACTATTTGGTTTTTTTTCCTTCAATTCCCGAAACAGCTAAAAAACTGTTGATCCCAGCAAAAATGATCCACACGTAGAACCATTATATCTAATGATCTGGGCCAGGTTCCTTTTTGGCAGCCGCAGATAGGCATTCAGATAGCGAGTTGGGATGTTTTTTTTTAACATTCTCACAATATGACCAGAACATTGAAATTTTGAGTTTCCTAATAGATTCTATGATATTTCTGATTCCTTTTTTTCTATAATAAGCTCAATTGTCTATTGGTCTCTTGGCCTTGTGATTTTCTGAACAATTATCCCATGTGCACAATGCATGTTTCAAGTGTGACGCATAATTCATTTTAGAAATGCGTAAACATATATCTCAAGTCTCAAACGTGTCCAGTACAGGTATTACACCTGTCTTTGCCTTTACCACTAGTTGCCAATCTAGAGAGGCCTTTTTTAGATTCAGATTTTGTGAGATCTGAAACATTTTGGTGCAGATAAAAATGGAAAGAGTGATATGTACTTTTATAAGTAAGCTTATATAAAACTTTTGTTTACTGACTATCGAAATATTCTTGCCTGATTCAGATCATTTCCACACATAGTTCACAGCATAAGTTTAGTATATTTCTTACTGTGCCGACGTACAA
>OY735235.1:19996320-20038820 GCA_963457665.1 Thysanoteuthis rhombus
CTCTTTATCCCTTCTCTCTTGTCTGTCTATTTCTCACTCATATTTATATATATATATATATATATATATATATATATATATATATATATATATATATATATATATATATATATATATATATATAACATGTCTGGACAATTTACTTATAAGGATTAATAAACCTTACCTCCAAATACCTCACTCCCGAGTCTGTCTCACTCTCTATAGTACACATTATATATATATATATATATATATATATATATATATATATATATATATATATATATATATATATATATATGTATATATATACATATATATATATATATATATATATGTATATATATATATATATATGTATATATATATATATGTATATATATATATATATATATCTATGCATAGATATATATATATGTATATATATGCATATATGCATATATATATATGCATATATGCATATATATATATATGCATATATATATATATGTATACATATATATCTACATATATATATATATATATATATATATATATATATATATATATATATATATATATATATATATATAATTTAGTATCTACATTCTCTCCCTTTGTTCAATGAGGGTGTTTTAACGCAAGTCAACGTTTCCTTGTGATGTTCATCGTTACTCATTGAGGCGAAATCAATAATAGTTAGAGAATAATGCACATCTGATGTATATAATCGTTTTATTAGAATGTGATTTTGAGAAGCAATATGAATAACAAGGACCTATTTACACGCACATATTAAAAGGATAGGGGAAGCTTTATGGAAAACAGCAAAGTGGAAATAATCAAATACCTGGTTAGCCAGGATGAGAGAAATGCTCGTATTGTCCCTAAAACCCCTATGAAAAAAAATTATTATTGTTGAAATATTCCCTTTTTCTGTTTGCTGTTTTGATATTAGATGTAGAAACTTTTGTAAATTTAAAAAGTCTAAAAGTGTGAACTCATTTCAATGTATAGGTTCCTCTTGAACTCTCTGTATATGAATTTGTGAATATATATATATATATATATATATATATATATATATATATATATATATATATACATATATATATATATATATATATATATATATATATATATGTATATATATATGGTTCTCAATACGCTTTATAAAAAGAACTTCACCTCCTGGGTATTTATTACTGTTATACAATGGATATTCTCACTGATTCTTAGAGGGGTTCCTGATCAGAGGACAAAGACTCCTGTGTCCCCAATTCTTTCGCTACGTCCTTGAGTGCCTGGAAACTTGTCATTTTTCCACTCCTTGAATATTTCACCGGGTGCAGGAGGCACTTCAGTGAGTATATATATATATATATATATATATATATATATATATATATATATATATATATATATATGGTAAGAGAGAAGAAAAAAGAAAAAGAGTTGGTGTGAGAGAAAAAGAGATAAATGGATGCACTGATAGATATGTAAACAAATTGTGATGGGGAATCTATGTGTGAGTGAATATATCACTTAATTCATGATGACCACGTAGGGGCAGTCGTAGAGCAACCCCCTCTGGGTCCGGATCGAAGGTTTCGACCCCAACTAGCAGTAGAAAAAAGGATAGGGATATCGAGTTTATAGCCTCACTGAAGAGTTGTAATACACTGAAACAGCTGTCTGTGGAAGAACTAATCATCACTCTATATATGTATATGTATAATATTTCTAAATCATGTACCCGGTTAATGAATTCATTCCGTGTCTTCCACTCTCACCAAGAACCGGCCGTCTGTTATTTCCCTATAAAACGGCCGGTTGCTGACGAATGCAAGAGTCACCAAGTGTTTACATTCACTAGTTACTTGTCCTTGTAAATATTACTTTTCATACATTAGTAGTTTTATTCACACTGTTGAATATTGAGCATCATGATTAGATATGTACGATGGATAAAATGTGTTTTTGTCAGTTTCCATTTCTTTTATGTTTGTTGCGTTGATCATTTTCTCTAAAAAAAAGCTGCTGTACCGAGCAACGATCCATAATGACACACACACACACGTACACACACACACACACACACACACACATATATATATATATATATATATATATATATATATATATATATATACGTACCTATGTAGATGTAGATGTAAATAGATAGATATGAATATAAAGATATATAGATATACCTAGGTACACAGTTCTGATATTAAGTTTAACGTTCAACCGGTGTTATTGGAAGAAGGGTTATTTGTTCGAAAGGAAGTGACGTTAACATTTTTGTCATCAGGATATAATCGATAGAAATATGGATCTTCAACAAATTATGGTACCATACCATTTAATATTACTCTGCACGTATCAAATCTTCATTCAAAAACCTTAAACATTGAATGCACCTTCTTTCCTGTGGTGTAACACTCAAAAGTAAGACAATAAGTTGATATAGCATAGTTTACAACGGTGTGGTGAGGGCCAGGACACAGTCTGACAAGAACCACAACGTATGGCAGATGTCACATTAACGTCATCCAGTGTCAGTTCGCAACAGAGTAGAAATATAGAGGTTGTCAAAAAATGAAGATCACTTATAGCGACGAAAGAAGAAGCTGAAGCTATGGTCACCTTTGCCCTGAAAGAGAAGCAGATAGCTGTCTGGCACAAATCAGCAATACATTATTCATTGATTTCTTGTCGCAGCTGGGGATGTTAGCACAGTGGGTTTACCATGTTTGAATCTGTTCTCTCCTGGGTATGATTAACGGGGTCTTCTCAGGAGGATCGCTACCTGATCCTCAGTTGCTTGTATCACCTGTGAAGGTACTGGCCGGGATCCACGTAGCTTAACTTCGTTGAACGTTCAAGAACCGGTGTGTCCATTGTGAATCGGCCGTAAAGACTCGAAAATTGAGATAGTTAGCTGAATTTGGCAAAAGACCATGATAGTTCGTCAGTTGTCAGAATTGAACCCAGTGCACTGGATCATTGGTTCTTGAGATGAGCTTGCTGGCCACATTAGGCGCCCATTCATGCTATGTAATACATACTAGTTCATTGAATTAGTATTGAATAAACCAACTGCCTTTTCTTTCCTTCATGCTTCATACACCACACCCGCCTGAGACTGACGATTCATTCAGAGTAATGTAGAGAAACCAATAGACCTGCCAGAAAAACTCAATCAGCCTAAAATCATGGCTTGTTTAATTTTGCGCAGCGTTCCTTCTGCTGCCTTTGTTCTGTCAGAAAAGAGCTTTTGCCTCGTCGAGTGTACAGTAGAGAAGTCGGGCGTGAAATCCCATTATTCGAAGCCACTGAGACAAAGCGTGCAGTTTTTGATATAACCAAGGCGCGTGCGAGACTTGAAGAGGAATTCTAGTATTTATCGGGCATCAACAGAAGAACTGACTTCCGAACCAGAGGGGAAATGCATATATCAATGCTTTTTATATATATATATGTATATATATATATATATATATATATATATATATATATATATATATATATATGTGTGTGTGTGTGTGTGTTTGTATTAAGTTATATTTTGTGTTTTTGTATTTTGCACATTTCATTGAGGTGCAGGTAGCATAACAGTTGGCAGCACAAAAATTTGATTGTTGAAACAATTTCAAACAATGACTGCATTCACCTTTCACTCATGGACTTGGGAAAGATATGGATCCACTGAAAAGACAGACGTCTATGATTTTAAATCGGAATCTAGTGATGTGAAAGGCGGAAAAAGGAAGCAGTAAAGAATTCTCCGCCAGAATGTGCAGTTGATTGACCTCTCGCGAAGTTTCGACATGTCCAGCAAACCATTAAGTAGATAATGATTATTTGTTCAAGTAGAATCAACCAGAATCAAAATGGATGAACGATATAATGCAACAAGTGTCCCTATTTCTCACCCTCGGTAAAAGTGGAAGATTTTTCCAGATAAGTATCTATTCATAAATGGAATTTTCTATAAAGACCATATAATCTATATGACAAAGCATATGTGTGTGCATGTGTGTCTCTTGGTTTGTGTGGGTGTTGGTGCGTGTGTCAGAGAGGGAGAGAGAGTGTGTGAGAGAGAGAGAGAGAGTACGAAAAAGACATAGGGAAAAATTGATATACGTTGGACAAAATGATGGGAAAAAAATTGACGATTAAGAAATGAATCTGTACTAATCAGCTCATTCTTACAGTGCTATATTCAATACATGATGATTATTGAGAAATTATATATATATATATGTGTATATATATATATATATATATATATATATATATATATATATATATATATATATATTTTATTAGCAGAAACAGCTGGAACTTTTGAAAAAAATGTCCCTTCCATTTCATGTTGAGTCTATCGGGGTCTTCTTGATGATCTTGAAGATAATGCTGCTATTTATGCAATAAAATTTCCATCACCACAAACTTAGTCATAGGTACACAGCAAAAGTGTTAGGCGTTTTACATACACTGTGTTACTTTTTTAATTACCCTTTTAACGTGAGATAGCAAGTAAACCATTTCTATCCTGAGCCATCAAACCAGATAAGAGTTAGAGGGAATTGATGGAGGGTGAGACCGAAACATGTCTCCAGAATAATTACAGCATTTCATCTGAAAACATTAGACAACTGTACAGAGAATTCATCAAATAAAATTTGAGTTAGATGCTACAAAATCGATGATGCTGCATCCCCCCAAAATAGATTCATCCCTAAGTGACAATATTTCTCAAACTATAGTAAAAAACAAAGACGTAACGGAAACACTTATATGGAAAATATATATTCTCCTGCTGAAACAGCAGAAAAAGATCATAACATAATAATTGAAATTCGCACATTATATTCATGGATAGTGAGTAATTTTTCTAAGCTTTCCAGGAGAGAATGACCGACTAGGTAATTGGCATGTTTGCTCTCCAATGAGCATCATTTTGGAGACCTTTGTTTTCGTAGTGGGTCCTATCCTTACTGGATAATGTACTATTCTTTTAAATTTGCCAGACTGAGCTAAACTAATATCTGATCTCGAAAATCATCGATAGTGATTACACTCCTCAAGTATGATATTGATATATCCACTTCTGCATGGCATACCAATGCATCTTGTTGACTGCTGTGCAATATCTTTGAGGCACAGATAAATCAATCCCATGATTTTATTTGAGCAAGCAAAAAATCAACCTTGGATGGCAAGACTTCGGCAGAGTAGGCTCAACCATCAAAATGAAGACGATCCCAATAATCCTAAAAAGAATTGTATACAACCAATGTATCCTCCTGCTAGCTGATTATGGAGCCGGAACTGAGAAGCATGCAGTGTGTACATGAGAATATCATGCTCAACCTAAAATGGTGAGACCACAAGACAATACAAAATATCAAGAAGAAAACGGGAGTCCGACACATCATAGAATCTATTAGAAAACTCACATCAGAATAGCCAGATCATGTTGCAAGAATGATTGACAACCAATGGCCATCACGACTCACAACGTTGATCCCCAGAGATCACATGCAAAACTGAGGCTGAAAAATTACCAGATGGAAAGATGAACTAGACCAATTCGGAAAATACTGGCTCCGCGACGCCAATGATAGAGAAATGTGGTAAATCCTGGGTAAGGTCTGTGCCCAACGACGGACGTTAAAAGACTGATGATGATGATGATGATGAAATAGCTACGACAATGTGTCAACCCTTGTGTCTGCTTTGCGACTCCAAGTATGCAACGTTAACATTTTGTTGGGTTGGATGGTAACAGTGAAGGTGTTAATCTGGCTCAGTTTCAGGTTTTTCAAATATCTTTCTGCAGGTAGACTGACCTTGCTAATCTTTGGGTGAAGCTTAGTGAACTAATCCTGAAGGTCACCACTCAAGTGGTGACGTTTGACACTCACTGGACGATACTATATTCTGGCACATTTCCCAGCAAAGTTTAGTTTTGTAAAGAAATTACTACACACTCTTACATTTGTGCGTATTTATAGAACCCAATTTGCAAAATGTGTGAGAACTTACGAATATGATTGTCGCACAGGTTCGTTTGGGGTTTAATTATGTAGAAAAATGCCAACGTTACGTATCACGTTAAATTCATTACAGTGGACTCTAATTAGTTTGGAGAGTTTCATTCATTCCTAATTGGATCAAGAAGGTTGAGTTATTAATTTCAGTGTGCGTGTATGTGTGTACTTTTCATGTTTCGGTTAGAAAACGGTTATCATGTTTTCAAGTTACGGTCTGTATTTGACCTTGATTAGCAGTTTGTAACTGAGTTTATACATTATAAACATGTACATATTTACACACAGGCATATATATATATATATATATATATATATATATATATATATATATATATATATATATATATATGTATATATATATATATATGTATACATATATATATATATATATATATATATATATATATACGCACGCAAGTATATAAACATACACATGCATACGCTTGAATATATATATATATATATATATATATATATATATATATATATATAACTGCTGAGAAAGAAAAGAATATTTGATATACATTGGCTTCTTATTTTAGTACTTTATTGATATCTACTTATGTAGAGAGAGCTGACACTTGCTGAAATCAACTGATCAGGGGGTCATTAAAGCCCAAAGTTCATTATAGCCGATTCGTAGATAAAAAGTAAATTTGATAGTCGACTGTATTTAACGAACTTTCCTTAGCATTGTATTGTTTTCCCCTGCTGATCCTTGGGGATTCATGGGAGAGGTCACGTAATTTGTAAACAACACATTTACAAAAAAAAAAAACACTATTTAAGTTCGAACACCCGCTTCGAAAAAATGATATTTACATTATAGGCATATTTTATACAGAGACCCCCTGAATGAGAAGGAAGTTGTTTATGGTTTTGTATATTCACTGCATTTATATGTTCCTCGCAATCGCTGCATTCCCAGAACATTTTTGGGTAAATAAGAATAATGTTCGCTGCATCTATCGAATTTCGTTTGTTGAATCCGACGTAAGTTCGGTAGGGTCGACGGTTCTGTTAGAGCCAAACACATGTGTATTCAAATTTGGGTTAAGAAGTAGTTACTAGATTTTTGGGTTCTGGTTTGTATTTAACTGACAATACTCTGCATTGATTGACTGTTTGACTTTGCGTTGATATATAATACAGAAAAATATTCTGTTATACGGATCGACGTATAGAGACGGGTTGAACTCCAAAATATGAATCGTAACAGGAACTTTGGGCGGAGAGACGAAAGAAAGGCAATAAAAAAGTGACCAATAATCATTTTAAAGAATGATTGATGATTGTTAGAATTCGATACGTATAGAAGCTCATGGGAAAAACCACTGTCCTGCGTCTTTCATGGAGTAAGGTGTGAGTGAGAAGGGACAGGTTTCACAGTCCGGTCTTAGCTTGTCAAGATGCTCTGTGAATAGGCAGCGGAGCATATTGGCTGGGACGACCGAAGGATAATTTTGTCGTTGCATACGGCTCCCAGTATTCCGATCTGGTTAATGATCAGGTTCGACGTCAACTAACTTCTGTGATCGTATGAAAACGGGTGTATATAATGTGATTTGGCCTTATAAAGAAAGAATGGTGACATCCATTATGATGATCATGATAATGATGAGTTTGAAAAATGATACCTTAGAAAGAGTGAAACTGATTTGAGAGGAAAGAAAAGGGCATGTATTCAAACTATCAAAATTAGAAAAAAAAACTCCTCAGAAAATGAATCGAAAGAGAATCAAATTAATGAATTGGGATAAAACGAGAATATCCATGTTTCGCATAAGTGGATCACGATAGCCAGCGCATGTATCTGGAATAATCATTAAAAAAATATGTTGAAGTTGGTGGCTTATAATGTGACTAAAATGATAGCCCAAGCGTGTACCAGAGTGATTATTTAAAAAAAAAACAAAAAAAAAAAACACCCCTCATGTGAAAAGATCTGAAAAGCCATCTTGAATTTGGGTATTGTTTGTTGGTCAAAAGAAACAAAAAAAATTTTTAAAAAAACCCAGAGAGACCCCAATGTGGTGTATTTTCAAGGCTGCAGCCCTAGATATCTGACCAGGAGAGTCTGGAGACACATGCAGACACACACATAAACACTCATATCTGTAGCCCATTTGGGGAGTTGATCAAGCCTTTTTTTGAGCTCCGGTGATTCAATAACGAGAAAAATGGATTATAAAGGTGAAAGGGATTACTGTCTGAACTTTCTTCTGTATCCTCCCTTGTTTCTTGGTTGGCAATACATGATACATGATAGAGGTTAAATATGCAGATGGAAATATCTCATACATGTCATAGGAAACATTTGATTTTCACTTAAAATATTGGTGTAGCCCACTTATTACAGTTGATTTGTTCCAAATATCCCACCCTATTCAAAGTCAATGTATAATTTGATTTTTTCCGCGTTCATACTTAGCCACTTTGAAAATAACTTAACTATACTTCACTAATCAATTTATTCCTCACCTGAAAAAAGTCGTTTACCATGTGACTGTTTCAAGCAACTAAAAAAAGAAAAAAAAACATATATACTAACATAGCACCCAGAAGTGTTGATCAAATACGACGTCCCTTTCAGCTATGATTTCAAGATATAGCCCTTGCCATACATGCTATTTGTCATTCTATCCAGGGTATTATCATGATATATGGATATTTTATACCATACATCATTTCATTTTTTTCAACACAGGGCTTACTCACTTAGTTACTCAAAAACGTATTTAACGTTGAGGAATCAGTAAGTATAACAACGGACAGAGCTTGTTATCCGTGTTACCTCTATAGAGTGTTCACCCATGTGAGTATATAATCTGTTGCGTCAGTCATATATATATATATATATATGTGTGTGTGTGTGTGTGTGTGTGTGTGTGTGTGTGTGTATAACAGGCAAGAATGCATTTAGTAATAATTTATACCCATGCTTCCAAAGAGTTCCAGCGGTTTTTAGACATTCTGTTATTTACTTCACGACTTGATAGATATCAAATGTACTATTGATTAGGATGCATGTTCACGTCACATGAACATTACGAGCAATTTTATCAAAAGTAATAGTGCACATGTGGGTAGGAGAGTTAATGTTCTTAAATGGAAAAAAATATTGTTTTTGAGTTTACAGTTCCATTGTTACTGACTATGAATGAGACAAAAAAAATCATTCCATACATTGTATAGGTACTTTCTTCCTGTATTTCATTTTTGACTCTCATTCCATATATTCTCTTTAATTTTCTACCCTCTTATCACTCCAGCTTTTCCTCAAATCGTCGACACCCTCCATCGATCCAACAGGTGCCTGTTGGCCAATAAACGTGCCAAACAAAGAATTTCTAGAGTTTCAAGTACACTATCTTCGGATGCAAATAACTCCACAACATCTAATTTAGTCCGTTTCGTTGGTCAGAATAGTGGCGGTGTAGTGAAGGGTGGATCTACCACAACCAAGCAAAAACGATCATTTTTCGAAAGCGTACAAGAAATAGAGGGAAAGAGTTGGGGATTTCTCAGAAGACTCTCGAGAAGCAACTGGATTTTCGCAAGAGGCGGGAAGAAACGAAATCAGAAGAGGCCGAAGAATACGAGGATATGAGTCTGGGTTCAATAAAGAGATAAAGAACGTTTTTTTTATTCAAAAGTAACAGGTCGCGAACGTACGGTTGAGCAGATAAGACTAAGAAATAGAAATAAAATGGGTTGAAGAGTAATGTTGCTCTGACATGTATTCGAACGCCCCAAACCCCAAGTTTGACTTATGCATGTGCATTGATATTTTTGTTCACACGCACAAACTGAAAAAATGGAGTAATTGCACCTGCATACACACAATTATATGTACATACTTCTACAACCAGAATCATGATGGATAATAAACACAATTGCAAAAACACGCACACACACGCACACACACACACACACACACACACACACACACACAAACACACAAACACATCCACAGAGACACACAAAATGAATGTATGTTCTAACGGAATAATATTGAATTATATGAAACTATTTCCCATTATTACACGGGAAATGTCGCCTGGCCTCGACTGCGTGAATAGAATGAATAAATTCCTGCAGCAACGTATTTTTAATTGTTTATTCTGTTTATGCTGTCTACGCCAAATGAGATATTAACATTTGATAACGAAAAGTTATTTCAAATAGAGTTTCAAATAATATAAGATGTTAATAATCATCTAGATCTTTGTATGAAACAAATGGCTGTGTCTCTTGTCGCTGGCACATTGGCGTAGCTCAACCAAATTTCATGTTTATACTTAGTAAACATAGGGAAAGAACTGAGACTAATTGGGTTTTTTTCACAAAAAAGTTTAAGGGTTTTTGAGGGGGCTTCTATTCGATGTGTAACTGTAACGTTCAACTGAACTCCTACTTTATTTCCAATACAAATGTGCACATAAGTGTTCTATCCGGAAACCATCCGATATGACATGTTTTCATCGACCCCTCGAGAGTTGCATATATATATATATATATATATATATATATATATATATATATATATATACATATATATATATATATATATATATATATATATATATATATATATATATATATGTGTGTGTTTGTGTGTGTAGATGAATGGATAATCATGGATTTTTTTAATGACATATATATTCAAAGGAAGAAAGAAAAATTATTGGTGATCAGAAAAATGATCAGAAATTCACTGGGAGATAACGTGATAAAATCCACTTGAATACCAGTTTGATGTGAGAAAAATCCATTCGAATAATTATTATTGAGGTACGAAACACCCTATTTTAAAAAATCTGTGTTTGTTCACAAATATTCTTTGTCTATTCTTGTAATATTGATCACTTTGAAGATAACACACTCATATATAAATATATACATAGAGCGAAAGCTCTACAGTTTTAAACACAAAATGCGTTGAAAAACTTTTTTTTTCTTTCAAAACTTTTCTCTGTCACTTCAGTCACTTATTTCCAAATATCAGTTAATATAACTCATCTAATTTTCCTAAGTAGTTTTTTTCATATTTTTAATACATATTTCGATATTATGGTACTATGTATATATTTTTTTTTATTTTGGACACTCAGTTGTTTACCATAGAGTAATCAGAACATCAAAACACACACACACACGCACACACACACACACACACACATATATATATATATATATATATATATATATATATATATATATATATATATATATATATATGTATGTATATATATATATATATATATATATATATATATATATATATATATGCAGCCTTGCTGTAACGTGAAAGCTAAACTAAGGGGATCTTACTGCACAAGCATGAACTGCTACTCTTGAATGCAGCCATTGATTAGATAGTAAGACGCTATTTAGTGAGGTTGTGCACTGGGTGACCGTGGCATCACCAATGAAGACTTTGCAGGCTTTTCTGAAATATGGTAGGAAGATTGAGACGAGTGTATGAGCTCCCGAGATGATTACTACGAAGACAATGTAGTTTTCAAGGGAAATCTAATTTTTTATCAATATTGAATGAATGTATATCTTCTAGATAGACCTTGTATATGTCTTCATAATGTTCTGAATACTCCATTGTCGTATGACTTTTGTCTGTTTTCAAGGCACGACTGCTTGAACTAGAAATCTGGTAATGAATGTTCCAACAGAACTATACTCCAGAGGACCAGTCGTTAAACTAATTGAGCATGTGTTTGTTAAACGTCTCCTGGTAGATGACGTGTCTCTTTGTGCCTTAAATACAGCGTCTCTGGTCAAATTTAGTGTCCAACGTCCTGCTTCTCACTATTTCTCATCTTCACCCTTGGGACGTTCCCAAACTCTTTCATGTCGACTCGAAGTAATTGCTTCACTGGACTTGATTTGGTCAATCTGCTAATTTAATCAAAGTCAGTTTATGATTCTGATTTTGGTTAAATTGATGCAGCGACGGTGCCGTTTCAAAATTTCACTTTCTTTTCCCCTGGGAGTAAAATCGCCACAATTAACTTATAAGCAGTGCAAACAGAAAACTCAGGTGGTACGGGTGGTGTAACGATTAAGGCCACGGTGAATGGAAACGGTAAACCGAGTTCAAACCACGACTGGGGCAGTTTGAATTCAATCTCATCGTACAAATAGATGGTTAAGGCTTCTTTGCTTTTGAAAAAATGGTTACTACATGAAACGTCTATTATTATTGGTCTTTTGTAGGAGCAAAGCGTTGTGGATATATTTGTCTAAGCAACATGATACATTCACCGAGTAATAACGAGAGATTATTTCAAACTGAGCTTCAATTTAAATAGATGGACAAATAGCCAACCTTTTCGTCAACTGAGTTGATCTTTTCCAAGAAGAAAGGTTCCAACCGTCGAAACATGCGCATACGTAAAAAAAAAAATTTTCAAATCGGTAATTTGAATGCTGATCAACGAATCCTGCGATGTGCAATATACTGCGCAGGGGAATTTTGTATCAGCTGAATATACAAGATATACTATCAGAAAGTCGAAGGAATTTGCGCAGCGTTGATTGACATGAATTATTTCAAATAATTGCCATAACTGCGGGTGAACTCTTTTAGAACCTATCATCACAGGTTATCGAATTCTCATAGATCATCTACAAGGAGATACTACCAGACAAGTCCTTCTTGAAGATAAAAGTAAGAGTTGTTAGAGAGCTAAAATGAATCCTTCCAACTTGACAGTCCGAGCTGAATTCTATCAGGAAGCTAAGTCTCCCGCATTGAGAGCTTGGTACCAGTACATAATACGCGCCATTAAATAAAATGTGTTTATTTAAATCAAAAATCAAATTCCTGCTTTGAATCATATTTATCTCATTACATCATTTTTATATACAATCGCTAAGATGAAAAAAATCAAATTCAGAATATGATTTTTAATTTAATTGGATATTTCTAAATTGCAATTATTGCGTTTTAAAATACGTGTTCTTCGAATTGAACAAAGGTAACTTTCTGTTTCTTAGATGCATAGGTGTGTTTTTTTAAGTGTTAGTTTCTGTGTTCCAGATCTACTAGTCATACTGTTGTGTCAACAAACACGGACATTGACTTTCTATTTGAAATTATTTCTGATTTTTGGAGAAAAAAACCTTTTTTGACATTTTTCAGTCTTATCTTTATGGGTCTATGAACAATATCTAGATTATCCAAAATTTAGATATTTCTAGATGAGTTTTTTTTACTCCGTTTTAAATGCTTCCCAGTTGAAAACGCTAGTGATGTCGAATAGAATTCATTCTGACAACATTTACTCTTGAATTGAATTTGTTTACATGACTTCGAAATTTGAAGCTACGGTAATTTGATTATTGAGTCATCTTTATTTTGACGGCACGACGAGTTGGCAAATAGAATCATTTTCAACTGGAATCGTTTCAACTGACCAACTGACCAACTGACCAACGCCCTAATGGCGTTATTTACAAAGTTTGGCTTAATCTAGTAAAAGCCAAAGCTAGACTACTATTCAGGCTCCAACTCGCGTCTCCAGCAAAATTGTAGGACATCGTACTATAGTAAGTGCCTGTTTTATTTTATAGGAGTAGATTTATTTATGCCAGGGATTCTCAGTCAGAGGGAAATTTCAGCCTTTGGGTGAATCTTAGGGCTCAAAGGAAGAAATTGGGATCACTGATTGGCATATTAAAACTGCCAAAATATTGGTCTTCTTGCAATACAATAATACACCTTTTGAGTCAGATTATGTTGAAGAGGGGAAAGGTACCCTGAGCTATGGTTAAAAGCGTGCATAAACCAGAAAAGGTGTGGAACCACTTATTTGAACTACGTGTAACTGTTTTATCGTGTTTACCATTTCAGGTTGAAGCATGATCACGTGCATTGTTTTATGTAATGCTTCTCTCCCAACAGAACAGAGATGTTATTATTGGTCAATAAATACGACACAGTACATCTTTTACATCTCCACTTCGGCATTATGCTGTTTGCCAACTCCAGTATTCCGGCATGTTTCGAATCAGTAGCCATTAGTTTATTGGTATGTCATTTTGGTTTTTCTATTCAATTTCAGATCGCAGTTTAATTGTTATAGCGGCTTATAATCCAACTTCTTGAAACAGTTGTGTTAAAACCTGACAGCTGGTTTAAATCAAATCAAAGAACTACACGGTCAGTAGCTGTTGATGCTCATTTTAGTATAAAATAAGGAGTACAAGATGAAACAAATATACTAATTACAGTCAATAATTGAAATACTGTAACGTCAAAAGTCATGTAAAAAATTCATCGAAAAATAAATATGGTCAGAATAAATTCTATGATGACATTAATGGCGTCAACATTTTGCAAACTATGTAAAATGGAGTGAGTACATCTAGAACTATCCTGATCCTAGAGGATGTAGATGTAATCAATACATCCATCAAATAATGCGCCCAAAAAGGTTAAAAAAAAAAAAAATAATTTTTTTTTTCCAAAAATGAATCAATTTCCAGAAGTGGAGTACTGATGCCAATTTTCACGTCCGTAGACAAAACGATGTGCGCTTTGACAAGTAAATAGATGCACATAAAAAAGGTGACCGAACCATTCTCCCCTGCAGTTGCTCAATATAAATTCATTTTTGCTGAATTTTTTTCATTATCTATAAAGCAACCGATGGGGAGAAAAAATTAATGACATAATTTTTACATGCTTTGTATCAAATAAATAGTATTAATTCATACAATTTATTCTCAACGTTATAGGTACGTTCTTACAAATTTAAAGGCTGCTAACATTTATTACGTAATGGCATGAAAAAATCTGTTGTCAGGCATTCTCAGTGGTCAAGTAATATCCAGATGCCAAGGTTTTTTTGATAAAAACGGTACACGTGTATAATTATTTTGTTTATTTTTTTTTTTTTTTTGCAATATGGCTATGATACTTAACCTTGTATCGGTAAATTGCGTATGTACAACCTTTCTCGCTCATCTGTCGACTCGTAGGAAAACGTGTGATTATATCTGTACTGTACAGATATACGTTTGCACAGACGACACACCTCGTAGCGGAATACAACTACTGGTTTGTTTGTCTGACCAACGATTGTAGCTAGTCTGGTGCTGTCAGGAAGGATCGGTTCTTCGACTTCTCGCTACTTCAAGTAACCACTTGTGTCTGCTATTCAATTGAACACTAATGATCAATGGTTACCTCCCTTTGCTGTTTGGCCTTTCTTTTTTCATCCGATGACATCTTCGGGCTGCATTGCCCCGACCGCACAAGACATGCATCGACCAGGACAAGTGAAGTGTCTCATTAATGAATAATGTTCGTTAATTTGCTTGAGGTGATGATTGGGCGGAGGGAGTTGGCAAAAGGATGGGGGTCAGAGGTAGTGCTCTGGTGTCATAATTTAGTGAATGTGACCTACTGCTTGGGAAGGTGGCTGCTTGTGAGAGACGATGCGGTGAGAGGAAAGGGAAGGGAAAGATAGAGAGTAGATATCGAATTAATGAAGGAAAAATGGCGCTGAGAGAATGAGGACAAGAAAGATAGGGAAAGGAAGGGAAAAGAAGAATGAAAGAATAAGTGAAAGGGAGAGAGAGAGAAAGAGAGAGTGATAAAGAAAGGAAGAATTAGAAACGCAAGTAGATAAAAGAAGGATTAGAGTCAAGGACACACACACACACATTCACACACACACACACATATACATATATATATATATATATATATATATATATATATATATGTATGTGTGTGTGTAAAAACATGTAGGGGTAGAGACAAGGGTAGATTAAAAAGAGAGAAGAAGAGAGAGAAATAAAGAAATGAAGAGAGAGAAAGAGACCAAAATAAATACATATGCAGTCAAGGGGATATGATACATATATATATATATATATATATATATATATATATATATATATATATATATATATATGTATATATATATATGTGTGTGTGTGTGTGTGTGTGTGTGTGTGTGTGTGTGTGTGTGTTTGTTTGGGTGTGTGTGTGAATAGATATATAGAGAGAGAGGGGAAGAAAGAGGAAGGGGGAGAGACCATGTCCTCTTACTGAGTCTATTATTTCACAAAATATTTCTGTGGTTGTTGTTCGTTTCCCAGTATTCCAAATGCTGAATTTCACATCCAACAGACCCTCCCTGTTTTCTCATAATCTTGCTGCATCTCTCGATTGGTTTTGAGTCATATCAAGCAAAAACAACATCAGAAGGAATACCTGGCTTTTTTCGTAGAGCTAAATGTGATGAGAGTAAAAAGTATTCGGGGTTTGTGGAGGTTAAAGGTGATGGATTAACAATAAGAATACCAAACGTTTTTCCAGGGAGTCAAAAGATAATTGAAGTACAGGAGAGAAAGGCTGATCTTAGAAACTGTCAGAGTGGGAGAAAAATCTACCAAAGAATATTGATCATTGGAGATACGATAATGATTTTGTCTAACACCAGCGCAAGTAAGAGCCAACAACGTTTCGCCCCCATAACAAGAACAACCCTTATCTAATGTTTGCCAATCGCGTCAGGTTAAATCAAACCCAGAAAAAAATAGCATTTCCCTACGGACATTTGATATCGTTACCACGAGATTTGGAGGCAACCCTCAGTAAATGGATTAATTTGACAAGTCTTATATTTAAAAAAATCTATTTATCACATTTGTGATATAAAAGTTGAACTAATCATCTTCAATCGGATAGTGGAGTCTGACCCGGCAGCATCCACGCTTATTCGTTTTAGACTCTCAAACAATGCAAGAGCAGCATGTCGTCAGGGAAACTACAAAAAAATGCACATAAACTATATCAGCTAACATCTGTATAATATCCAATGATAGGTTAGTGTCCCATGTCAACCTCTTTCCTTAACTCTGATAACGAAGCACGTCATGAATTCCCCAATAACCGCTTATCCGTCTGTTTGCCTATCATTTTGTTTGTATGTTTGTTTCTCCATTTATGTACTCAATATTGAGATGTGCTCAAAGAACTCACGTGATACATATTAATCGGTTGGCCATTGGTCATTTATTTATCAAATAAATTTTGAGTTGATGCAAAAATTTCTTTCACAATTTTGTTATCATTGCCGGATAAGACGATTGTACGAGATTTTCAGATATTATGCCACAATAATAATGTCATTACAATTACTTTTTTGTGCTGAATTACTGTCTGTAAGGCCTGTAAATATAATAAAGTTCCTTTATAGTTGCTCTTGAAACTATTCAGGATATATGTCTGGTGGGATGTTATTACAGGCCTTTGTCACAGGGAAACCTATGAACTGTAACCTGATTGTTCAGTTTTTAGTGACAATGACATCGGAGGAGGTATACACACCTTCGATTTGCTGTCTGTGACACGACTTTTTGGTTTCAGTGACAATGGCATCAATGGAGGTATACACGCCTTCGATTTGGTATCCGTAACCTGATTGTTCGGTTTTAGTGACAATGACATCGATTCGCTGTCTGTGACATCGGTGGAGGTGAATACGCTTTTGATTTGCTTTCTGTAACCCGATTGTGCAGTTTTAGTGACAATTATATCGGTTGAGGTAAACATGTGTTTGATTTGATATCTGTAACCCGATTGTCCAGTTTTAGAGACAATGACGTCAGTGGACGTAAACATGCCTTCGATTTGCTATCTGTAATCCAAATGTGCGGTTTTAGTGACAAAGACATCAGTGGAGGTATACACACCTTCGATTTGCAATCTGTATCCCGATTGTGCAGTTTTAGTGACAATAATATCAGTGGAGGTATATCCACCTTCGATTTGCTATCTGTAACCCATTTTTCCGGTTTTAGTGACAGTGACATCGTTGGAGGTATACAAGCGTTCGATTAGGTGTCTGTAACCTGATTGTTCGGTTTTAGTGACAATGACATTAGTGGAGGTATACACACCTTTGATTTGCTGTCTGTGACACGATCGTTTAGTTTTAGTGACAATGACATCAGTGGAGGTATACACGCCATCCATCTGCTATCTGTAACCCGATTTTTCGGTTTTAGTGACAATGACATCGGTGGAGATATACACACGTTTGGTTAGGTGTCTGTAACCTGATTGTTCGGTTTTGGTGACAATGACATCAGTGGAGGTAAACACGCCTTTGATTTGCTGTCTGGAACCAGATTGTTTACTTTTAGTGGCAATGCCATCAGTGGATGTGTACACGCGTTCGATTAGGTGTCCGTAACTTGATTGTTCGGTTTCAGTGATTATAGCAGAAGACGAAATACATTCATATTTAGTTATGAACCGATAGCCTTGTTCATTTTTAAGTTACAATGTTGTCCTTTTGATGGTGTTTAGTTTGAATCCTCTATCTCAGCATCGGAGCTATTTTTTGAGAGCCACTTTCAAACACAGCTAAATCATTGATTCTAAATGTCTTCAATATTCACGAGATGTCCTTGCAAGCTGTTGCTCGTGATTTACCCATGTAACTGCCCCTAAAAAGTGAGTTATATCAAAACCAATCTAAGTCAACATTTCTCTATAACATGAGAACAGTCAACAACGAACAAGAGTTGTCCACTCTTTGTAGGAGCCACTGTACGTAGATAAACACTGGTTTACTACAGGAGTCCTTTAAGACCATCATATGCTGAGGATTAAGTACTGAAATAATTTGGCGAAAGCTTCTTCTTAATGGTGGATTACCGTTTTAATTAGAGGATTAAATTGGCAGATTTATGCAGTGCGTGGATCAGTTGATGATGTGATTAGATTATTGAGTAACCTGTGTGTCAGCATGTTTAGTGGTGCGTATTTAACACGAGGTTATTATCAGTCTAGGGTCAATGAAGACCCTAGCTCTGTGAATAAGCGATATGAGAGGACATGCTTGGATCAAGTTTGTCGCTAAATAAGGCATTATTTAGAACAGTTTTGATACGAGGATCTTTTACCAAAGGACTGATAAGGGTTCCTCACTATTGGATAAAGGTTAGCGAGCTGATTTTTTTTTTTTTACTTTGTATTCTTCAACAATTGTTTAATCCTATGTCGGCATACTAAGTCATAATTTATCTTCATTATTTCTTTATTTCATTCCTTGCAATTTTCCTTCCAATCTAATACCAGTATTCTCTGTTTCATTTAGACATCCACTCCTCCTTCTTTGTCTTCATTGTTTCCTCATTCTTTTTTTTTTCGTTTTTCTTATTTCTTCAATTATCTTTCTGTCACTTTCTGTGTTTTGATGATTAATTTTTCTTCCTAATATTTCCCTATCTATGCTTCTTCCCTCCTAGATATTTTATCCCTTCCCTTCTTTTTTTCTTTCTTCCCTTTCTATCTTTCTCTGTTTTAAAGCTTCCTGCTTCATTCAGATCCTTATCTGACCTATAGCTCATTCTTTCCAAATCTCCAGTTCCTTCACTTATTCTTGTTTTTATTTCTTTCTTTATTTTTTACCCCCATTTCTTCTTCTTATCTTCATTCTTTACATCCTTCCTCGATATCTGCTCTCGGCGATAAACGGGCGAGTGAAGAGAAGCCATTGAATGAAACGACAGCTTTCTATCTTTAGCTGACGCAAATTGCTAAGATGGGCTTTGGCAAAACGGAATACGACCGTCAACGTAACACACCTATTCAGACAGGTGAGGAAACGAAATAACTTCTAATGGGTCACTCTAACCTACGCCAGTTGACATCCTCAATCCGGGTAAGTGGTTACTGGGTGGTAGCGAATGCATCCTGGGGTAATTGAGGTGTATTTGCTAATGATGATGCTGTTGATCGGTCGAAGTGGACCTTTACGCATACAGTTATGGAGTTAGAGGTATAAAAGGAAAATGGCTGCCATGATGTCATTAAGAATTTAGTTGAGCTTACGTGGGGTCATTACTTCAGTCAAAAATTGGTTAAGTATTAGACAAGTATGATGTTAACCCATGTCAACGGAAAATGACGGTTATATCCAATGATAATTGAACAAATGCCCGTCTATTCGTGAATGACAACCTACTGCAGAAACCACACAACGTATTCCAAATGAATTTGTCGTTGGTTCAACTGTGTTAACAAAACATTTTTTTGCCAGTTATTTTTTTAAATTTCCCCCAAACCAAATAGGGTTCTAATGTGGTTGGTTCCATTTAATATGTAAATCTATGCTGCAATCAACGCACATTTGGCGCCTGGATGATAGTTGCCACTGTACAGGACTGAAAGCTGGTGATGAGGGAAAAAAAATCCGACTTTAAAATTGAGGGAAAATGTCCTTTTGTACTCTGGGGATCACATTTAAACGACGGAATTTTTTCACTGTCCGGGGTGAGAAACAAAGGGAAATTTTCATCCTCTTAGGGGCTCCAAAAGAAGAGGGAAATCTTTTTTCCCTTTCAAAGGGGAAATAGTTATTTGTATACTAATAGGGTACTTAGGAATGATATAAGCAAGTTTTGAAATTTCCAAAACATTCCAAGTTTTTTTCTGAGGTTCGATTTACAATCTACCTGTGCGTTAAATGTGGCCTTCCCTTGTATCTGTAAAGGAAACCTAATGGAGGAGTTTGTCTCTGTACTCACACTGATAGCCATGATCTGATTATTATCTATCTATCTATCTATCTATCTCTTTCTCTCTCTCTCTCTCTCTCGTGCACACACGTGCACTCTCTTTCTATATATATATGTATATTTGACTTCAGAGACGGGTTCTCTTTCTTGTTTAAATAATTTTCCAATTTCCCTATACTTGAAAAATATCAAAACTTTATATTGTTTTGCATTCTCATGTTAATGTTCAATTTTGATAAATCCGGATGTTTAGGCATTTGCAATGAATCAATAGGTGAGTAAATAGGGAAACTTTCTCCTCCTCCTCCTCTTCCTCCTCCTCCTCATCATCAGTCTTTTAAAGTCTGGTATTTTCTATATTTGTCCAGTTCATCTCTCCATCTTGTATTTTGTCGGCCTCAGTTTTGCATGTGATCTCCAAGGATCCATGTTGTGAGTCCTAATGTCCATTCGTTGTGCGTCATTCATGCAACATGGTCAGACCACTGCCATTTGAGACTTTCTTATAATAAGCCTTAAATAGTTACCCCCCTGACAAATATTTAAGGGAAACATATAAGCAACTGCGTTGTATATTGTAAAAGCAGATTAGCTACTGAGAAATCACAGTTTGTAGAAGAAGGATAAAATTCACACGCTCATTTTAAAGAGATGACGACAGTTTTTCTGAGTATTTATTCGTATAATTGATTTATTTTGATGGACAGTAATGACTGCTGTAATTTTGACAGCTAATAATCACTTTATTCTCTAATTTCGATAAGTTTTACAGAAAAAAACTATTTATAATGCAATTCTATGAAATACAATACAAATCTATATAAAACTTGCCATCACAGTCAATAATTGGATTACCAGAGCATTAAAATCAAAATTACGTTAAGAAAATTCCATCAAAGGATAAATATGGTCAAGATATCATCTAACTATGAGATCGCTGGCGTTTTCAGCATGGAAATATCTAAAATAGAGTAAACAAAACATTTAATGTAAACTCTGGAAAATCCAGATTTTATTAATAACAGCGACAAAATAAGCGCCTTGAATGATCAAAAAAGTTTTTTGAATAGAAAAAAAGGAATATTTTAGAAGGGATTTAGTGGGGTATTAGTACCGGTTTTCAGATCTGTGTGCAAAAATGGTATGGCCAGGAACGCTTAAACATATAACACAAACATATATGAAAAAAGAAAAAAAAAATAGAATCCTTCACCACCTTTGGTGGCTACGTTTGTTCAATGATTATAATAGATATATTGATCCTATTCTGTTAGTCACGCTTGATAAAATTATTAACCACAAACAACCTCTTTTGTCATAATTTTCTGTCCATTTTTTATTGCAAATAGAAATTAAAATATATTTCAACACATTGTGAACAAATAGATACATAATCTGACGGAAATAGTAATAATTCTGTTATATTGATTTTGAAACTCAATTTGAAATGATCTCACGGTGAATGTGTTATTTGGCCTAAAAAAAACATTAAAAAAAACAACTATAGGAAATGGGCTTGCTGCACAAATCGAACCTGTGATCGATAAGGTATCTGTTTTAACGTAGCGTTGCTTTTACCATTGAGCTAAACAGTTGCTGGTAACTCAAACCTATTTCAATAATTGTTCATCGGTTATACATAGAACGCCCTTATCCTTTCACAAACGCTTGCATTAATTTCAGACCAATGAAAATCTCTTTTAATTCATTTTTATAGTGAAATAATTGGCTTTACATTCTTGTAGTAAATGTTTAACCATCATACATATCAACGTTCTGTTATGTAAGTAAATTTTGCACTGGTTCCAAAACTATAAAAGTAATTCTCTCCTGTTTTTCGACGTACAACGTACAGATTGAGAGCAAAAATTTGCTGAAACAAATTTTAGTTTCCAAATCCTAAGTTCATTCCTAATCATTGCTATTTTCATTTGGCTTAAGTATATCAAGATTGTTAGTACAGGAAGAAATCAAAGATTAGCAGAATATGAGGAATTAGATAGATGTAGGGCATAAAATACTCGTAGCCCTGTGATGACCGCGGGGCCTCAAGTAGGCCGCTCAGTTTGCACATACATAAGGCTGGTTTTTGTCCATGCACAAGTTTCCAGTGCTATCTTGTTCACAGTTAGGATTATCGGAGTGTTTTTGAAGTTTTTTTTCCTTCAGTGTCAAACGTAATAAATTATTTACATGTCTCGGCGTGTGGGTGGAAGGAATCAGAAGCTTGGAAAATGAGTTCCGCTTGAAATTGTAGTAACGAACATCGATCAGCCTTTAAACACCTTTTCTGTCTCACTCGGAAGAGAAAGAGTATTGTAATGTACAAAAGTGTGTTAAATCACTCTGTTGAAACCGTCAAAAAAAAACATTTTAAGCGGCATTTTGTGCTGGGGGTGATTAACTGGAAAAAAGTAATGAGATGATCAATGAATAAGACTTCTCTTGTCTTTTGCTGGGCAGTGATCAATAAAAAGTCTAAATTTCAATTTAAAAAAACAACGAACGAGCTGGGCACAAACTGAAAGGCCTATTTACCAAAAATTATATTGCATTAATAACTGACCCACTGGATGAACTAACTCACGAGGTGAGCATATTCCGAAAAAACATTAAAAAACATTTTTCCTAGAATAATTTTGAGCAGACATTAGAATTTCAAGTTGTCTAGTTTGATGTGACCTACATTTATTATATATCATCATTATTAACCTTTTGGTATTTTCTATTGAACATAGATCTTCCTAAATATTCGCCCCAACTCTCTATCAATGGCGTTGCAGAGTAGATTCTTTCCGAACCCTCATCAGCTTAAATTCTGTCAGCCACGGTTTTGCATCTATGGGGTACACGGTGAGAGTCGTGATGTCCATCGGTTGTCTGACTACCCTTCGACATGACCATTCACTTGAGTTTTCTCATGGATTCTGATATGTTGAACTTCTGTTTCCTTCCTGATATAATTTGCTGTCTTGTGATCTTTCCAGGTGATCTTCAGCATCATTCTATTATGTACACAGTGCATGGTTATTAGTTTGAGCGTCAGTCTCTTGGTTAGGTTTCAAGTTTCTGCTCAATTGGTGACTATAAAACATCGATTGTATACACTTCTTGTTAGAACTTGACGATGTAAAAATATTATTTCCGAAAATCATTAACAGAGATATCACGTTTGCATCTAAACCAAAAATGCAGCTTCCCCCCGGTCATCGGATGAAGGGTATTTTCCAATAGAAGAAAACTTATGTGAGACAAAATTCTGAGAAAGGCGAATAGGCAACTAATGTATTGGGAATTTCTATCAATTGGTACCAGACCAACACAATTATGGTGATGGTATGTTAGGCTCAGTCATCATTATATAGGCTGGTGGAAGATACAAGAGCCTATGGTGTGTAAGACAGAGAGAGAGAGAGAGAGAGAGGAAGAAAGAGAGAGAGAGGGGGGGAAGAGAGTTCAAAAGAGTGCAAGCTGCCTCCGAACAACTTTCAGAAAAAAAACACTGAATGTTTTTCCTTTTTTAAAACCCAAAATGTTACTTTGAGTGAACTTTCAAACAACAAGGGAAATTTCATCTCATGTTGATTTTAATTATCTGTACTCTCATTATCAACTCTTATCGCTGTAGCCATCGAGTTCAAAGTTGAGTTATAGTTTATTCCCCCTCCATTTTCCTCTACTCTCCCTTTCTTCCTCTCACTCCCCTATTCTCTCTTTCAATTATTCTCTCACTCGCTCCTTCATTTTCTCAAAAGGTTATTTCTACCCCAATCCAATCGATCATCTATTTAGTTGTGTTTTTATAATCATAGAATAAAAAAAAAACAGAAAATAAACACCCTAAAAAGAAGATTTTAAAGAAAATCTGAACATTAAAAGAAAATAATTCAAAATCGTCGAGTGAGTTTTTCAAAGCTACATTTTCGTCAAACTGTGATCCAAATCCGATAACATCCAGGAATTTTATCACCAAGATTAAAAATCTCAGGATTAAGATGAGAGCATATAACGTTTTTTTTTTTCTTTAAATCGAGGAGAAAATTTAAAAAAATGGCAACTGACAATATTAAATGGTGTATTACTTGTCAAAACATGATAAAAATTTACGCAAATTCTCTCACCAGAAAAGAAGGAAAACAAATGAATTTGAAAAGTGCTTGAAAAAAAATAGTCCAAACATTTTTCAAGTCGTTTTACCTTTTACAACTATTCTTTGTACTTTGCATTGTTATTTTCTGTCATCATCAGGATTTATGCCTCGATTGTAGCTCGCTGTTCGGAGCAGTTCTATCGGTATTAGATTTTAGAGAGGAGAGATAATCTGTGAATGACTGGGGCAGCTCTTGAAAATTTATCGCCCATCGAAATAAAGAGCTCTTTCAGATTAATCCGAAGTTTAAACATTGCAATGCATCATTTGGGAACAGGTTGCACAGAAAAGCACTTCGAATAATAACGCCTAGGATGAATTGGTCACGCTCAGCAAAGATTCGTCAATCTAGGTGAGGGAAAAGATCGGTAAGATTCTATCGTCAGAAATATCCCCAATTGAGAAAGAAGCGTATGCACTATCTTGAGGCGCAGGGATTTACATCAGAGAATATGATTGCAGTGGCAATAATTCCCAACCAAGTTCTCATATATATATATATATATATATATATATATATATATATATATATATATATATATATATATATATATATATATATATATGTGTGTGTGTATGCATGTATGTATGTATATATGTATTTATGTGTTCGCGTATAAAGGTGCTAGTATTCTATCAGAAGGGTCCAATAAATGTGAGTAGTGATGAAAAGCCACACGTTTCTTGTATGAGCTAACAGAAAAAAATCTCTGTTTTAACAAATTATCATTTTCTCCCTTGATAATGTGTTGGAACCAGTCAGAGAAATCCTTCCAGTAAGCTCATCCAGAGAAAGCATCTATTAACGCAAATCCTTTCTTAGGAAATATTCTGTTACTAAATATGAAATAATCCCCAACATGCGTAGCTTTTCCTCACTTTTTCTTCACAGTCCATAGTTTCTGATGGAAACAGCGTTCATTCTTTCCCTTGTTAATTGATTGGTGAATATCAATCACATCAAATAGTATGCAGGCAATTATTAGCTAAAAACTACGAGTCTGACCGAAGATTAATTAGATTTAATTTTTCTGAAATATGAATATATCCTTGATGTGTTGATATTACAAAATACGTAAACATACTGGAAGGAAGTATTGGAAGGAATCTTCCATACTACATCGGTAGTAAAAATGGGAAAGCTGAATGTCTCTGAAGCTCAAATGTAGCTATCCTAAAACTTTATTGGAGTGCTTGGTGCATCGCTAGGGACCTTTCCTTAGATTCTAGGGCCTCTTTTCAAGTATGGATGCAAAGACATATTCATCAATTATTATTCCTGTCGATGGCCCCACTTCAAATTAACCAGGGTCCCTTAGAAATAAATGGCTGCTATGGAGAGGGACACTTGCCTGTATTTCATCCATTGCACGGATATAGTATAAAAGTAAAATTAAAGATTCGATAAAAAGAGGAAGATGGGTCACGTTAGTCACTCAATAGAAACAGTCACCCTACTGACGTCCCTTGGCAAAATGAAGTGATCAATTAAAATTTAGGAAAAATGTGATGATCAATGTATGTGTTGCTTTTCACACCTTTTGGTGGGCAGTGATAAAAAAGATATCAGAATTTTCGGAAGATAAGCATGAATGCAAAATAGCATAAACTTACATTATAAATTGTCCCCTTTCAATAAAAAAAAAAATGTTAAAAATTTATTTTGGGAAGACTTAAAAAAACCCCCAAAAACCGATACTAATCTTCGTGGGCACAATAACAAGCAAATGTTGAATTTTTCAGCCCCCTAATTCAATGTGTGCCGACTCTACGCAGTATATGTAGCTACTCTAACCGATTCTGAAAAGTGAAAAAATATTTTCCTAGCGCAAGGAAATCACTAGATCCGTAACGAAAATTGCTCAATCATTTCTCAGATCGTAGCTTACCATTCCACAAAATGCTACTCCATTTACGGTGAACTTTGGAAGGTATTATCTGGCAAAACATGAGTGAATACATACATTAGAAAAAATCCCCGAAGTTCTGATTCAGGCCCAAATGTACCCAAGCTTCTTTACCTCATGGCCAATTCATGAATTTAGAATTTACAAGATATGGGAAAGGTAAACGGATATTCATTAACGCAAATATAAAGGGGAAAGACGGGTTAGATGGAACAGTTGAAATAAGGAAGCTGGTGAGGCTTATGCAGCCCTACCGTCTAGTGAGATCCTCTTGAACTACCTTGACACCAGTATAGTTGAAAGATAGTATAAGAGTCTCTCACAAGATGGTAGTGCAGTCCTCACAAGGTTGTTTGTTTCAACTGAAAGTGACGTGTTCAAACTATCAAAGCCTTCCTCTTTGCCTATTTCCTCGGCAGAGGTAAACGAACAATGGTTTTGAAAAAAGAGAAATAGAAACAGAAAAAAAAGAAAGAAAGATGATATATGTATATATACATATATATATATATATATATATATATATATATATATATATGTATATATGTGTGTGTGTGTATATATAGTTTCAAACAACGGAATAACATGGGAGATGTCGCTAAAAAGAAACCTGGCTCGAATGAGCACGCACTTAATCAAATAGAATTACAATCAAAAGAAAGATGGCGTCAGCGGCGTTGAACTATTTGTTTAGTCCTCTATAAGCCGGGACGTTCCCATGGCAACAGAGTGAAGGAGAAACGAAAATGTCCGGTACGAAAGTAGTTCCCGACTGTGATTCATTTCAACACAACACTGGGATTGGCCTTACTTCATACACAGTATTGGAGATCGTGCTAGCCAGCATTTGATAGAAATTATGGCTTAAGACTGGCCTAAAAGGTTATCACCTTTTGGGTACGAACATATCCATTGGTTGGCTATAACATCATTATTGGAAAGAGAAAAAAAACTCTGATGTAATCTGCTGGTTTTTAATGTTATGGACGGAGAAACATTTCTCCGATGCGACCATATTTACATTCCAAACATAAACATTGAACTTTCATATATATATATATGTACATTACAAGAGTGTAATTTAATCTCTTTTTCTTCCATGGCTATATATATATATATCTATTTACATAGTATTGCCGATAAGTATTTGCAGAAAAAGGAATGTTTTTTACTTGATTCTTAGAGTTAAAGAACACAGACTTTACACAAAAACCCAATTTCATTGCAATCAGCACATCAAGGCATGCATTTAATCATGTTTTGTGGTTCCAAATGCTAAATTTCTAAAAAGGAATTCTGAAAAAATATATTGGTAGATTAACAAAGTGAGTATTTTTTTCTTACTTTTGATCAATCATTGAGATTGGAAATGCTAACTGACATTGCTGTTTGGAAGAGATGACACAATTGACAGATAACTTTAAAATGTATCAATGCACATCTTAAAAAAATGTGATCATAGATACACGTACTTTTCATATATATATATATATATATATATATATATATATATATGTGTGTGTGTGTGTGTGTATGTGTGTGTGATTTGGTTATTGTGAGAGAGCCCCAGTTCTTACTCTAATGACCAAGCCATACAAGTGAGATTTATATTTTGATTGAATACCTGTGAGCGATATATATATATATATATATATATGGTTCATAATATTTGGAAACATTTTCCCATCGTCGATGATATTCATTCCCAATGCTCAATATCGTTATATAAAAATTAAATATAGAATGGCACAAGGAACGAAATGTTGAAGTTCACCGGGAATGAATTAGCTCCTTCTTTTTTTTTTTTTGGAAAATGGTGATCACTAAAAATTTTTTTTTAAGAAACCAAGCGTAAATGCTTAAGGTAGAAAAGGTACCAATTTAGCATAAGTTTTCACTGTAATTTGACCCCCATAAAAAAACAATTTTGGTTGAATACTCCAAAGAAGATGTTATTTTGACATCAATTAGGCGTAAATATTAGAATTCCCAGTCCTTTAATCTCCATTGGTTGGACCTGTGCCTAAAATAGATAGACAGTCAGCCATACGCGCTTGAAAACTGACGAAATAATCTCTGACAGTTTTTGTTGATGGTTTCCAATAGATAGATAGATCCTAACCAGATTTACGGACTAAGGATATAGCCAATGAAACAGGGGAGACAGTGTGTGTGAGAGAGAAAGAAAAAGAGATAGAGAGAGTAAGTGAGAGAAAGAGAGAGAGAGAGAGAGAGAGAGAGAGAGAGAGAGAGAGAGCCTGGAGCACTGAATTTTCGACTTGCCAACGAGTATTTTTTTCCTTAGGGAGATAACATTTGTTCCTGTTACAACTGTTCGTATGTGTATACAAACAAATGGATGTATGGTCGAATACCCCTAATTAGCACCTTTCCCCTCGGCTAATCAATAAAACAGACAAAGCCATTCGGTAGGCATTGACCTTACTTATATCGATATACCTAAAAGCAAAAACTTCTCTTGTTAGCATAAGTTAAACGGGAAAGTGAGTTGCTATGTCATAATGACAGATTAGACGTGTTTGTTTAATAAATCTTACATGTTATATCAAGAGTTACATAAACAGCTTATATTTCTATATATTTGTCTGTATCTATGGTGCAACATACAACTCCTGCCGAAAAATTATGGAATATCTCCACCATGAGTACATTTATTTCTATCATTATTCCGACTATCCTCATCTTGGTTGTTTTTCATACAACGTTTCGGCCGATACAAACACATCGTTCAATCATTTGAATTTGAACAACGTTGAGCCAGGCCAGCATCTACATGGGTCGCCATCTGAGTATATCAGCAACTGGAAATCATGTAGATAGTTGCACGATATGGTTATTCCTCTTCCTCAGAGACTGATCCCTAAATTACACTCAGTAACTCAAACCGATGACTTCTTCTCACCTTTGCCTCTACCAACCGTCTAATAGGCTTAGCTGCAAGTAACAGAGGAATGGAAGAAAGAATTAGTAAGTATCTCTGTTCCAACATAATAGGGTAGATAGATTCTTAGAGAGAGGTAGAGTTGCAATAGATGCGATTCCAAGTAAGTCCAATGATCTACTTTATTCTAGAGCAAAGCCATAGCAGTGAGATATATGAACTTTTTGAGACCAAGGGGCCATATGTAACCCAAGGTTTCTGGTGATAGATAGGTAGGTCTATTTTTGATGTCTACTGGCACATTTCAAATAGGGGATTCAACATCCTAGAAGGTAGTCATGAAAAGTTTAGTTCATATCCAAGCAAGATCTCTTAGACGACGTTTTTGCCAGGCACCACATGATGCGAAAATATGAAGGATATCCCTCAAGATTGATCGTGGATGTAACACCTTTTGCAATTACTGTCACTACTGCATATACATCAAGGTAGATGTGCGAGAGAGAGGTTAACCCAATTTCTCTCTCTCCGACTCAGTCGAAAGATACTGTCGCTGCATGCAAGCGAGGAAAGGAAGTGAAGATATCAAACATTTAACCAAAAAATAGGGAAAAGTGGTTTCCTGCCTCTCGAAATTATCGTTTGATTACCCTTGATGTGTATGGCTTTGCAGATTGCTTAGTACGTGTGTGTGCGTGAATGTTCTGCATTGAAGTGATTCCATTCTCAGGGCCTTCAAGTTTGTTCAGTTATACGATGAGACGTCACAATTTGTAACTTTCTTAGTTGTAGGGGTCGCCAGAAAGAAGTGAGTATTCACCATCGATTGCCTTATGGGTAATCAATTTGTTCCTGGGGATTTTTTTTCCGAATAGCTAATCTTTCCTTAGTCAAACTGCCTTGAAAAGATATAATCCCCCTACTGCCGATCTATTTACTAATAATTTTGAGAGAAGTAGACCCGTGTCTTTCCTAAGAACAAGGTGAAAGTGAGCAGACTTGACTAAACTTGAACTACATTTCCTAAACCTTGACTGAAACTCGAATTAGGTTTCCAAACTTTGTCCTGAAGTCGGATATACTTTTTGTGTCTCTAAGAAGTCTATCAATTCTTTTAACCATTACATACGAAATACTGCCACGTTTCGTAATTGGATAAAAAAACAACACATTTCTTGAAAAATGCCGAAAATTGGAGAAACAGTGTACGTCACAAAACTCAAGTGAAATGAAAGCCTCGTAATGTAACACTGTTGTTCTGAAGGCAGCTCTCTCAATAAGTGAGTAGAAGAAAAATATATAAAGTATGGGTTCAAAAATTGAGTATTTTGGCGTATTTTTTCAACAGTATGTGTTCATTTTCCCTCCTACTTTATGAAAAGATTGTGTTTATTTATTCCTCACAACATAAAGTCTCAGCAGCCATCTCTATTTTGTGGATTTTTTTATCTGGAGAGAAAAAACATAGGCGCACTTAACATCCAGCCAGCACTTGAAATAACTATCTAAATATTGTTTTCCATATTCTTACGCTCAGACTTTTTTCCACCCCTTTTTATATGTTATTA
The DNA here is from genome assembly GCA_963457665.1 of Thysanoteuthis rhombus. Lineage (NCBI taxonomy): Eukaryota > Metazoa > Mollusca > Cephalopoda > Oegopsida > Thysanoteuthidae > Thysanoteuthis > Thysanoteuthis major. The sequence goes on from OY735235.1 coordinate 20,027,439, forward strand.
TTTAAGAAGCGATCATGTTGATATTATCTATCTATTCTCATTCATTATTATCAAGGTTCATACGTATCTCACTGTATTCTTATCTATACATCTTACTATAAGAGTTCATTCACATGTAACTATCGATATCCATCTCAGTATATATATGTATATATATATATATATATATATATGTGTGTGTGTGTGTGTGTGTGTGTGTGTGTGTGTGTGTATATACATATATACATGTACATATCCACATTTTTCACAACAATCTATATTCATATGTATATATATATATATATATATATATATATCACTTTATCTACATCTATCGATATTCATATGTATTTCATTCTATTTACATCTATATACTCAACACTATTCATATTAATCAATAAATCTCACTCTATTCATATTTCTCGTTCTATATACTCTTTATGGGAGTACATGCTAATTTATTGCCTCCTCTCTCTACCTTCCTCTCCCTCTCTCGTTTCCATCTCTACGTACTAATCTAATTTTTCTCCTGTCTTCCCCCCTCTCTCTCTGTGTGTCTCTGTTTCTGTCTCTCTCTCTGTCTCTGTCAGTCTGTCTGTCTGTCTGTCTGTCTGTCTGTCTGTCTGTCTCTCTCTCTCTCTCTCTCTCTCTCTATATATATATATATATATAATTCTTATCTGCTCTCTGCTAGTACTAGATTTCTATCTATATCATTGAAACAATGTACGTATGTATATATCAATCAAACGATCTATGTAAGATGTACAGTAGCATCCACTTGCCAGAAACCATGACTATAAAACGTACGATGCGTACGGACTTCTCAATCTGTGTACTTACAACTTTACCTGTCGAGGGAATAAAAAAAATATCCCTCAAAGTTTTTCATTCCGCGGTATTTAAAATTCGGAATAGGAAATTGCAATGCAAAATCTCCCATGAATAACATAATAAGTCTCAAAAACATGCACAAAAAATATTTTTCAAGCTAGGGATGTCTTCCCTGGGATGGTTGTTGTAAAGAGAAACTGCACCCAATGTAAGAAAGTCTCGAAAAAAAGAATTGGATTTTTTTCTTCAGCATAAGAAACCGTCAACAAGAACTTTCATCCCAAATGTCAACGTAAGTTTCTTCAATTTCCAACTTAGCCACTAAGCAACAGGGCTATCTACGTATCACGTGTAGAGGCAGCACCAACTGGCAGAAAATTTTCAATGCAAATGTTTACTGAATTAGTCTTTACTTTGTGCCTGCATGTTCTCTGAAGGCTTAAACTTTTATGATTACTGCCCCACAAAAGATAAGATAAGTTGATTATCCATTGACCATCTTTTTTCTCAAATTTTTAATTGATCTGCCCCAACACGTTTCCAAAAGACGCTGGTCATGTGACAGTTTCTATTGAGTGACTATCTAGATATATCTGCATTTTATGTGAATTGAACTTTCAATGCTCGTGGTCAAGTCATAGAAATATGATTGAAAATCTTGAAAATGTATGCACTTAGGTACATCAATGAAATTATGAAGAATTATTTATTTAATGTTAGTATTTACAAATTTTTCTTCGTCAATCCAGTGGCAAATATCATTCCTGTACATTGAGCAATATAAAACGAAAGATTTAGATAATGAATTAGCTAATAACTACTTTTAATCTTATAACATAATAACTGTACTTCAGTAGGAAGTTTGTGACAAAAGCAAGCGATCTTTTCCAGTTAGCCTACAATCAGAAATTCCTTAATCGGGTAGCAGACCTCTGAATCCTGCTTGACCAGATCTTCAGTTGAGAACTCTGACAGAAAATCTTCAACGCTACTAGGCCTACTTACTAGGTTATTCAGAGCCCTGGTGTAATAAACTAAAATAATGCGGAGCAGGCTGCACCCCTTAAAATTTCGAAGCGCAAGCTGCAGGGCTTTCACATTTTTAAAGAGCAGATAATCGTCAGCGCTGTAATAACCGGAACTCTCCGATTTTGAAAAACAATTTGCCTCTCTCTTTTTTTATCAAAATTATTCTTTCCGATAAAATTATCATCTTTATGTTTTTTTTTCATAGCCCCCAATCATCGCTTCGTCCTTTTTTTTTTCTATCCCCCCCCCGTAACTCTTCTCTCCCAGTTGGAAATTGTCGATGCTATCCCAGAAATTACTCATTTTTTACCAGGAGTGTTTACGAACTAAATTTCATATCAAAAAATGTCTGAGATTTGAGACACTGCCCTTTCAAAAATCTTGATACGCATGGTTTTAAACTAGTACAGTGATTCAAAGCAAAGCGTATGCATGCATATATATATATATATATATATATATATATATATATATATATATATATATATTCTTTTTATTTTTTCGATGATGTATATATCTCTGTATATGATCACAAGTATTTAGCAGATATCCATATCCACACGGGAAACTGTTTATTTTTCGTTAAGAGAGTTCCAGTAAATTAATTTTTAATATGCAAATAAATGAATTAGTGAATGAATGAATAAATAAATGAATAGACAAAATTAAAATAACGGTTGCTAGACCCTCAACCCTTTACTTGATCTCATGTCTTTTCCTGGTGCGTTTTCTGTCCCAGCAGCTCCAATCGGTCAACGTTTTGCTATCTCTGTTCTCATTTCTTCTTTGTCCAGCCTTTATCCATTTACTGTTCATTGAAGCCGCCCACCCTTCTGATCCACGGGCATGTATCCCTATCACTTACAGATATCTCTAACATAGCTCTTTCCTTGGCTGCTGGTTCAATTCTAAGTTGGCAGTTCGTTTTGTTAGTTTTCAAGCTTGAATTCCGTAGATTTTTGCAGGTATTTTGCGTTCATCGTAAATTTTACACTTTTAGCAGATGGATGCACGAGTCTATTTTTATCTATTGATCATGCACAAACATATATGTGATGGAAGGTATTCAAGAAATAGATAGTAAACTGACAGATGCTAACCCTGAATAAGTTTGATACGTTTACATCATTCATGTTGGTAGCCTGTAATTTGCGTGTCACAGGAGAGCACTTCGTTCATTTCTGCAAACCAGACCCTCCTTGTTCAAATGTTTCAATCATCGTTGCTCGATGAACTTTCTGTTACACTGCAGAATTGAAATATTCAGAAATAAGGAAATCCAAAAAAAGTTCTGCCCATACGCTGTTGAATTTGCAGTGCATAGAGCACCTATGCACACACACACACACAAACACATACACACACACACACACACACGCACACACATGCCATAGATACTATAAGTTTATATCAAACATAATTTTCAAAAGTTCTCGTATAATCGATGGCCTTTTGTCCATAGAAAAGTCGCTAACTTCGTTTGCTTCTCATTTTCAGTAGTAAGATTTAATTGAATATAGTGATTAACTATGAAATTGGAACGATAAAGAAAACCGAATCACAGTGGTCAGTTTTCACAAGCCTACTACTTTGAAAGTGCTCTAAACCTTGGGATCAGTAGAATGTTTGTGTATCGTCTGATAAAAAGATTTACTGAACTTCAGACAATCAAGATATACTAAGACCAAGCTGTCCTCGGACAACAATGACCCCACTGTCATCAAAGTTGAGACAAAGAGAATCCAGAAACATCTTTGCGAAAGTAGGAAATCATGTCTAGAGATATGAATCCAGATTCAAAGTAATTTTTTGAAGCTTATTGTATCCTGTCTCAGCTGATCAAAAGTGATCTCTTACTACACGTTATCATCACTGAACATATGCCAGCTCCAGCTTTGATAAACCTCGGGGAACAGAGACAAAAATTATTTTTAAGCGATACGTAAGCAAAGAATTATATATATATATATATATATATATATATATATATATATATATATATATATATATGCGTGTGTGCAACTCTGTGTATGGATGCAATTGCGTTAATATTGTGTGTGTGTGTGTTTTCTTATAAAAGGCAATGTACTGCATCAAACAGATCAATAGATAGTCTGATAATCTTCGATCATCAACAAAACCTTGTTTTGCGTATAAGCTTTACCCAAATTCCCAACAAGATCACTCAAAAATACCCCTGGGTTACCCAAAATGAAAAAAAGAAGAAAATTATGGACCGAAGTAAATGAAAAAACAATTGTAAGAGTTACAGGTAGCAAGGACAAAGCAGCTTATTTGGTGTGAGTTCCCACTTGAATTATAAGTTGTCAAATGTTTTTTATATATATATATATATATATATATATATATATATATATATATATATATATAAGAAATTATCGTATTTATTTCCGTCTCATGTTTCGAGACTGGTCCTTTTTGGCAAATGTCGGATGGAAAAAATGATACGATAACAAGGTTTAGCGGAGAGTAGGAGATGATTCATGATTAATATTATCTCTTTTTTAGATACTTATTTTTACTGGTGAAAAAGAGAAATGTGCCTATGTCAAAGTTTTAATCATTTGTGTATTGGGAATAAAATGGGAGAGTTTTATGTGTATGATTTTAGCTCAATCTAGTGACCGTCTTAATGAAAAAAATCATCACATGCGTGTATGCAGGGTATGTAGAAATGTGATGATATAATACCGTTGTTGAGGTTGGTGTGATTATTGTGCTAATATGTGTATGGGTAATCCAAGATAACAGAAGAGTACAGTGTCACTCATAAATGAGTACTCCTCACCACTTATCATAGACAGTTATCCTTCTTCTGAACCAAACATAAGATCCTATTATTTCTTATGAAACATTACACAATCAGTCTTCCGATGCTCCTGGTGTCAAAAATTATTGGTAAATCTTGGGCTCTTTAAATATTCTCCACATATGTTCATCACCATTTTGCCCCAGTCAGTTTCCCAGGAGACGCTGTCGTTGTAACTATTTTCGGTAATATTATACCCCTTGTCTAACTCATTCTCTTATATTTACGTAAACTGATTTTTGCAGCACCAGTGTTGTACATGTTATGATTAATTTCCATGTAAATATTTTTAACAGCCTGTCCAAGCAATGATTGGTAAAATGTCAAATGATCTAACGGTTCAAATGTTTTTTTTCATATTCTGTCAAGTGGTTTGTTGTATTATGATGATATATTGATTAGTTGATTTAGTGTATGCGGGTGGACTATTGTTGAACAGCCACTTCTGGAACCTGTTATTTTGTATGGTTAATTTTTACTGGAAGTATCTGCAGATAGTTTATATGAAAGGATAGAAGTTGCAATTATATCATCTCTTGTCGAGTAGTACCAGTATATTTTTTTAGATACTCTTTTTTATGCATGAATACCTGTGCTAGTCTTTTGAGGAAGATCTCTGTAGCATTATTTCAAGAAGGTCTGTCAGCATGCTTTTGATATTGGTGATTTGTTTCTCTGTTTTTTTATAATTTTCATTCATTTCTTATCCCTAATTTCATTCATTGATCCATGATCTCTACTTCTTTATTTCTCCCTTTTCTTTTCTTTTCGTTTTCCTTCCTTTATTTCATTTTTGTTTATTTCCCGATATTTCTCATCACTCCATTCCAGCATTCCTTCCTTTATTTTTCACTTTGTTCTTCCTTTCATATTTCCCATGTTCCATCCCTGCGTTTTCCTTCTTTTCTCATTATGAATTTGACAATATTTCCTGTAAAAATCACTTTGACATTCATCCTTTTTGCTAGAACTGTATCAAGAAATATGTCCTATCTCATATCCACGTGTAATAAACTCCAATGATGTTTGTGAAATAAGTAACACAAACGATATTCCATTCCTTCCCTGCAGACAAAAAAAAATGAAGTGAATGTTTATTATATTATCACTAGACCATTTGCATGGTTTGGAATGATTCATTCAAGAAACTGTTTATTCTTCTTATCTGAGTTCGTCAAATTTGATCGTGTGTTTTATTTATCTCAGATCTCTCTGAAGTGTTGTTTGTTCCTTATATTTAAAAGTTTAGTCTTGGAGATCTCGTTGAAGCTCTTATCAAATGACACTATAACATACTGAGGCGGTTTTCATCGATTCACTTATTTTTCCGTCATTGTTTGTACTTGATGATTGAGTTTGGGGGGATTTTTTTTACATGTATGTAATAATGGAGATGTGGATACGATATGCGACAATTTTATTAAATGCAAAATATAGGAAGCAATATTCAAATCAAGTTTATTATGCTCGCACGTTGGGACTTTGGATTTTTTAAATGAAACGATATCCAAAAGTACTTTTTTTTTCAGGTAAATAATGTCACGTAATTCATACCGTGTGAGTACAAATGCTAAGTATTTTAGATAATGGAATCCTTGAACAAGAAATGGAAATATATAAGAGTTGTTCTGAATGAAGACTACAGAGGATTATCCAGGGTATGTTTTTGTGCTACTAAATGGTCAATTATTGTGTATCTGTCTGTCTGTCTGTCTGTCTGCACGTGTTTATTAGGATCATCGTATGAGGTGTTCAGCCTTTTCAAATTGATCATAATCGTGTTTGTTGAGTATGTTGTTCCAAAATTACTATGTATTAGTTGTGGTTACGTTGGAAAACCCTAGTCTTTGCCAGTATTGCGCTACATTCCAGTATCAATGCTGTCTTAATACATCTTTTTAGTTCTGTTCGTTTCTCTCCTGGTCGATTGTGCCATTTTTTAAAATTACAACCAGTTTTGTTCAAATCATAACTTGATTTAAATACTACTATTTTCCATATTATCAACTTGATAAAATTACATGCAAGAAATCAAGTAAAAAATCACACTGGGTTGGCAAGTTTCCTGTGGGGCAAGGTCAACCTTCAAGAAAAAGAACATTCAGCTAGTGCTAAAAAAAAAATGGTCTACTGCCGACGCATCCTCCCGATAATCATCTATGGAGCTGAAATATGAAAACTTACCAAAGATTGACCCTTAAACCGTACACGAAAGAATGCTCGACATAAGATGGACATATCACGAGGAAGAACAATATATCAGCGGAAAAAACCGGAGTCGAATGCATCATAAAACCCATAAGAAAAATGAAATAGCGATTGGCTGGTCAGAGAAGCGAGAACGACAGACGATGCGTGGACACTACAACTCGAAATGTGAATCCCCAGAGATCATATGCAAAAACTGCACCGACAAAATATACGATGTATTATCTACTTTCGAAACTATAGACGCCTTCTTTCATTGATTTTCTCATTCCTGTTTTCTCCAAATTTTTTCTACTTCCTGAAATTTACTTGACATTTTTCTATTCGTACTTCTTTGGATTTCACTGCTAATTGTATTGATACTTATTTCTATTGAGGTGACCATTTATCGAATCCTTTTTTATTATGTAACCCGTTTATTTAACTCTCAGATTGAAATCACTGACTGCACATATGCACCACCACCAATAAAATAGGTCTGGTTGGTCACTGTATAAAAATCATCACATGACTATCGTCTTTTGGCAGCATGCTATGTTGGGGGTGATTATTTAATTGGAGGTTGGAACAATCGGTGATCAATGAGAAAGTAACTTCTTTTGCCCTTTGGTGGGCAGTAATCTCTTAAAACAAACCTGGATTTTCAACAAAAAAAAACAAAAACAAGCATGAATGCTGTCAGAGAGAAGCTAAGTGATCAATTTAGCATAAACTTACATAACTAATTGAAATTCCAACCAAAAATATATTAGGGGGATAGTTATTCTATAATTATTTCTATACATAATACGGAGTATTTTCTTAGATTCAGCCCTCTAGCTCCATCGGTACGGCTTGTACGCGCGATATATACATAGATAGATGGCCAATCAGCCAGACTCACTTGACGATGAGGAATCCTTATCGACAGTTTCAATCGATGGTCTCTAATAACTTACATATATTAAAAAAAAACACATCGAATTGGGATCTACCAAAGTCAACAGCTATAAAAAAAATAACACACACAAAAAAAAACGAGTCTATGATTTTGTATGAGACATGCATGTCCTTCAGTCTCTAAGAATTTCTGTAGAGCAATATTTAGTGAACACATACCATGTGAATGTAATCTTACTTAACAATGCAGGTAGTTTCTCCCCCAAAGAATTGAGCCCTGGGGATACCGAATTCAGGTCAAAAGCATTTACTACATGAGACAGGCTGTAAATAGTTCCTCGCATTTTGGGAGACACAATGGCATTTACAAATTGTTCGAAGAATTTGCTCACTGTAGTATTTCGTGAAAAAGGGGTTTCCTGCAGTCAATGTTTATAAGTGTATTTGGTAAGTTAATTGACTTACTAACATGGCTTACCCACGTCTGTAAACACAAACACACACACACACACACACGCACACACACACGTATATATTATCCTGTTTTTATCTCTATATATATAAATATATATATATATATCAATCATACACACACACACACACACACACACACATATATATATATATATATATATATATATATATATATATATATATATATATATATATAAGTATTCGAGATTGTCGGCGCCATAAACTTTCGAATGAAGAATATTGTAACAAAGCTTTCATTGTATTTCATCCCCAAAAGATGTTCATCCGTTGATCGGATTACGTATAGGTTTTCAGAGTGCCGCTCCTATCATCAGTTTAAAAAGCCCTGATACGGGGAGAGCTGGATAAGATCAACTGAGAAGGCGATGAAATTCTTTAAAGATACATCAGGGTCAATCGTAGCAACGGCAGAGACCTACGTAACCTTTCTGGAAAAGGAATAAAAGGTAAGAAGAACATCAATGGGTATTGAAAATTCTACGTGGAGAATTTGAAAGGACTATAGAAGCTATTGCAGAGGAGTCATGAATATGATTACGCAGAGCGTATCTGAAAAGAGAAACGGGATATCATAATTACAGTCAAGAGCGAATTCATCAGAAAAAAATGATATAAAGTTGGAAATAGACAAAAGCAAGAAAAAACTGAACATGTTGATGTTGTGAAAAAAATATGCAACATAGTAGGTGAATATAATAGGCTTGGGAGAAAAACGAAAGAAAAAAAAAACAACCTAAAAGGTATGACGGCAATAGCATCCATACGCTGTGATCTAGGGTTTTCCTAGCTGGAAAAATTGGATCTGAAAGTGACAAAAATGAGGAGCAGTCAATTTGTGCTAATGCCTGTGCTAGCGGACCATGAGCTGTATATGAGAAAAAACGGATAAATTAAAACAAACTAAAATAAAAAATTAAAAATTAGAATAACCCAAGAAATGGCCGGAAACACTTAGTACCGCGCCGGAAACACTTGGTACCGCGCTGAAAACGCTTGAGTCGTGATCTAATTGATTCAAGAAAGAATTAAGCTTAGCTGGGATCTGCAGTTATACCGAAAATGTTCGGAATATGATAATACTTCAAAGACCAAACCGTTTGGCAGTTTGGGGCATCTTGAACCCCCCCCCCATTTCACTGCTACCGTTTCGATTTTTGGTGGATGGTAACCCTCTGACCTTCATTACCTGACTTTAATTCAGTTTATCTATGAGAGCAAAACTCAAGAATGGTCTGAACTATTATCACCAAATTTCAATAATGATACTGGGAGGGAGTTTTAAGGAAAAGCTTTTTGAAATCATTCCAACCCGTCAAAAACAGCCACTAACCAAATTCGTGCTAAGTTGGTCGATTTGTACATATCCTGTAGTGTTCGTAAGTATCGATTGTAAATTATGAACTTTCATTACTCAACTAGCATTATGCAAAAGAAACACACATAAATGGAAATGAAAGAATTACTGGAAAAAAATAGAAATGATATCTGTTAAAATTGAAAAACGGAACGCCATGTCACATAGAATCAGTGACAGCAATACAAAAAACAAACAAACAAACAAACTTAGTTTTGCTATGATATCAAGAGTAGAACAGATACGACACTTTGATCTCGAAAAAGTGCGGAATATGGAGTTTACTACTGTATTCATCAATACTGGCATGCTTTGCTTTATCCTGGAGTGCTTTGCAATCATATTTAATTGCAATCGAAGAAATACGCACACATGTATGGATGTGTGTGTGTACACTGTAATTACTCAACAGCTCGCCATTGCATAACGTTGATATTTGCAACATATATTAGACAGTACACATGACGGTGCAGTGTCGAAGTTGAAAGTGTTTTGATCAGTGATTCTCCATAAAGGGAATAAAAATGGATGATATCACATTAATTTTGACTTAACATATCATAGTTAGCAAGAATGAAAAGAGGTAACCAAACTGCTAACGTACGATGGATGGAAAAATATTTTACATAAGGATCATGGCAGGCTGCTCTGCACAGGATGCAGTCCAGCCCTTTCCAAATATGCACCTTTTCAATGGGCACTCCCTCAGCTAAAAAGGGTAAAAACTGATGTAGAATTGAGACCATCAAGTCGACAGTAGAACTACAACTAGTTTTAATCCAGAAGAGAGTGCTAGAGGAGTTAGGATACTTTCTGTCACTTGATCTCCAGGAAGAGCCACCGAATAATAAGTTTTGTTTGTCACTCAATAGGAATAGTAACTTGACCAACGTATTTTTGCAGAATTCGGGGTAATCGATTGAAAGAGATTGAAGAAAGGCTCTTGATAACGAAGTTTCCCCCCCTCTCTCTCTCTCTCTCAACCTCTTTCTCTTTCTCTCTCTCTCTCTCTCTCTCTCTCTCTCTCTCTCTGTTTGTTTGTTTGTTATGCGGATATCACTAAAAAATCTGGATTTAAAAAAAATGATGAAACAAGCGTGAATGCTGCCAGAGACAAAATGAAACTTTTAGAATTAGGTATTATGTTTAGAGAGAATATAGCAAAGGGAATAATAATAATAATAATAATAATAATAATAATAATAATAATAATAATAATAATAATAATAATAATAATAATAATAATAATAATAATAATGATGAGAAGAAGAAGAAGAAGAAGAAGAAGAAGAAGAAGAAGAAGAAGAAGAAGAAGAAGAAGAAGAAGAAGAAGAAGAAGATATGGCCATTATGAGGAAAATAAGAACAAAAAGAGAAATAGGAAGGACGAAATGTTTAAAAAATGAATGATAGAGAAAAAGGAGAGACTAGTTATTCAATCATCAGAAACCGTCATTTGGTAATAAGCTGTTTTGGGGGTGATCAACAAAAAAGTAAAATTCAAAAATTTTAATCCATGGATAAGTCATGTTTTATTGGGCAGCAATAATCAACAAGCCTGAATTTTCAAAAACAACGAAAAAAAAAAAAAAAACCGAACTGCAAGTGCAACCAGACACAAACAAAGGATACAATAAAATCACATCACGAATTGGACCCAATTAAAAACGTATTTTATGTTGGAATAAAGAAAAAAACTTTTGTTAAGACATAGTATGTAGGAAATATTAAAAAATTTAACCTTTTAGTTCAATTGGTGCAACCTGGACGCGAG
>OY735235.1:20046320-20163820 GCA_963457665.1 Thysanoteuthis rhombus
TGAGCCCAATAGGATAGACATAAATATGTAGTGAATCCATCGTTTATACATGTAATAGACGAAAATGTTACGGATACCGAATGAACATGATAAGAGAGATAACGTATAGAACTCATTCGACTATGAATGTTACCTATTACTAGAAAGACGTCGAATGATTATTATCTTGTGCCTGCCTCTTATAGAATACAAACAGCTGTGCTATAGGGCTGCAAATTTGTTTTTAAGGGGTAACTTAACCATGGAATTAGTTTAAAATGAGTTAAGATCATTTGTGCGTGGCACTGTAACATTCTGACCAGGCTCCTCCAATATGTAACAAATGATTTCCTTTGAATAAAGATAATTCCACAGTAAAATGACCAACTGTTTAAATTTCAGGGTATTCTTGTATTAAATCGTTTTAAATTATCGTATTGAAATCCATTAAAGACTATCTATGTCCTGCATAAAGAGAAAGACCAGTATTTAAATTGTAACCAAAGTTTATATCCATAGTTTCATGTGGAAACCAATTTTCCCAGCACCCAAATCTTTTTCGTAAGGCTTGATAAACATGTTTATGGTCGAGCAAGTCAAACCATCAATGACGAGAAAATCACTATTACCTTTTAAAGATGATGTATACAACCAATGCATCATCCCGATAGTCACTGAATGAGCGGAACCATGGAACGTAACCAAAAGATTGACTTTCGAACTCATAACCATGAAACTTGCCCAGGTGAGGATCGGACACAACATTACGAAGACGGATCACTTGAGAGAAAACAGGAGTCAGCAATATCATAGAATCGATTAGAAAACTCAAATGACAGTAGGTTGGTCACGTTGCAAGGATGTCAAACGAATATTCGACCTCAACACTCAAAACATATATCATATCCGAAACTGTGATCGAGAGAAAAGTTCAGAAAGTACTGGCTCTCTGACGCCCACGAAAGAGAGGTTTTGCGAAATTTGGCGACAGTCTATGTCAAACAACGGACGCTGAAGATGATGATGATGATGATGATGATGATGATAGACAGTGGGTTCGAATAATAAATTAGCTGAATAAAATTTTGTATAACACTTAAATGATCATGAACATCGTCAACTGGAATTCATGCGGTTCGTTGACTACATATCATGTTCCAGTAACTGTTACGCTACCTTGCATTCATACAACTAACTATCTCTATCTCTCTCTCTCTCTCTCTCTCTCTCTCTCTCTCTCTCTCTCTCTCTGGGAACCCTTTTTGTTTGTCCTGATCAATCCTAATTTGTTCGTAAATGATCAATAATCCATCAGTAGTAATTAATTCGGGATTTATTCTGCCGTGAGATTGTTTTAAAATCCACAAGTATAAATCCCAGGGGTTAATCTGATCAATCATCAGAAAACTTTATCTAAGAGCTCGATCCAAAGCCACTGAATACAAAAAGCTGCAGGGGTAGACTGTTGCATGCGTGTTACTCCAAGCAATATTATTCGTATAGAGAAAATGTTAACGATCTCGTGTTATCCTTAATTAATACTCAATCATTTTACATTTCCCAGATATTTTACGTAAGGACGAAGGTAATTATTCATCGATAAAGAAGGAATAACAAACGAAATAATACTTATAGGAAGTGTTCATGATATATATATGTCTTTGATAGTTTATCCGCTTGTCTGTCTGTCTGCCAAATTGATATATCTCAAAGTTCTCAATGAATTTATTTGGAACGATGCGCAAGGGCTACAAAAATGTGATTAAATTTTGGCGTGGATCCATCTGTAATTCATGCAACAGACAATGGCTCCGCAGACGCGTCTGCGCTTTTGGTGCTGCCTCTTTCACAGAAATATTCAGGCTCATTTCTGTCAATTCAAAAACATACCGATACTCCTTCTAATCTTCTTGTGTTCTATGAAATTTGAATTGTGGACGGTCATCAAATCCGTCTTTTGCGTAAATGAATTGCAGTATCCTGAACGTTTGCCAAAACTGAAAAGTCAAAATCATCTAAAAAAGATAGATGTTCCATCCAAAGTTATCTTGAAAATATAATCACAAGATTTGAGCATTGATTATTCCAAAATAACCATAGACACACCCAAAAGCATTTAAAAAAAAACTAACCAAACAAGCAAGAACAGACAATTTCAGAATATGCTCAGTAGCGTACTCATGGAAATCCTCACGAAAATGTGATAGGAGACACAGATACATACACACACATGAGCAAGGAGATAGGAATATGTCGTCCATTTGTCTGGATTGTAGGATGGGCCATTTGTGGGGTTACGTTGATTTAATTCCATGGATGTTACACAACAGCAGCTTCATATTTGTACTTTTGATGAATAGGTTTTAGCTGGTGTTCTTTCTGTCTCTCTTAGTGCTGTCTGATCTTTCTAATTGAATTACTTATTGCATGGATAATTCTGTTAACCCTCTCAAAATCGATCCCTCAAGTGGCCTAAAACCAATGAAAACCCATCCTGACACCTCAACATTGGATAATATGGAAGATCCTTTTCACAGATTCTTTCAATTTTTGACTTTTGGAGTTAGGAAATTGATATCTGAACATTCGAGTGCGGTCAAGTGACAGGTGATCGATTTAGCTACCCAGCATGCTCCATAATGTTCTTCCTTAGGGGTAATTGGTCCTTATGAAACAACGCTTGAATCTATAAAAGGGTATATGCAAAAATCGTATTGATTTTAAAGAACAAAAATTATGATGACATACATACATACATACATACATACATACATTCATCATCATCATCATCATCATCATCATCATCATCATCATCAGTGGTTCAACATCCGTCGTTGGACAGAGACCTTCTCAAGCATTCGCCACGGTTCACTATCACAGGCGTTGCAGAGCCAGTATTTTCTGAATTCGTCTAGTTCACCCCTCCATCTTGTGTTGTGTCGGCCTTTTGTTTCTCAAGTGATCCCGGGGAATCTATGTTGTGAGTCGTGATGTACATCGATTATGTTTCATTCTTGCAACATGGCCTGCCCATTGCCATTTGAGTTTTTAATTGTTTCTATGATGTCTCTGACTCCCGTTTTTTTCTTTATATACTGTGCTGTCTATTGATCTCTCCATGTAAGGTTGAGCATAATTCTCTCATGTACATGGTGCATACTTCTTAGTTTGTGGGTTTGTCTCTTGGTTAGGTTCTATGTTTCAGCTCCATAGGTAACTATCAGGAGAATGCATTGGTTGTGTACTCTTCTTTTTAAATGTTTTATCAAACAGTTGTACCGAAATAGATGGGCCACATAGAATTAGCTGATCAATTTGTCGTGGTCCAGTCCTGTAATCCAAACTGATATCTTCATTGCTTTCATACGACGTTATTTGTGGTTGTGAAAGCCAGAGAAAATTCTTTTATTTGATTTTTGAGATGCATACGTCCCAGGATACTTGTTCAAGAGATCTACAGGATTTATATATATATATATGATGAACAACTGAAAATCCCATCAAGAAACTATTTATACACTGTACGGTGATGATTAAATATATGTGAAGCATGGAAAAAACTGAAGAAAAATTACATAAATTGCATTGACGGATACATGGAAAAAATTGGAAAGAAGGACAAAAAAATGGAATTTTTTTACTGTTCAAAGCTGTAGAACTCTATCAATCTATCCATCTATATCTATCTATCTATCTATCTATCTATCTATCTATCTATCTATCTATCTCAATTATATATATATATATATATATATATATATATATATATATATATATATATATATATATATATGTATACTCAGTATATGTGGTACAAATCAGGCTAGCAGTATAACATAATATAATCATATATCAATAATATAAAGCCACTTCTGAAATGTAATGGATTTTTTTCATAGAGTGCTCGATACATACATTTTACTCATGGAGTTGAGTTGTTTTAGAGTAGAGCTGGAAATTAATAGTAGGTTGTTGATTCGCTACAAAAACTAGCTGATGTTTCGGCCCTCTCTGGGCCTCTTCAGGTGAATCCACAATCTACTATATATATATATATATATATATATATATATATATATATATATATATATATATATATATATATATATATATATATCACAGCAGAAAGAGCAACCATGTGATATACGTCCCAAAATTCTCTTTTTTGTTCCGCTCCACATTTTGACTTCACTAAACGGCCAAGCTTTTGTATCTCAACAGAAACAGTGTTAGATAGAACTGGAAAATGAAGTTTCAAAGCTATAGGTGCCTAAAAATCCTCACATAATAATGCTTTAAGCACTGTACATAATATTTGTGCTTTCCTTGCTTGGAAAATACAATGGTTGGCTGGATGACATCACTGTTGAAATAATGTATCCATTCGGTGCGTGGAAACAAATGTGCAAGATCTTGGTAAATAGTATTGAGAGAAGAAAAAGAAGGAAGGGGGAAAGGGTAGGACAGAAGGGGAGACAAAAGAAAAGAAAGGCAGATGAGAAAGGAGGAAGGATGATGAGCACAACAGTAAAAATAAAGGATTCAGCATCAGAAAAAAGGGAATACAGGTTTTCCCTAGCTATCTGGAAGTAGGGTATTCGTATGTAAACCATTCTAAAAGGAAAATGATATGAAACGAAACAAAACAATGAAACAACTTACATTCTTTCAGTATACATCGAATGTATACTTATTTGCATTTTCTATCGGGAGGTTCCCTGATTCAGGATTGTTGAAAGAAAAAGCGATGTTGGAGGGAAAAGAAACGGGTGTGTTTTAAGTCTCCAACGCAACAAACGCTAGGCGCCAATTCTGCTTTTTTTTTATGAGAGCGGAAAACGTTGTGTGGAGTAAACTTCGAAAGACAGGGTATTGTCTGTACCAAAACATGATTCATGTGAAGTCAGGCTTTGGATAAAAACTCAGAACCTGGTTTAAGTTTTGACTTTACCATAAGGATTTTTAATGTTTTTGTTGCCTCGTTTACTTCAAATGTCAAGCCTACTGTCGATAATTTTTTGATTACCATTTAAAAATTACCAAAAAGTTTTTTTTCGAGATGTGAAGCTAATGTGATAGTGTATGTGTGTGTGTGTGTGTGTGTGTGTGTGTGTGTGTGTGTGTGTTTGTGTATGTGTGACTTTCCACTCGATATCTCTGAAAGTTCTCAATGAATTTCAATGGAATTTGTAAGCCTTCGAAATGTTATACTTTTTGCCATATATATTTTTAGATTAACATTGAAAATTCACAAAAAGGGTATATTTCGAGACGTAAAGTTAATCTGATAGGAAGGATCTGAAATGAGTTGTGATCAGGTTTTGGGGAGGATCCAGGAGCTTCATTTCCTCCGCATATTTATGTATTGACTAATGTCCCTCGACATATCTCCAGATGCTCTCAGTATATTTTATATTTGTGAGACAGGTGCCCAACAATGAAAGAAGAAAAAAATATATATTGGGGGTCCACGATTACTTTTACAGTCACCTTTCCTGCAATGTAAATATGAACTGACTTTCATTCTATTTTTATATCCATATAACTGGCAGAGGCATGCCCTTTAAGAGTATTTTTCTCGTTAGATAGGCATACGTGAATTCAGAGATGTTTTCTTTCGGGAGTCAAACCTAATTTTTATATTGTTGTGTATGTTTACTAATTGTAAAGAGTTGCATGGTTTCTGGAAAATTGCGATTTTGATGAATAAAATTGACTTTCCGGGCTTCAAGGCATTCCAGCAATGTCGCAAATTTGAATCTTATCTTCTAGAGCGCGCATTGGTAATTTGAATAAATGTTTTGCTAAATTCTAATATGATGACAAAAATACATGCTTACAGAAAAACTCATCCATACTTATGAATATACATAGAATCATACACACACAAATCTATAAAGACATGTATATATACAAACCAACGCGCATATATATATATATATATATATATATATATATATATATATATATATATATATATATATATATATATATATTAAATGAATAAATGAAATATGCATTTTCCCTGAATAGATTCGCTTCGTACTATGTATATATATATATATATATATATATATATATATATATATATATATATATATATAAACCTGATTTCAGTAAAATTACAATCTCAATGAATAACATTTACATTCCAAGCTTCAAGCTAATCCATTGCATATTGTCTGTCCGTAAATCAAAAATCTATTTGCTTAAATCTAACTTATCTCATGGCAATGATGATTTCTAAACACACACATACGTACACACACACACGTGCACGTACACACACACACACACACACGCACACACATATATATATATATATATATATATATGAACCTTTTGTTAGTTTATCTTTACTTTTCCACGCTGAAATTACTAGACTATTTGCGTTTTTTTGGCATAGACATTACATAACATCGACTTCTCACATAGGCTAACCTTGAAGACATTTTAGGTCACAAAGGGTCATTTTCTAGTTAGTGATTGGTTCTCAATATAGCAAATACAAAATTTTCATACCAGAATTCTCTCCAATATTTGTTGATGTCATTGGTGGACGGTTTTTCTCACATTTAAGTTTCAAGCGTTCACAGGCGTTTTTGTAAAGAAATACACATGCTTTACACAGGAAGCAATTCTTCCTAGGGGAATAGGTACGTGAAAAAACATACATAAATGCATACACAGTCAAAGACGTTTTTTTTCTCAGCTGCTTTGTGTGTTTCCTGTTAGGCTTTAACTTGATATTGGAACTTTCATCATGATTTTAAGAAATGTCCGATAGATTGTGCCATGGTAATAGCTAAGCTGTAAAGTAGCTTCTCCCGTCAAAGCTACTGTCCTATGTGAGGCAATGGAAAGACGATGGATATGTTCAACCCCTATTACTGCAATAGACTAGCCCTTTATATTCGTGCAAATTCAGTTCCCTTTCCATATTGGCATCCGTTTGGGGGAGCCGGAATGTTGTCAACTCGGATGTCTTTTCAAAACTAAGGGACTCATCTATTTTGTTTTGTGCATCCCTTTTCCTCAGTAAAATACACCTTCCAGTTGTAAATAGTGTAAACAATTTCTATTCATTTTCCATGACCCCTAGGAATAAAAATCTTGAGTGATAAATCTAAAACTGTTTTGAATTACAATTACTGTCCTCCAATTGCTTGGCTTCATAAATGAGAATCGCGGTCTAAAGCTGACGTGAACAGAACGTGAATAGCTCAAAAGCCTGCGCAATGTACTTTAAGAGTGGACTTGGCGTTTATACAGCCGATTCTATATTCAACACCGAAAGATAGTGGTTGGGTCCCTTGGTGATAAGTTTTTTGAGGTTCCCTCTCACGGCCATTTAACGGAGTAAGCCGTTAGGGGCCTGTCGCTTCTTCGAATACAAACAGCACAGCTGATCAAAGCAATTAAACATCTGGTCCTGAAAATTCAATTGAGACCAGATACCCAGATTGGCTGTAAAGATCATCTGCCTTTTCAGAAGAGTAATATGACTGCACATATATATATATATATATATATATATATATATATATATATATATATATATATATATATATATATATATATATATATATATGAAACCATGGGTATAATAAAATCGGTGTATCTATATATATGATTTTGCACATCGCCCAGATTGACATATACATCCATAAACATACACAAACCATCATATATGTATATGAATATGTATTTGCGTTCCATTCGTCTCTTTCGACGAGACAGTTATAGAGGAATAGACGTATTTTGTCCGACAGAATGAATCATAAAATGCATTATATTATGCAGAAATTTAATTGATCTCCCGCTATTACATAGTTAATATATCACTCAATTTAGACAACCTAAACAGAATAAACAATTAAATAAAATCAGGTGGCTATAGGGATCGAAACTGCCACTGAAAAGGTAGTTGCATTTACATAACTACGTTCTTACCATTGGGCAGAAGATCATTTCATATAAGATTTTATATAATATAACGTAGTTCATAATCTATTCTGTCTGACTTATATCTGCATTTCAAACATATATATATATATATATATATATATATATATATATATATATATATATATATATATATACACACATATATATATATTCTTGCAAAATTGCACACATGTGTGTGTATGCAATTATAAATTCACAAGCATAAATATTTATTTATATGAATTCATACATATTTAAACATATATAATGAACATATAGCTTCAAACTCACATTATATACACACACACAAACACACACACACACACACACACACACACACACACACACACACATATATATATATATATGTATGGGTGTGGGGGAATATACAAATATATAGGTACATAACACCATCTTATCGATATCTAAATGTTTATATAAGCGATATATCTATGCATGTAAACTAGCTCAAACACACACACACACACATAATATATTTATATGCATATATATATTTATATATATTCCTGATGATTTTATTCAATAACACAATTTGCTCCCTATGTTTACGCAAACGGCAATCAGAGAAATGTCCATTTTGTATGATTTATGTGTCTGCCGTGGGAGAAAAGGTCTTTTGACTGGAGACTGAATATTTTTCATTACTTAAATAAAAGATGACGAGGAGATTCATTTATTCATTTATGTTTAAATTTACTTTGAAAATTGCTCCAAAACTTTAATTCAGCCCATAGAAAAATCCCAAAGATGCAGGAAAAAACATATTCTTTATTAAGTATATAATGAAGCCCATCAAAAGCGTAAAAACAGCCAAGATATTTCTAAGAGATAAACCAAGGGAATAGTCGATGAATATGATGATGATGACATGCAGATATGGTTTCATGGATGGAATATAAAGAGAGGAGCAGTCATTCTTAAGATCTGCCAAGAACTCGAAGTATAAAAAAAAAGACTGAGCCGATCAAAAATATAGAAACTCAATGAATTCCCCGGACAAGGAAACCTAGAAAAAGTAAGTGAGTCCATCTCAATAGCGGCGCAGAACCACGACATAAGAGCCAGTTATATATAGGTTAAGATGTAGATGATTCCAGGATGAATATGAATTCATATTATGTTACACAAGTTAATAGATTTTGTTATCGTAGATTAAAAAAAGACCGATTTTCCAGATTGTAGCGTCACATGGTTGGACCACAGGAGAGAACGGTATATTGAAGAAAAAGGATATGAGTCCCAAATATCATACAATCAATTAGAAAACTCAAATGGCTATGGACAGGTCATGTTACAAGAATGTCAGACATCTGTTGGAAATGAACGACTCACAACGTAGAGATCATATTTGAGACTTTGACTAGCAAACTTTAATATGGTATGACAAACTGGACAGGTTCAGAAAAAATTGGCATCGTGATGCCCATGATAGAGTGATCGGGCGAATCTTGAGGGGAGTCTGTGCCCAACAATGGATGCTGGAGAGCTGCCGTTGATGATGCTGATGTGATTTGATTTTCACATATGATCAAAGAGCAGGACTGAAATATAATGGAAAGTGGGATTTGGAATAATTGTTGGCTATAAAGATGACTATTTTATTATTGTTTGCTCTCAAAAGAATTTTACATCTGTACACGTTATTATTATATATGTTCTCTTTGGGCGATCAATTAAAATCTACCCAGACTAGCTAGGTCCATTGCACCTCCATCTAATTCCTGGTAACTTCATACTTCAGGAACATTTGTATGCTGCCCGCTCCTCATGGCACTGGCCGGTGGGGTAATCTTCCAAGTTCAAATTCAGAGTTTTTTTATTTAATGACTGGTTGCTAATCAAGGCAGAAGAGTCCAGTCTGTTGTGCTGCCTACTCATGGTTGAGAATTGATTCAGGCCTCTCCAATGGGCATCAGTGCAAAGTGAAGGCAAAATTTTGAATTTAACTCGTCGATGTCTGCCTCTGTGTCGTTAATTAATATTCTATAACTCCTTGGAGCAGTACGGAGGAAATATTAAGAAAACTGTAAATATGAGGATCAAAACCATTTAGATGATAACGTCTCTGATATGGGCAAGAGTACTGAGAGGAGTCCTGATGTATTACAGAGACTTAAATCCCTTGATTTTCAAAGAAAACCATCAGATGCTGCGGATGAAAAAAGACGAATCAAAATGATATTTCAAGCCCGTTCTAAAGCAATCCCTACAGTGAAAAATATATAAAGAACATAGGATAATTTTCTTCTCAGGTCTTCCTTCAGTAATCACATCGATTCTTGATTTGAATACCAGTCAACACCGAGGCGAATAAAGTTTCTTTGGTAATTATTTATAAATAAAACATTACCTTTTTATATAACAAAGTGATCAACTTCGTTCAAGATGCATGCCCCGTCTAGAATGGCCTTAACAGGGACATGTTGGAAGTCGTAGAATAGAAAGGAATAAGAAGACCATCTCCAAGAGTCATAAGTTCATGGGTTTTGGTTCAGTTCAAGTGCCGACGTTCATGAATTTTCATGTCCAACTCTCACGAGAGTTTGCATTCTCCAATTTCCTTCCAAATCATGGCGGACGATTCAAGAGTTTCTTAAGATCTCACGTCTGGAGCGGAAACGGTCGAATGACTGGATTCCGATACGCCGGGAACCGTCACTTTTTGCTCTCCTGGTCCGAAGATTATATCGTGCTGAAACTTATTTTTATTTTTATTTTTTTAGACTTACCAGGTTGATTGACTTTCAACCCATGGCTACTTTCACGTGTTCAGCAATTGAATAGCCGTAGCCACCAAAGATGGTGAAGTGTTCTGTCTTTCTTTCTTATATGTGTGTGTATGTGTGTATTCCAGCAATCATAGTCTATTTGGCTTGTCTTCAGACTTTAAAATTGGCATCAGAACTCCCCTAGACCCATTTTGATAATGTGTTTACTTTGAAAAAAAAAACAAAACTTTTTTTTATCTTTTTTGGACTTTATTCCGATGGGTCAAATGATAATATCTAAATTCTCCAGAATCTACATATTTTGCATGTTTTTCCCCTCTATTTTAGATGTTTTCTAATGGAAAACACCAGTAATGTAATAAATAGAATATTTTACTACTTATTCTTCAAGCGATCTTTCGACACTACTTTTAATTTTAATGTTGCAGATGTTCAATTATTGACTTTGATTGCTAGTTGACGTTACAACTCATACAGTTTTAACTATATATATGTAGATAAGTCGATAGGTCAACTTAATCTCTTGGTAATTATTAACCATGTAGGTTGACCGTTATAAAATGAAAATTTCAAAATTCAATTCAACAAATACCTTTGCGTCAGGCTATCTTGAACAGTTGCAGACATGATGATAATAGTTAAATATTGGATGAATCCATGGAAATTTTACGGCGACTAGGATTATCCATTATATTACGTCTCTGCTCCTTTATCTCTTCCGATCTCCGTTTCCCACCGGCGTTATAATATAAAAGCTATACAAGCATGAATTAGTTTCATGTGCAGACATATTCCTGCCCTATCGATAAACTTACATTATGTAATATTTTGTCCCTACAGTCTTTCTGAAGTACATTAACCCCTCTCCCGCTATCCTTTCTATTAAAACACTCAACTTCTATTTCTATCTCCCCTTACTCTCTTCATATCTTTTTATCAAACTACCTAACTTGTTTGTCTGCTCTCCTTCTCTCTCTCTCTCTTTCTCTCTCTCTCCATCTCTCTTTCTCTCACTCTGATCTTCCACCTGACCTTTTGTAATATTATTAGGGATATGTTGGACGCAGGCAGCAACAAGCAGAATTATATCATACATGTAAAACTAAACAGAAATCTATTGCCAAATGCATATATGTATGATTGCCCACACTCACACTCATATACATGAACCTGCATAATATATATACATATATATATGTGTGTGTGTGAATATATAAATACACACACATATATATATATATAGTTATATTGTGTGTATATGTGTAGATGTGTGTGTGTAAATTTGAAAGAGTTACAGAGAACAAGAAAGGGAAAGAGAGATGTATTTGTGTGTGCGTTTCAGTCATCGTAATTGCAAATAGCATTTAACTTCAACATATTGTCAGCGCGGTGTCAATATTTTCGAGCTGATTGTCCGCCTTTAGAAGGTGTCGTGTGCTTTTTGTTTGAAGTTGTGTTCAAATTAAACTGGAGCGTATTTAAGTTCGTCGATCAGGAAATACAAGCCACAAATCATCGTTTGATCCGGTGATTTATGCGCGAAAATATTGGAGGCTGAATGTGAAGTGCAAACACTGTGATCAAAGATCGAAAACATGGGGGAACATAGAGAAAGAGATCCAAGGAAAGGAAGAGAGAGAGAGAGAGAGAGGTGTAGACAGATAATGGAGTGTGCTTGTACGGTGAACAGGTTCCCAAAGTATGACGATAACATACTTGGAATGATGACAGCTACCGAGAGAAAATCAATGAAAGCAGAAGAGAGACAATCATGTTAGGTTAGTCACTGAATAGAAACTGTCAGATGACCATCATCTGTTAAAAACATGCTGTGTGAGGATGATAAATTAAATTTGGTAAAAGGGGTGACCAATCGATAAGTCAAAACTTGCACTTTTTTTATAGAAAAAAGAAAAGGGTGTACGCTGCCAATTGCAAAGTAAGGAATTAATTTAAGATAATTATACATTGTTAATTGAAGACAACTCTAATATAGACATGATAACGCACAAATGATATTTTTTGGCGCGTCATGTACATATGATATATAAACAGCTGGAAAAACAGACTAACTTAAAATCTGCTGAAGCCAATGTTGACGATTTCAATCGGCTATTTTAGTACGATGGAGATGAGATGAATCATAAAGCTATTTTGAAAGGAAAAGAAGAAAGGGAAAGAAAGAAAGAAAGGACTGATGGACGTATGGAGAAAGACAGAATGGAAGAGAGGAAAAAGGGAGAATGGAAGGAAGAAGCAAAGAAAAAAAGGAAAGAAGGAAGGAAGGAAAAAGGAAGGAAGGAAGCAAGAAAGAAAGAAAGGAAGGAAGGGAGGAAGGAAGGAAGGAAGGAAGATTGAAAAAAGCGAAATTTAAACGGAAATGAAGAAAAAAGAAGCCTAATGTGAACGACAAAATGATTAAGGAATATTACTGCAAAGAAATATGCTAATGAAACAATGAAATGAAAACAGAAGTGGAGAAGATGAAAGAAAGAACAAGGCAGGAAAAAAGACGGAAAGACATTTGTTGGTCCGTTGATAAAAAAAAAAATAAGATGATTCGTTGAAGGGAAAAGAAAACAGAATTGATTGTTGGAAAAAACAACTGCAATGTATAAAAAAATATGTATGACCAGTCATCCGATAAAAACTCTCATTTGACCAATGTCTTTTGGCAACATACTGTGATCAGTTATAAAAATTAGAAATATTTGTTGATCGATGGATGTGTCATTAAAGTCGCTTTTTGTTCGGTGATCACTAGAAAAAAGTCTTAATTTAAAAAAAAAAAACACAAAACATGGACACTGCTGGCCTTGAATGGATCGTTTAGTATGAAGTTACAGTTTAAATTGGATCCTCCGCGAAAACGTCCAAGAACAAAAATAATAACAAAACCAGATTGATAGTTCAAGTACTTGTGAATACTTTAGATTACACGAGTCAATTTCTTGCAGTCCAATAATGTTGTACTATGGATATTTCCAAATATGTTGTATCTGTTTGATACTATGTGTTGTTATGAGTACTCGGGGCATTTACAGTTACTTGTGCTAGATTATTGGGCTCATCCTTGTCTTCATTATGGCGTCACGTTGGCAAAAAGCAAGCCTTTTCTAATCTCATAAGCCATGCAATTCCCACAAGTATCTGAGAGAATAAAATGAAGGTATGGAGTATTATGATTTTATATGTAATTCAATAATAATGATTCACAACACTTCGTTCCGTGGAAATAAAAAGAGCAAAAGAGTTGCTTTTATAACCATGTCCGGCCTCTAGTTATTTTTGACCATTTTCTGGCCATTTCCGACGTGATTTTGGCCGGAAATGTCTCCAACTATCTAGCAAACCTATTTCAAAAAATGATTTGATACTAAATCGAAGAACATTAATAGCAGATCTACAAACTGAAGAGCCTCAAATATAAAACGTGCCGGACCATCGGAGGTGTCAAACAGCAAAGCATCGGATTTGAGAAGTATAATCTAACTCATGGAATCTGATGTGTGGTTGTGATAGCTAAATATTTATCACAGGTATTAAAACTCACTGTTCAAAACTACTATAATATCCAATATCTCAGGAAATTCTATTGGTCCCAGAGGGAAGAGTATACAACCAATGCATTCTCCACAGAGTAACCTCTGGAGCTGAAACATGAAACCTAACCAAAAGATTACCATAAAAGCCATGCAGGAAATTACATTAGACGTGTATTTCTTTTTATACACAGTATAATGTGAAATAGTACAATTGTTGGAGGATGACGTCAACAGTGATAGTCAAGAGTGTCTAGTAACTCAACTTTCTAACATATATCAAATAAAAGGAAAAAAAACCCAACCATATAAAATCTATCACACACGAAGTTATGTGATTTCATCGCTCGAAACGTTGGAAAAACAACGATAGAGGCGTTGAACTATGTTGGAACAAAGCAATGTATAATAAGAAATGAAAATACTTATTTTCTGCTAGTATTCTAATTCATTTTAGTTTTAGTTATTTTTCATTGGAATTACGCAATGAGATATATTGCGTCAAACAGCTGGGGAAAAAAGAGTTAAAATAGATCTTCTGTCATAAAGGTTCGTGTTACTGAAGTGTAGATCTGCAAGTACAGATAATCAGGCCTCCCAAGGACATTGTGATGATGTGAGTTCAAATATTAACGAAAGCTTATCCATCATTCCTTTTCAGTGCGGAATATTCAATACTGTAGACTGATAATCAAAGCAGTTTCAATAAAATGCAATTAAAATCAAGATGAGAAGAAATACTTGTCTAATAATCCTGCTTGGTTGACAATGCTTCATCTGATAATAATAAATCGAGATGATTTAGCTACAATGGAATTATTAATTCATTACATGCCTCACATAGAGACTGGTGCAAATTTTTGAGCCTCAGTGATCAACAAATTGCTGTATCAAAGTACCATAATTCATGACATAAAACCTGACTAAAATTGCATGACATCCTATTAATTGATGTTCGGCGAGCCGGATGTCTCCAGCCTCAAAGGCAAAATTTTTGCCACTTAATATTACGCAACATTAAACTGAAACGCCTGAATATTTCAGCAAATATATATATTCTTTGTTTCTTTTCAAGTATTAATAATTCAGGACTTGCGATATTTTGCTAATACCAATCCATCATCTTTACAGGGCCGCTGAATTCCTCAGAACATGAGTTGCGTAGTCCCAGAAGGACCATTGAATTATAATTATATTCCGTCTCAGAGAGAACAAACTTGTGGATAAAAAAGATGAAATTATTAGAGTCATGGCTTAGGGATGCATTGAAGAGAGGCAATTCAAAAACCATCCCCAACCGCATTTTTACTGACAAGTCATACTAAATGTAAGAGGGGAGGCCCTCGATTGTCCAAGTCACTTCCTGGCCCCAATATTCCAAGCAATGCTTCATTATATTAATAATTTTAATCATAGATGGTATGAACAAACTCCCCTGTTTGGTAACTCAGTAGCAAACGAGAACCCATTGAGTTATTTTTTGTACTGTAACCATAGCATCAATAATGACAAATAGATTTTTCTTGTCTTGTCAAGAGTGTTTTTGCGAAACATCACACTATCTAGGTCTATTAGTCCCCTTTCGGTCTCGAATCGACTCTCTGTGACTTGCAGCTTCTCCTGAGATAATTTAGGACCCTAGACGAAATTAAGGAGAACGCAAAGAGGCACATGACAGCAATCATGGACTTTGGGGCCTGTTTTGAAAATTAGTAGGGACTCTACAATAAGTGTGTGAGGCCCAAAGTGAATATTTTGAAGGACGCTAAGATGCTTTTGCTCCCAGTACATTGTTTCTTGCAGTTATTAAATGGGTGGATATTTTACGATTGTACATTACATGAGAGGAAAAGGAAAAGAAACAAGTAATGAACAGTGATTGGAAATATATATAAAAAAAACTATGGAGAGTCACATAGGAGACCAGAAGAAAGAGGTAGATGCAATAAAGAAGAAATGAAAGAGAAAGGAAATAAGTTAACAGGATGAAGGAAACGAATAAATGAAAAAAAGATAAAAGAAATTAATGGGCAATGCAAACGAAAGAATCAATGAAGCATATAATTTGCAAGCATGAAAGAGTGTGATAAATAAAGAAGTTATCCAACGTTGCAAAAGGGAATCTATGGAGATATGGCGTGAAAGCAACGCTAAAAGTGACCACGGTAGTAGAAAGAAAAAGTATAAAGAAGAAAAAAATAGAAAGACTGAGGACAAAAGAATAGAAAATTAAAAGGTAAAGGTTAACGTTTCACTAGAAAGGAAGAGAGAAAAAATAAAGAAACGGGAGAGAATGAAAGAGAGGGAAGTGTGAAGAGACAATGAATAGAAAAAGAGAAGAGTAAAAATGTTTAATAAAATGGAGATAAAACGGACAATGATTTATGAATAATCAGGAGGGGGAAGAGAAAAGACAGTCAAAAAAGAAATTGAGAAAAGAAAGAATAAATGAGGGAAAAAATAGATAGAACGAAAGAGAAGGGAATAACGGGAGGAAAACAGATAATAAAAGGCTTCAAAATAAAGATAAGACAGGAAGGAAGAAATGAAGGAAGAGAAGAATTATCGGATAATGCAAACCATTGAATCAATGCAGCAAATTACTAGCACGTGTGAACAAGTGTGCCGAATGAAAAGTTATCGAACGATGCAAAGAGAAATTTATTGAGATACAACATAAAGGCAACGTCAAGAGTGACCCGAATGTAACCGCTTTGTCAAATTATGCGCTCTGAAGCCCGAAAGCACGAAATACCGAAGCTGAAGTGTATATAGTTAAAAGGCCACGTCTACGAGCACATTTCATGTTGCTAGGCAATGACATTCGCGCCAAAAATGGCTGCCTGTAGTTGGGGCCCCACAATGATAGCTGAACAATAGTCCGCGTAAGGTGCTCAGACTTTTGACATCATATTGCACGTTAACCATAATCCGAACGACCAAACAAACAATACTTGAATAATCTTAACTTACATAGAAAGCAGGTTATAGAACCGACGCACGTTATGTTTAGACCAATACATCGATCATATGGCCTTATTGAGACTTGAAGTAAAAGTTAGTACTGTTTGTAAAGTAAAAGATCATATTTTTCAGGACTGCTTCACTTCTCTATAAGGGACCCGTTGGTCGATTAGTCTCCATGTTGTTTCTCTGCTGTTTCGAGTCGGATTGACTTGGAACTTACTACAAAGCTGCCTTTTGATAAGATGTTTCTTGCTTAGGAATCTCCAACTCAGGGTTGCCTGATCTGGTAATAATGGTGTTTAAACTTAATGTTTCAAAATCGATTTTTCTCGGCTGTCAGCTTTAGTTGACACGTGGTGTGTCTTGATAAAATGGTTCTTTCTTGAAAGCCTTTTCAACTCAGGGTCAATTGATCTTCAAACTTTACAGAGGACGCTTCATCAGAAATTTTGTTCATGCTCTTCTGAATTTAACTTTTCAAATGGCACCTTACTGCGCATGCATGAACATAAAGTTTCCCATGGTGTTACTCAGTCAGCAGTTTGATGCCATTGGTTAAGCTTGAGTAATATATGACTGTGATACTTACAAAGACTGGGTCTACCCATTCTTCCTGTCAGGTACTTTTGGTTCGTGTAAAACCTTGCATCAGTCCACCTACAGACCCAGTTTGGCTTCTTTCAACTTTGGTTTTTTCAAAAATAATTTTACAGCCGCTCAAAGAAATTAAGGAGAAAGTGATGAGGCAGCTCACAGCAATCCCAAAACAGGACTGTGCAGACTGTTCCATGGGAGGGATACTGGAATGGATGCCTCCAGTGCCATCAGGAATTCTTTGAAAGGGATCAAGTAGATATTTTCCTCGGTGGCTATTTCTGTTGATATTACTTGGTCATATCTTTTTTTCTGATAGACCTCGGATGCTACTCTCATATTCAGGTTAGCAAAAAGAGAGCACATACCCTTACAGACCCAATTGTTTCATAAGACGTTACAATCTGGATAAAGATCCCAGATTATGCAGTGACAGAATTTCTTAATGATAATTCACCACAGAGATAGTTACCAATAGTTTGCAAAATAATGATAATTCAGTTTATTCATTTGTGATAACGTAAGTTTTATGGTGTCATTACTGTATTTATACACTCAAAAGGCTGTCGCAATGTTGAGTAAATCACAAGAGATACCTGCATCTACTCCACGCAATCATTTTTTTGGCCTATGCAGCATTTGTCCGTAAAATGTAATTAAAATATCTCAAGAACGTTTGGAAATATTGATATGACAAAGAACCAAATTAGTAAATACATAATTTCGTTTGCAGAGGCAAGTATATGAATGCAATATTTTGTCAAAGATTATACAGGAAACATTTTATTGAACTAGATATGTTCTGGTCCATGTCAAATGTAAAATATGTATTTTGATTATATTACCTAAATTCAATTATATTCATACAAAAATCAAGCACGGACTCAGGAGTGATTGCACCCAAGTTTATTTCCCGGACCTCTACGAGCAAATTGGATAGGGTCGCTATAATGAACCTCACAATTATGTACTTAGGTTTGATCAAGCTTGATTTACCAAATCACTATAAGATAATCTGCTGTGAAGGGATTGGTATTTAATTTCTGCTAGGGAAGTGAGTAAATATTTAAAAACATCAGGGGTGTCTCATCTTCTCAAAATCGACAAGATGCTTATTGCGCTGAGGTGAGATAGACATGCTAAACTCAAATACGTTCGGAACAATTCTAAATCCCAAAAGTTTTGATCAATTTATTGATAAATCGAATAATCAAATACATGCTAATGTAAGTCCCAAACTTTCAATCGAGTGGAGAGAGCAGAAGAGAGCAGAGATCATGGCTCTAGCTAGAGATGAGAGAAACTACAAAAAGGGGTCGCAGGTCCATGCCACAAACCAAACTATTTATCGAAATATATGTTTGATAGAAGCATCGATTCAAAACTTCGGTTACAACTAGTGCATCAACATATTGCTGGCTCGTTGTAGAGTTGAACATTGTATCGAATTTCCATACAGGTTGTTGTAAAAGTCTGTGTAAATCTGTGGTCTGGACTATGTTGGCAACCGTTTGAGTAATCATAGTAGAAGCTTCAATAGGGAATGATAATAATCATCATGGTTGTTTTTATCACAAAGATTTGATCGGTGGATTCTCATATTTCAGCTTTGTGTTGTTTGACGAATTTTCACCTCCAGCTCATTCTAATTTAAACTTTCAATTTGGCTCTGTGGGGTAAAGTATAACAATTGCTGTTCATCACTTTTAGGCAGTACAGTCTCTAATGTCATTTTCAACGAACTCTATCCATATTCTTCAAGCAGCTTTCACTGTATTTGTTCCAAACTTAAATTCATAAGCAAGATCTAACTATCAGATTTTGTGCTGCTATGTTGATTTCACTTATTAGAGTAGTGTGTATACACTTCTGAAGTCTCTGACCGATTGTAACTGATTGTTCCCAAGCTGTGCCAATTCAAATGTGTCATGGTTCATGTTTTTAAAAGGTGATGAAAAGAAAACGCTCAAAGATGACTCGGACTGTTTTTGGTCCTTTCATTTGTTCATTAGGTTAAGCTCGGTTTGGTGAAAAGCTAAATAATGAATAATACTGCAAGATTATTTAGGACCGATTTTCTCAATGTGGAAATTGGGCTTTCAAAATTAGTATTCGTTTAACTGATATGTAAATATCTAATCATGCAAATTTTGTCGGTAGGTGAGTAGCAAAGTAAGAACGAAAGAAACGTGTTGAGAATTGATCAATTCAATATTTACTGTATGGAACCTTCAACTCATAATATTTTATGATGATATATCCCTGGCTAAAGCATCCACTCACGTTCGTTGATATATATATATATATATATATATATATATATATATATATATATATATATATATATATATATATATATATATATATATATATATATATATATATATAATATTTTAACGTTGAGAGATCTCAAGGTCAGAGATTACTCAATACGAGAGAAGAGCATTTGTATATAGGTATATACAAACAATTTAGTGTTTCATACTGACTCCTAGTTCAAAGCTGGTGCAATCGTCAGACCATGGGTTAACAAACACAACAGGGCAAAACTCGGAGACTCCGTGAAACACTAATTCGTCTGTTTATATTTCTTTCATATTTATACATATATGTGAGTGTGTGGGTGTGTGAGTCATTAAATTGTCGTGTCGTTTTTGCAAACAGATTCTGAGTATACGCTAGAATAAGTTTAACATTAATATCATAAATATCTTCGTAATAGAATTCACGGCAGGACCATTATTGGTATCGATTTTGTGGTTATAAGTGTTCCTTGCTGAAGTATTGGAAATAGACTTAGTTGAATTGATTCATACGGTTTCTATAATCAATTCCCTATTCCGACCGGAGAGTTAATTTCGTAAGTGGGCGAATGTGAATATGTAACTTATATCAATGAGTAAAATCATAAAGCAAATCGATTTCAATACCCATACATTTACATTTGTGTGCGTCTGTGAATTTGTATCGGAATTGAATGAAGACTATATGAATAAATATCTACAAATAGTATTCAAACTTGATTCTTCAATCAGCTCATATTAATATAGATGACTATATTGAAGACTATATATAAAAAAAATATATAATATTCTCTTCAATAAGAAACGCATATAAAGTGTGTTGTTAATCATGCACAGACGAACATGTGTGGGAATTATGTGTAAGTAGATATAGAGTTTAATTCGGTCTTACTTACTGTTTAGTTCTACGTGAGGCAGTGATAGAGCATCTGCCTCTGGGTCCGGAGCAAAGGTTTCAACGCCTCCTAGTGGTACTGGAATGGATATTAAGTCTACAGCTACACTACAAAATTGTAATACAACGAACCAGCTGTCTGTGGATGACACAACTATCAATCTTATATTATATATATATATATATATATATATATATATATATATATATATATATATATATATATATATATATATATATATATATATATATATTCAAAGTTATATGTAAATAAATGCATAGAAGTACACTCATTAGAATAAGACTCAACTCAGCACTAAGACATTTCATATCAGAATATGTTACATGTTTATGTTTCCCTTTTTTGCTTCGTTATTGCACACTGTTGCATGTTTACATTCCGGTAGAGTTAAGTGAGCATAATAAACCATTGCCCAGGATAAAATTTGAATTTTGACTTCTCATCTTTTGCAGACTAACTGATGTGGATGACGCATAAACACACACGTAGAGTGACCTACTTGAATGAGTAGAACCCTACCATTTTTTTTGAAACGTGGATATACTTTGACATCAAATATAGCAGGATTTTATAATTTAATGATTTCTCATTGAAAATTGAACAATTTAATTGAATTTTACCCTTTATTATTTATGACCACAACCGAATTGAAACTCTATTGTAAAATTATGAATATGTTCCTGATCCCAGAGAAGGTTAACTCCAAGGAGAAAATTTCGTTTACATTCAATGGTTGGGCCATGAATAATACCTGATGACATCTGTTTTTAGTGTGTAAAATTCAATTATAAATGATGAAATACTATATCTGATTTAGGATTTAATATATCAGGGAATACATTTTATCCAATTGAGTAGTCTATTAAAAGTTCAAAACAATTTTTTTTTTTTGGGGGGAAACATCAAATATGTTTTCATCATTCAATTAAAAGGAATACTGCCGTGGACCCCAATCATTATTCGACGGACTCCCAAGTTCTTGAACCTCATTTTTTAAGCCTTATGATCGACTTTTGCTGATTGCATAATTTATAGTCTAACCGGTCTATCGCATATGAGGAGCTGGAACAAAACAAGAGCTCGTACCATACAGATTGACTATTGAATGAAACAGAACTAATTTATTCATTGATCATTATTTTTTCCAATTTTTGAAACTAATCACCCCTAGCACGATATACTGCAAGAAAATGTTGCTCACGTGACGGTTTCTATTGAGTGACAGACCGAGCGTCTTAATTTGCTAAAAGGATTTAAGATCACTAATTTTGAAAGGTTGTTTTTTTTTTTTATCAATAAACTTTAATTACTGCTATCAGAAATAATTAGTTAGTTGTCAGTGCACACACTCGTACTGTAGAACTACTTGTCACGACTCGATAATTTTTTGAGCCAGTCTGTCATTTGGCATCGTTTTTGATTGGCTCTTTTAGCTTTTTTTTTTTCTTGTAGCTTTTTGTGGCTTTTCAAAAAGGACAGAGAGTGTGCACAAGTTTTGTTTTCTTTTGGTAAAATCTGACGCTGGAACTATCGCGATACTCCGGAAAATGTCAAGGAAGGTAAAACACAAACGTGGTAAAATATCACGGGAAGACAAACCTTGATCCAGTGAACTCTCAAAAGCCGAAATGATGGAAAAGTTTGTTATGCAATCAATAAAGATCGTCGTCGGACTATTAGTGGCGTGTCTGAAATGACTGCTACGTCTTTGGGTTTATGGTAGCTAATATCAACGAGGGTTTGCAAATGGAACGCCCTTCCACATAATTCTTTCCTTGTTAGCTCAAAGAGGATGCAAAATAGTTTCTCTGAATATGTATTGCGATTAAGGAAAGGGACAAGTAAAGAAAGACATGAAATTTCTTTTAAATGTTGTGACTGGGATAAGAATCATTCTGGTTATTTTTTCAATCTTGTCGTATACAAAAATATGAATTGTCATGTATGTATTTCTTGAAGTTAGCATAGTTTTCCCAATAGCCACACAAATCGATCACACCGTAGAAATCAAACTACCAAAATGCAAAATAAGTTCCGTAGAGTAGTCACCGATGCTTACTTTAATGTAAACAATGACCATGCTTTCCAATCCAGAACTTCTTCACTTTTGGTATGTCGCTACGTATGTGAGTGTTTTGTTTGAGTATGCATGTGTTCTATGCATAAGATCTTGAATGTTCCCTCTGTAACTTCAGACGAAGCGCAACAGCACTTTCGGTTATAAGGGAAGTAAAACCATTCATGAAACAACAATAGAATAAGTGAATCTTGAAACCTTTTAATAAGTTTAGAACTTCAGCTTAATCAAGAAAAAACTGAGAATTTATTGAAAGCATAATGATGATGATGATAAAGGTTAGGATATCCCCCGTCCCAACTGATCGAAACATTTTGTATTGAAATATCAGGTTCAACAAAAAATTGTTCTGCTGATTTTTGATAAAAGGAAGCTTTTATTCATAAGATTTATTAGCATAATTATTAAGACATCAAAGTATTTTCCATGGATTTTAAAGAATTTAGAACACTTTCCATGTAAATTGTGTATTCCAACATTAAAGAACGATTCTCGTTTGGATTCGATTGATTCTTCTTAGATTTTGTCCTACATTTTAAATTACTGTAAACGCTGATAAAATAAGGAATGTTCCATGAAGCAAAATATGTGATAGCATGATAAGTTTGAAAATGGTCCATTCCATTTCCATGCTTGTTGACTGCATCACTTTTGTCCAAAATGAGCAAGAGCTGTTATACAGGAAAAAGTTCCAGTTCGAGTAGTAGTCTAGAAAAATCGTTTTCTTCTATACGCCATTCAACAAGCCAACCACTCATCTTAGAACAAAAACAGACCAGGCTGCTACAGAGTAGATCTCGATTTTGAATCTTTTCCCATAGACAGTGATAATGGAAACTCAAGTATTATATATATATATATATATATATATATATATATATATATATATATATATATATATATATAAGTATATATATATATATATATATATATATATATATATATGTATATATATATATATATATATATATATATATATCTATATTAGATTTTGAAAAAATCATAAAAG
The DNA here is from genome assembly GCA_963457665.1 of Thysanoteuthis rhombus. Lineage (NCBI taxonomy): Eukaryota > Metazoa > Mollusca > Cephalopoda > Oegopsida > Thysanoteuthidae > Thysanoteuthis > Thysanoteuthis major. The sequence goes on from OY735235.1 coordinate 20,070,406, forward strand.
AACATTTTTATAAAAATGTAATTATGTATAGAATTGGATAGGCCCCTTTTGTATTCGTTGGATATATTTCGTTGATATGAAAGACTTGTCACTTTGGTTTGCAGTAAAAGATCCGACTGCCACTCAATTAAGTGAGAGACACGAATGCCAGATGTATTCGTGATTTCAAGTCACGGCCAGGGAAGGTGATTTTTTACCCAATAGATTTGGTGAGGATTGATCAAGTTGATTTTGTTACCGTAAAAAGAAGTCAACTACAGGTTGGGAGTTTGATAATCCTTTCACATGTGCACAGACCTAGAAGGATATATTGATAGATTGATAAATAGGTAAATAGTCGTGCACAGACTGAGATATATAGATACATAGGAAGATAGATGTGAGACCGAGATAGATTGATGCACGACTAAATCGGCAGATACTTAGATGTGAACAGGCAGATATAAGTAATGACCCCTTGTGGCAACATCATATTAAATAGAGCCCAGTCATTTTTTGCAAGTATTGCAAGGCTAATTTGGCATGCTTTTGCTCAATATGGAGGCCAACAAAATGCAAAATGGATAGATCAACTTGACAAATTCAGAAAATACTGGCTTTGCAACGCCCATGTTAGAGAAATGCAGAGGATCCTGGGAAGGTCCCTGTCTAACAACAAACGATAAAAAACTGATGATGTTGATGAAAGTTAAAAAGTAGACATAGCTATTATTTTGTATTGTTGGGGAATAAATTTCTGAAACCATATCCCAATTATAATCCTTTTCGTTATAGTGCTGGGTATAAGGGAAATTGGATTTGATCGGAAGTGTTTATCCTCCATAGTTCAATCTATGGAATGGAAATTAGCCAATGAATTATATACCTCCCTAAAACATAGATTATCTTTGTAAATGAATATCTATTGTGTGAAATAAAAACCTCTCCATCATTTGGCAGTGGGCTTATTGATTTACGTATGTATGTATATGCAGATTGGAAAGACGGGTCTAGTTCGTTACTCGATATAAAACCGTCACTTATTTTGGCAGCATGTCTTGTTGGGGACGATCAATTGAAAAAAATAGAAAAAGGGGTGATCAGTGAATAAGTTACTTCTCTCACCTTCCGCTGGATCATAAAGTCTGAATTTTCAGAAGACATTCGTCTCCGCAGCTGTGCACAAAGAGAGGGACATATTCAGTATAAATTTAGATTGTAAATTCCCCCCCCCCTAAAATTTTGTCTGGGGGGGGAGATTTTGAAAAAAAAACAAACAAAAAAAAACGTTTGTCTGTATTTTATACGTAACAAATGTTTAAATTTCCAGCATAATAGCTCTATTGGTGCAACCCTAGGCAAGCTACCTTCATACATACAGACAGACATAACTAGCCAGACCCATTCAATAACTGAAGAAGCCTTTGATGGCAATTTTGGTTGACGGTTTTCTAATCAAAAAACATGGAGACATGGAAATGAACAAAAAGTCGAAAATAGATTGCAATGAATTTTACGGACGGAACAAGATAAACACATATTCTAGGTCACGATGAAAAAATGCACAAATTGAATTATGTAGAGTATAGAATTATTTATAGAAGAAGAAATTATCCATTTGAAAGAACGTTACTAAAAGAAAATGAATATAGCATTCTATTAATGTCTTGGCTTTTAGCTTTTAGGTATTGCTATGGAGTTCTCAAAAATATGGACGCATATTGCAGACTTGAATGTTGCAGTTTATATATCGGTGAGCATGTTTTCATAAGAAACTTTCAACCAAGACAGTCATCAAAACAGCCAACGTAATTTTTTTCAGTTTTGAAATTGGTGTGGCTTTTGTACGTATGTATTTATGCATGTGTCATTTGAATAGGTAGCATCAATGGAGCTAGAGGGCTAAAAATTTGAAAATTTACTCCTAATCATATCTGGAAAAAAATTGTTTTTTGTTTTCTTTAAAATTCTTCTCTATAAACTATTCCTTTTTGATGTGGATAGTTTTCAATGTAAGTTAATGCTGGATTGATCATTTATTTTGTATATGTTTTGCTTGTTTTCCTGTTCAGACTTTTCGATCGATCACTTCCCAACAAAATGCAAGAGAAGAAACTTATTCACTGATCACTACCTTGCCCTATCAATATGATAATTCCCAATGCAGCAAGCTACCAAAAGACATAATTCACATGAAGATTTCTATAGAGTGCTTAACCAGAAGTATTAATTTTATATTCTACTCGGAAAGTATGGATTCGTTATTACAATGTGGAACGAAAAGTAACCATTACAGGGGACTTCAGACTGTGGACGAGATTGAGAAGAACGCAATGAAGAAATGATGACATTCACAAAAGAGGACTTCACAGACTGTTTTCCAGAATATAAATACGCTTAAATGCGTCTATAACGTCTCACGGGGCAACTTAATGAGGGGTAACGAACAAATGGCTCACCTTATTCTAATCCACTGTCTTGGAATCCTTTGAGAGAAGCCAGAAGTCTCGAAGAGCCGAATCATGACTGTGTATCTATGTGTGTACGGATTGGAGGTAGTAACAGTCCTGGGTGATGTACTATTTTGTTGATTAAAAACTTGCACGAAACCTGGAGAATATACTCTCTCGGTTATTATGAATACAAATGTCAGACCGCAACTCATGGTAACTCAAAAGCATCTAATGGAGAGAGCCACAAGACAGTGTTTATTCATGCATGCACTGTAAGATTCTCTATGTGCATTAAGTATGTTACATCCACATGATCAGTTATCATTGCATTCAAAATGATTATATAATTTCCAAATAGACCTCATAGATATACACATACAAATTATACACACACACACACGCACACATACACGCATATATATATATATATATATATATATATATATATATATATATATATATATATATATATATATATATATATATATATATATATAGGAGGACTAGTGTGAATGATATCATACACATAATTAGGCAACAGAATTATTCATGGGCTGGATATCTAACAAGAAGAGAAGACAACAGATAGAGCAAAATTATGATTTATTGGTGTCCACAGGGCTGTAAACGCAGTAGAAAAATACCGTACACCTTGATAAGGAAAAAAAGAATAGAAAAGTTTGCTGGTTACATGTATCAGAGAGCATAAGTGCAATCGACGTCAGATAGGGGAGGTCTTTATCCAGCAATGGACATGAAATGGCAGAGAATGTTTTATATTGATGTGTGGGTGTTTATATATATGTATATATATATATATATATATATATATATATATATATATATATATATATATATATATATGTATATATATATATATATATATATATATATATATATATATATATATATATATGTATATATATATATATATATGTATATACATATATATATACAATATGTATATATGTATATATATATATATATATATATATATATATATATATATATATATATACGTGTTTCTGTGTGTGTTATCACTCTATCCTAATGAGACCATACTAACTCACGCTATAGTTCCTAATGTACAAATTGATTCATTGACGTCCCATTTAATCCAATAAATCTTTAGAGTCAGCGATCTCAGTACATCACGATGCGATGCGATTGACACGAAATAATGGATGCCACCAAGCTTAAACTGAACTTGCAGGTTATGCAAATTGCAGGTCAAATCGCTGCATTCAGCATGTTCATTGAACAGAGCTAACGGCCGGTAACCTCAGGTCAAAATGTCAACTGAGGTCGATCGTTCATACCTGATCAAAGTGTCAACAATCACTGCAACTTCAATCCCATACGGAAAACGAAAGTGTTAGAATGACACAGATCGAGCGTTCCTCACTCAAGCAACCGAAACTTTTAGATACATACTTGCACCTTTAGTATTCACCCGTATCTTCTCTGTATACTCGTGTTGCTCCAAATTGGTGCTAGGTTTGACACGATGGTAAGGGATTTTAACGCATCCGCCATCATTTACTACTTATACATCATTCTCTCTTACAATGACAAGTTGATTACCTAATCTTATTCGCTTTTGTGATTATAGATACGTCTAAAGCTGTGATCTGTAGAACCTCAATTAAATGGGGCCGACCCTTGAGAGATAATACTACTCCAATTCTAGTTTCCATGCTTTCAAATTTCCATACATTTCCACAACGTGATATGCAATCTTGGAATCATAAAGTTGTATAGTGTTTAAACAACACGCTACTGTAGCACTGTCCTAGACAGAAGTAAAATACATAAACTTCTCATTGGACTGTGTATCCCAAAGTGAGTTCCTCGGAACCCCAGTGTGTCCCCTAAAAGCTCGTGTTTCCATGGGATTCATATTTTGAAAACATTTTTTATTTCATTCATTATGAAAATGGTATTCTTCATTTCCATGATAATTGTTATGTGATATGAACTATTATTATAATGTATTATTCTTTTTTTTTATTGATAAATTTTCATTCTAAAACTATTTTTGTTCCTTTTAGTGTCTTATCGAATTTAGGGCAACGGAGGCTGTCTGTACAATATTTGAATTGGTCCCGCAACTTTTTGAAAAATAATATAATTGTTCCCCGACAAAATAAATTTAGGATTAACTGCCGTGGGGTGACGATCAATAAGTGTTAACTTGCAAGTGTATGATCAGCAAAAATTTGCTTGCATTTGGGACACATTCATTTTAAGGGAGTACTGCCTTTTGATCGTGCACCAGATGTAGCCGAACACTGTAGGAAATGGCAACATGGGTGAACTGATTATTATTCAGCTACAATCGCAAAATAAATTTCCATACCGTAGTGAGTCCATTCCTCATTCTGATTCATCGCCAGATGGGCCTTGTACCAGACGAAGAGTAACCAATGAAAAATCTATTAATTGAATTGGATGATATATTGAAAAATATGTTATGCATGCAAACATAGCCAGCCAGATCAACTTGGACTGAAAAGTAAATTTCTCATAAATAAAACATGATCCAAAGCCTAATTCTCTCCCCCCTCTCTCTCTCTCTTTCTCTCTCCCTCTTTCTCTCTCTCTCTATATATATCTATCTATCTATCTATCTATCTATCTATATATATATATATATATATATATATACTGGGTGACTTGAATATGCGTAAATAATCTTGCGTTGAGTTATGCAGGAGCGGTGTTGTTTAACAATTAGCATGAAGATGGAATTTCAAATTTTGCCTGAAGCTAGCTTCTTATGTTCAATTAGAATTATTGAACTTGTTAAAATGAATTGATAGGGTAAACAGCCGTCCAAAAATTGTACTTGTGATAATAGGAAACCCTATATTCCAGTAAGGAGTTCTCATCAATCACACAGGTTTTATATTTGTCCTTGTGTTTTTGCCAATGTGGGGTCAACATTGAAGGTTATATTTACCTTTGGGATATTTCGAGGCTGGGGACAGTATTCCGTCAAATGCAGTGCGTTGCCTCTAGGGAAACATTAATAGTAAAAAAAAATCTGTTGAACTCATTGCCAACCTCGACAGAGACCAATCAGAGTGAATTGAGGTCTAAATGGATTAGTTTAATACAAATGAAAAATATCTGGAAACCCAGCCAATAAATAATCGTAACGGGAGAGACAATGTACAGCTAGGAACTTGAGTTGTCAAATGCGTAATAAGTGACAGGTCGTCAATGAAGTCGAGGTCCCAACTTGAAGGTCAAATGTTAATGCTCTCATTTAAACGGATGTCTATCTATACACGAGACATCATTATTATGAACCCTTTTCGACCGGAATATCTGAACGTGACGACATATAAGCGAAATATCTCGTCAGACGCTCCAAGATAATAAGTGTTTCAATTGCCTTTATCCTTACATCTAAACTGTGTTGAATTATTCTCTGATTCCCAGTCATGGTAACATATATATTCATAAAGATTAATTGTCCAAGATATTTGTAGTGCTCTACCGTTTCTGGCTGCATTTGGATATTTGTGTCTTTGACCTCAAAATGTTCGCTGTACATGACATTTGTTACACTGAAGTCTTACCTTCCAGCTCTCTCTGTTCAGTTCAACTAGAAAACAAGGAATCAAGCAAAAAAAAACTTTTGGATGAAAAGCTCTCCTAAGAGCAAGCTCAATATTTAGGAACAAGGAAATCCAATTAGTTTAAAGAAGAAGGGTCAGCAACCAGTGCAACCCACAGATTGAAATTTATGTAGCTAAAACATGGGACCGAATCAAAAGATTGACCCTCGAACTGAGTACCATACAAAGTGTACATGAGAGAATCATGCTCAACATCATCTTGAGAGATCACAAAACAGCACAGCATATCAAGGAAAGAGCAGGAGTCGAAGACATGGAAACCACTAAGAAAACGGACAATGGGCAAGTCATGTAGCAAAAATGGCAGACAATGGTTAGACACCACTACTCACAGCGCAGTTCCCAAGAGATCACATGCGAAACTAGAGTAGACAAAATATAACATGGCACAACGAACAAAATAAGTTCAGAAAGTACTGGCTTCGCAACAACTACGAGAAAAATGTCTTGCAAATCCTGGGGAAGGTCTATGTCCATTGACGGTCACTAAAATGATTATGATCATCATCATCATCATCATCATCATCATCATCCCGTCAATATTCCAAAAAATATTGCCAGTTGTTCCTGGATAGTCATTACTTTCAAAAATCCTTAGATATGAGTTCGATCCTTTGTAGACGAACTGTTCGACTGGTGGTTCTTAGCCGGGGCTTAGTAAATACATATCGGGGAATTCAGTGGGAGACAATGATTAGAAAGCTGATCCAAAAAACTGTTATAACTTATGTCAACGAAATTGAAGATGTATATGTATCTCTTCACGTCTCTCTGTCGTTCCGTCGGTCTGCCTGTCCGTCCACATGATATACCCGGAAGTACTCAATGGATTTAGCCGGGGCTTAGTAAATACATATCGGGGAATTCAGTGGGAGACAATGATTAGAAAGCTGATCCAAAAAACTGTTATAACTTATGTCAACGAAATTGAAGATGTATATGTATCTCTTCACGTCTCTCTGTCGTTCCGTCGGTCTGCCTGTCCGTCCACACGATATATCCGGAAGTACTCAATGGACTTTGCTGAAGTTTCGTGAAAGGCTGGGCTGTATCATATTGGAAAAATCTTTGAATTTAAGGTGGATCCTTGCACAATTACTCCTCCTCTGTTAGTATATGCGACATAATATTGGTAAAAGGTCATGGCAGTTCACTCACCATCTCTAAAAGTTCTCAACGAAATCGAATGGAGTTTTGTGGAGGATTAGGTAAAAGGCAACGAACTAAGAGATCCAAGTTCGGGTCGGATCGATGCACAATTGCGTCTGCTGACAACAGCGTTGGTAGAGCTACGCTCTCTCTGAGCGATCCTTGGGTTTTATGAGTTCAGATACTACTGATCACCACAACGATTCTAGCCTTGAGCCAGCCTTAAGTAAGCATTGTGAATTGCAATAGAAAACATTTTTTTTTAATCCCAATATTCCAATCACAGTATTTTGTTAATATGTATTGCGATTTATCAACTAGAAAAGACATGATAATAAATGAGAAATAATGTTTCCGTTCGTTTGGCGTCGATGTCTTTAGGGAATTTCACGCACGGAAGGAAATGGCCGACAAAAAAAAAATGGAATAGGGAGACCTTGGGAAGTTTATTAAGATCAATTTTTGCATGATATCAGGAAATTGCGCAAAACATCACATTCATTTCATCAGCAGTTGCGAATATAGCCGATAGGGGCGTCAGAAGAGTGATAAAGGTTTATCGACGGTCGACGATTTTTTTAATTTTTCAATATTTGAATGAGGCCAATTAACAGAATAACTGAATCAGTCCACGGACTTACTGATCCAACGTAACATATATATATATAGTGTTTTGCAGGAGCATCTAATAGAAAGTGTTTGTGAGATTTTGGATGATGTTGGTGTGTATATATATATATATATATATATATATATATATATATATATATATATATATATATATATATATATATATTGATATAACAACCGCTGGACATCAGGACTCTCTACATTAATCCCCAGAAACCATAGATTGACTGATCGAAAATAAGATGGTGTAACTAGCAAGACGAATTCAGGAAATTCTGGCAATGTAACGCTCACGATAGAGAGTATGGTGGACGCTAAACGACTGCCAGTGATGAATGGAAACAAAAAATGAGCAATATTTGGGTAATATTTGGTGATTGTGGTTCAATGAATTAATGCTCACCTTGCGCAATTTTTCTGCTTTTTCATTTTCATACTTATACATCGGTCTCGGTGGAAATTTTTCTTGGAATTTGAGTTGGTACTGTACCGAATTGCTGGTGTGGATTACCTAGTTTGTTGAAATTATTCATTAATAATAACTTACAAGACCAAAGTTCCATCAAGTGTTTCAGGACAAGACTCCAGTTCCAAGTGGCACCCGGGAGGGCTTGTTCAACTTGATATGCTGTAATAGTTACCCAGTAGTGGACAAACTTGAAACTCAGGTAATAGCTAGCAAAAATAGAGTGCCCACGATTTCTGAGCTGTGAGACATTAATTTGATATTCTGTAATTAAAATCCTGACTTTTTAATTTTGTTTGGTTAGTTTTGTTTTCTCACTTTTCAAAGTGATCTATGCAGTTTGACAATGGTTCCACCATTCTCAGTACGTGTGCATAGAACAGGGTCAGAGTTCAATAGTTTATAATATCATAACTTTGTTAATGATCCCAAATGCACAATCAAGCTTCCTCTGAATTAGTTATAGCTGTCGTTGTGATTTAAAACAATGATAATCGGTAGCAGTTTAGTACAAGGAATTGCTAATATGATAATTGATATAGCAGACAAATATACATGTATAGATATGTGATTAGAGCAGTATTTCCCAACGTGTTCGAAACTGATTCATTTTCAATTCAAATTTAATATAAAAACAAAAATTTATTTCATAATAAGAAAAGTAATGTCCGAAAGTATCTAAGTGTAGTTATTCAACTGATTTAACATTAGAGTCATTTAAATCCTTGATGATAAGTTTTTCGTCTCACCGTGAATTAATATTGATTGACTTTTAATTAAATTATTCAAATGAGTTAATGGAATTCTTTAAATCAGAAAGACAGGAAATATCTGAACTTCAAACAGCTTTGTGGTAATATCAGGCCTGCAGACTTGTGACGGCGTAAGAAGCATCGATTAGTATTTTTTTACCCCCATCCCCCCAACCACCCTTTACATTCCGATGCCCATCAATCGTAAACTTTGGTTTTCTAATGCCTAAAGCGGGGCAGCAATGTTTACTTTAGGAATCTCTGTATTATGCTCCCACTAAAACGACTAATGTACCCAATGGTTCATGAGTATATGTATATATCGATATGTAGAGTTAAGATAATGTTCACACTCACACATAAACACGCATACACGGACAGACAAAACGTATATATATATATATATATATATATATATATATATATATATATATATATATATATACTGTTCATCTAATTAGGATCAAACTCACGATCAAGACATTGGATTTTGAAAGTAGTGTGTCTGTGTAATTAGATATTACGGACAAAGACTATTTTTTCCGTCTTCTAGTTACTTTTAACTGTTATATATATATATATATATATATATATATATATATATATATATGTATGTATATATATATAAATATATATATATATATATATATATATATATATATATATATATATAAATATATATATATATATATATATAAATATATATATATATGTATATATATATATATATATATATATATATATATATATATATATGTCTGTGTGTCTGTTTGTCTCCGTGTGTGTGTATTTTGTGCTCATAGGGTGTTCTAGATAAAGGTTGGGGATATTTCAACGGATTAGTGAATTTTTTCATCCGTCAAGTTACATTCCAAAATAGCTCTAAGGAAGAGAACCCCAACACACATGACTGATTCCCTTTGAATAAACTATTTTTCAACTTGATTCTGCATAAACCTCCGCATGGCACTTTGTATTGAATGGGCACTCACTGCAGTCCATTGATCAGAGCGCTTGCATCGTCAATGTTGCAAGAACGATACTTTGATACTGCAGATTTTTACTGGACCAGATGAAACTCAAAAAATGACTGTATCTTTGAATTCGAGCGAGAACAAACAGAAAGTTGATACGCAAAGCCAACAAAATATCGTAATAACTAGATACACACACCAAAACCAAAACATGAAAGGGATGAGAAAATAGCAAGTAATAAAGGAAATAGAGAAATTTATGATTTTCCCGCCTCAGTAAGAGCAACCAAAGAAACAAGGAAGTTTGGGCTTTTTTTAAGTTATTCCAATAATAAAATGAAAACAGTTAATGGAAAAAACAAACAAACAAAAAAAACTAACTAAAAGTCCTATCTGCAGGAACCATTCCAGTCGCAAAAGTTTCCCGTTCAGCCATCTTATATCCGGTGAGATGCAATGAAATAACACCATTTTGCCTTGGCAGTCAGCTTTTCATCGAAAATATATTTCCGGATGTGCGCTTGCAATACTTATGGACATTACCCTTCGTTGCAAAGACATGAGAGCAGACCACATTGATATACCAAGATCTCAACTGAAAGGGGTGATAATTTTGGGCCGTAATTTTCTATGACTTGTCTGAGGCTGAGCAATTTTGTATAGAATTTGAAGTTTATGAGTCTAGACGTTCGACGGGTTGAACAGATACCTCCCTATTTAAAAGTTAAAGGTGATAGTTCTTGAATCCAGGTGAAACCCAAACGAAAACAGGCCCTTTCTATAATCTAGAAATCTACCTATATACCAATTATCAATCTACTCTCTCTCCCTCCCTCCTCCCTATTTCTTCCTCTTTTCCTCTCGTATATAGATAATGTACTCTCAAAGTATTTAAACAAAAATTGATTGGTTTTGAGAAATAATAACAGGAACATTACTCAAGAAAAAAGAAAATTTGAATGATATTTCATCAAAACGAGGCATGCATTTGTAGTTCATAACCAGGCCTATTTAGTACTTCTGAATGCTGATTTTTTTGATAGGCTTGAATTGGAGAATCGAAAAAACACTTTTTTCAATGTATCTGAAATTTGGTTTGTAATCTATCAAAAAGAACACAAGGGCAATCTTATGTTGCTATTTCGAAGAGTGTAAAATTGATAAGTTAATTTGATCCCAAACCTAAATGGCATCTGCAATTTTTGGAAATAAATACAGATTCTGTACTTTTTAGAATAATTGTGAGCTGTGCTCCACAGAAATTGATGTTAATGAGTATCAGAATAAAAAAGTTTTCTTAGTATTTATCCATACTTTCACAAGAAAACCATAATAAAATACAACACAAAATCAAAGATAGTGATTGAAGAAAGTGCAGGTTTTTGTCTATCTTAATTTCAAGAAAGATACATTCATCAATCCAACCATTCTTAAATGTTGTTTAACTATAAGTGTTTTTATTCAAACTCTCTAAAAAACACAATGAACGCTTAATGTGGTTGGTGCATGAAAAGTGGAAACATAGAGTGACAGATGAGCGTGGAACAGATGTGTGGGAGACAATTGAGTGTATCATGTGTACCCACACTCATTAATCTTCTGCTTATTTGTCCCAGCACAATTGTCGCTGCTTATCTCTTCCATGTTCATTTGTCAACCAACATTATCGCCTATGTATGCCACAACCAGTCGTCAGTCAACCAGAAAAAAAACCCACTGTTCTTATCTTTTACAAGTCCTTTTTTTTTGTGCACGTATAACATAAATAAAATTTCTATCATTGAATGATTGGGGATCTTTTTTTCTGTCTACGCATAGAAATGGTTTTCTTACTAATTCCCACTACCATATGGAACTCCAAATATTGGTTTAGTTGAGATCACAGTGTAAGGATGGTGAAATGGAATGGTTTTAAGAATAAATCTGATGCACTTGTGAAATGAACGATTCAGTAAAGTTAAGCCAGTGAATGTGATTAGCTGAGTCATAGTTTTGATATAAAGACCACAACCTTCTTTGCTAAGCAATTTAGATCTTTTTTCGTATTTGACTTATGGCTTTTGTACACGTATGAATAAGTATAAGCAAAAACACTTGAATTGTTCTCTGGGGACTTTGAATGACATCAAAAGTTAACCTAGCTTAGTCTGCTTCCTTCAATGTGAGAAAATGTACCCAAATTCTCAATTTAAGCATCCTTGGTATATAATTGCTGCCTACAACAAAGAAAAATATCTCAAATGATTAGAAATGACCTTTTGTGATCTCAGATTACCTTCATATTGCATATTGAATTTGTCACGAAACGATAAACCTCTGTAATCGATTTTATTTCCATGGTTGATGAATCATGATCAGAAAAAAGTGCCTTGTTTTCAAATGATTTTTGGTGACGCTAAATAAATTCAGAAGTAAGCGTTACATAATTTGTGATCAATGCTACAAGTATATGTACCGATGTACCAAGTTTAATCATCGTAATGCATAATTGTGGTCCCAAACTCGAAGATTGGCAAAAAAATGACCTCCGGTGACTGCATATAATGTTTGAAGTCGATCGGGTATTGCAAATGACTGTGGCCATGGGGAGATGCACTTTTTTGGCCTATTTCAGGTTCATGGGTACTAAACTGTAAATGACCTCTTGTGATCTTGAAAGAACCCCTGATGATAGCATCACCCAGTTTCACAGTGAATTACACAATGTACGCACCCATATTCAAAATTTTTGGATCCATGCTATAGCATTTTAGCTCACAACTCTGAAAATTTGTTAGAAATGACCTCCAATGCCAAACTTCATGAGTCACAATTTGATTTATCTTCAGTGAATGCAAAATATTAGGTCAGCAGGTCATGTAACTTTTGCACAGATGAGAATGCATAAACAAATAAACGAACAAACAGCCCAACTATCAAGATATACATATACATACACACACACATATATATATATATTTGAATTCTGGCCCCAAAATATCGAACTTATAGGACAGATCGCTTTTAGACATTCTACCGTATTCTGATTTGATTGTTATCGAGCAAGGCTCTAACGCTCTCTTCATTTTTCTATGGAGGCACTAGACAAATGTCATCCCTGGCATTGTAGCTCAAAAACTAAGAGAATGTGAAAGTCAGTTACGTAACTGGTAAAGCATCTCACTGGCACACAAAACAGGTGATCATTTCATATAAGTGTTTCTATGTGATATACGTAATTAATTATCATATATATATATATGTATTTCTTTTTCCAGAAAACTATTGATACCATCCAAAGCTACGCAGGAAACTTTTGGACTCATCTGATGAATATGTACATATATGTGTGTATATGTTTGTGTTAGTGCTTGATTAATTCTCTGGTATAAATAAGAACATACAGAGATAAACGCATCGACAGATAACACACACACACACACACACGTATATATATATATGTATGTGTGTGTGTGTGTATATATATATATATATATATATATATATATATATATATATATATATATATATATATATTCCTGATTTACTAGATTCCTTCTCCTAATTAACTCCGGTCATACTCTTGTCAACATGTCCATTCAAAGAATCAATGCTTCTAGCAAATTAGCCAAGATCTGAAGCCATATAATCAGCACCTTTGCCCATATATGGATATGTGTTCCCGCCGCTCTAAGAGGATAATTAATGAGTAACCATTAAGGTAATGGCTGATTTTGATTGAGTGCCACCCTTGATTTGTCATGAAAGAAAACCAACGCTCAATATTAATCAGAAAGGGAGATGAGGAACCCTCCCAGAGGAGTTCTGTCTCTTCAATAGATCTGCCGTTGTTTTGATATCTTTTGGTGTTCGGTTAAAAGCTCTGAACGCCGGACGAGTTCAGTTTTTGTGTTTTTTATTAGAAATACCTCATTTTTTGAAACACCTGTGTGTATGCTACTGTTTTGATTTTATATTTTAGTGAAGCTATCGAGATGGTTCCAGAAAAAAAACTTTGTGCCATGTTCCATCTTATATTTTGGTTTGGTTTGACAGCTGTGGATCTGTTGCAGCATGAATTCTGGCAACCCAGTTGATATATTATCTACAATCTTATTGAACATTATCAAGATACAGGAAAGTATTTTCATGTTATCTACTAAAGAAAAATTATACACATTTTTTTCAATTATTCAATAATACATATTCACACGCACACACACACACACACACACACACACACACACACACACACACACACACTCATATGAATCTTCGTAAAAAAACATATCCGACATGTGAAAAATATTTGACCATCGTATGGCAAATGTCATATTTATCATAATTGTATAGAAAATTTTCAATATGCAATACGCAAAACTTAACATTTCCGAAGACCCACTTGGGATCTTGCCCCAATTTGCTTTTTGGAGTGGAATTTTGAAATAAAGCCATTTGGAAAAAATAGTCGCAATAGTGTTTATTTCGTTACCTATGACAGTATTTACAATTTTAATAAAACGCAGTCATTGAAAATAGCAAAGTAAAATCAAAACTACAGTTGAAGTTTCATTTGAACATGGTGTTGATGTCTGTGTCTCACATTAATAAATCACCGTAGCCAATACAAGTATTAGAACTACTTATGTATTGGAATATCTAAAAATGATTCAGAGAGTAGATTTTCTGTCCAAAATTATAAAAATTAAAAAAAAACATCAAACTTCTAAGATTATCTTTAAGATTGGGTATTGCTGGTCAAAAATTAACATATAAACTTGCAAAACAATTTTTTTCGAAGAAAAAATTCCTGAAATTGTGACTAGTGGTGTATCCATACAAATTTTCACCCCTCCTTCACTGAAAAAAATGACTAGAGTACTTTGAGGCACAGACACAAGGACATTAAAAAAAAAAAAGAATCTACAGCCCACTTTTGGGGAAATGGGGGCATTTGTTAAGTAATGTATCACGATATATAATCACTACCAAGGATATATATCTATATATATATATATACATAGTAAGGTTCCAATTTAGAAATAGAACACTCTGGTGGATGAGGAATTATGTGTGAGTGAAATATATCGTTTGATTCAAACCTTACTGACCGTCCAATTCTGCGTAGGGTAGAGTTAGGATCCCAGCCTCTGGGTCTGAGGTGAATGTTTCGATATCTCGTAGTACTGGATGGGGTGTTTATTCGCTGTCCCACTACAGCAAAATATGACACAAAATCAAGCTTAACGTTGGAAGAATAGGAACCACCTTTCCAAAAATCGCACCAGCCGACGCGACTTTAATTGCCAAGCAACCGTGGAAGCTAGAACATCCTCCATCTCAAAAGCGTCCACTTTGAGACCTGCTCCTTTAAGTGTAATAGAGCTGCTGGGCTGAGTAATGATATGAGAGCCCAAAGACTAGTTCAAAGGCTCTCATATGTGCGTAGCACAGGTAAAACCTCATTGACAAACGCATTGCACTAGCGCATAGGTCCTTGACACTCATCCTTTCCGGCCCATTCGACAGGCAAGGGTCAGTACCGGCTTCTTGGGCTCTGCCTCGGAACAGATACTACACTTTGATCCTAGAGAAGGGACCAGTAATCGTGGTTCTATTTAACTACTGTCACACCACAGCTGAATTTGACAGAAGGTCGGCCTTAACGTGGGGAAAAAAAGGACAACCTTCCAAAAATGGTTCCAGCTGCCGCAGTTACCATTGAAAAGCTCATCGTAATGGCTAGACAACGTCACCTGCGAAAGCATCTACCAGGGAACCTGCTCCTTTAAGTGCAATGGAGCAGTGCTACCCCAGGAAACAGTGGCCCTGCAGCTTGGCCGAGTGATGGGAGAGCCGAAGGACGAGTCCAAAGTCTCACTATTGCGCTTAGCAAACGCAGCCTCAGTCAAACCTCAATGGCTAACGCTTGCACCGGTGCACTCGGTCTTTGACGTCCACCCTCTCCGGCCCATTCAGCAGGAAAGTGTCAGTACCGACTCCTCAGTCTATGCCGTTGAACAGATACTACTCTTTGATCCTGAGGAACAGGCCAGAAAAGGTGGTAGTTTGTAGCCACACTCAAGACTTGTGATATAACGAAACAGCTGTGTCTTTGGATGACACAGCTATATATATATATATATATATATATATATATATATATATATATATATATATATATATATTTTAACACCCAAAATATAATTTTCATCAGTATATTAATCTCCGATGGACTTCCTTCGACGAATTTCTTCTCTCCTTAATAAATTTAGTCCTTCAGGTAGAAAAAAAAATTTCAACTCTGGCCCTAATAACATACACAGCTGTTCTTTAAAAGGGGTTAAAGAAATGGATAACACGGATTTATATCGGAGAACATTTACAGGAACGACACAAAATTTGTTTTTTTCTGACGTATGAGAAACATATATCCTCTACTGATGTCAGATTGTATTGTAAAAATGAACACAAAAGTTTTCCGTCTTACCGATTGGTTCGGCTCAGCTACCATCACGAAACAATACTACGAATGAAACTTACCTGCAAAAGAAATGAAAGATAATTTAACTTTAAAAAAATATATTAAACTGAACGATTAAATGATTAGAAATCAAATGACATTCTATGGACAAAAATAGGATATTGGTTTTCATTTCAATATCTGTTCTAAGTAATCATCCATCTGAATGAATTCCCTGAGTTTTCGGATAAATGACACGAAGAGATATAACCGAGATTATGCGATAACCCTTTGGTGAGACTCGAATTCACGTTATTTTTTCCAGAGGGAATCATGGGCGACTGTACCAGCTGTTTCTCCGACGGAGGTACGTGACGTCTACCCTTATCATATGATCTGCACTGTTTACTCACTTATATAGACCAATGTGTACGTTACCATAAAAACAACAAAAGATTAAGATGAAAGATACATTAGTCAAAATATAACATTAATAATGGTTGGCTGTGCTTTTTCTAATTAGAAAAAAATATCAATTATTGTAGGTTATTATTACTGGTTTCGAATTCAGACTTAAGCGAGTATTTTGTTAAAGTTTGGTGTTGTAATCTTATGATACACTAGTTGGAGCAGCTCGGTGTATTCCAGCGAATATCTGCTGCCTGCGAACAGAATAGTCGAATTGTTGAATGGCCATATTGAATATACGGGTCGGGGGCACCGTATCACTTCGGAGGTGTTACTGATTCCATTTTGTGTATGTTCATTTATGCAGATTTTAGGGAACAAGCCTGGCCGTTGTGGGGTCAAGCTCCATCCCCACTCCTATTCAAACTGAAGATGATCACTGCGTCATTTGTGTTGTATACAAAACGAGTAAATTCATAGTAATACAAGGGTTCCGTAAAGCAATCACGAGGTAATGATTTCAAATCACGGTAGAGGAGCATTTGTTTCATGATATTAGTTTGGTTTGACACGACAGGAGGAACAAAAATTGAAGAGTTTGTTCACCAAAGTTTGGTGAGAATCGTCTTTGTTACGGAGGAAAATGACAGCAACTGCACCTGGGACAAGAGTTTTACAATATGTTGTTCCTTGTTACATGAATTTGCTTCCTAGATCGCATATTTTTGCTAAAAGAGATGTTTTCATTCTGTGTTGGACGCCCAAAAAGTAAAAGTTGTCACAATAAATTTATTGAAATCGGCACTAAGGCAGAAGCACTGGTGAGGATACTGAGTAGATTTGATGCCACTCAATTCCATGTAGGAAATAAAAATATTTACACACATATATATATATATATATATACATATATATATATATATATATATATATATATATATATATATATATATATGGGTGTGTGTGTGTATGTGTTGAGAA
Source organism: Thysanoteuthis rhombus (assembly GCA_963457665.1). NCBI lineage: Eukaryota > Metazoa > Mollusca > Cephalopoda > Oegopsida > Thysanoteuthidae > Thysanoteuthis > Thysanoteuthis major. The sequence goes on from OY735235.1 coordinate 20,088,287, forward strand.
GTTGAAATTATGGAAAAAATAGAAAAGGTTTAAAACTACATCTCATTTTTTGTTTTATTGATGAAGTAAATTAGCTTACGTATATTTCATTCATCCAGGGTTTCAACGGAATTTTGAAAGCAAAAATTTGTTTAAAAAGAACTTTGAAAATCATACAAGATTTGAGATGTTCAAGGTTTTCTCAAGACTCATGCATACATACATACATGCATACACACACACACACACACACACATATATATATATATATATATATATATATATATATATATATATATATATATATACCAAAATAGAAATCTGAAGTTCAGTAGATGAGTGATGGGTTTATTCTATAAAGTGCTCTATACATTCAACATTGAGTTGAATCAAAGCTTTCAAATATGGTGAATATATATATATATATATATATATATATATATATATATATATATATATATATATATATATATATATATATATATGTTTGTATGTATATGCGTGTGTGCGTGTGGGTAATGTTCCGGATATTGCATTCTGATTGGTGGGCTTTGATGTACTATGGTAAGGTATTGCTGTAGAATTGATGTAACTAAAAATATATAATCATAAATCATAATAATACCTTGAACAGTACGATTTTAAATTACAAAAGTGCACTATTCAAGGAATACCAAAATATATATCTATATGTTTATATACGTAAGTGTGTGTATGTGTGTGTGTGTGTGTGCAATTAGGCATATCAGACAAGACAAATGAACTCATTAAATGTTGGAACTAAATTGATAGATTTCTTCCTGTCTTTCCAATTATCTAAATCAGCGCTAACGACAATTTATAATTACAAAAGAATAAATCACAAAAGGCGAAAGGAATAAACATGAAAAAAGCTGTTTCTATTTCTTTCTTTAGATTTTTTTTTTTTTTGACTCAAATGCAAATTCAATTAGCCTTGTGTATCTTTCGTTAATTCAATAACAAGGTTTGGTCATTATTCCATGTTTATTTATTTTTTTCTCTCACTCTCTCTTTTATCAAATATTATTGGAAACATAATGAAATTGGCAATAATTCCACAAACGAGAGAGCGGATAAACAGAAGTGAAAAATGAAAACGAAATAAATGAATGGATGGAATCATGTAGTCCAGCTCTTTGGCGGAGTAATGAAATTCGGCTGGCGACGTGGATCACGTGATCATTCCTGTCGCAGCCGATTTTCGCCTAGCAACCGCCTAATGTGACTCCGCTGTTTCAGGAAGGGCACAATGGGACGTCTAGTTTTTAATTTAAAGGCGATCTGAGCTTTCCCAGTCTGCATATTTAATCGACTTAATATGCTAAAATATTTCCTTATGTTGCTCGAATGAAAACTTGGGAATAAAACAGTTAGAGAGATCCTCTTTCGCTTTCTTGTTTCATTGGTGACTTTGGTATTCGATAATATTTGGCATTTTATTATTTGTCCAAACATCATTCAGAGATTTGGATTCTTTTTTTCGTTTTTGTTTTGCATGAAGAATTCATAAGGGAATATCAGGAATGAAACTATGCCTAATTCACCAATTCAAATCATACACTTCAATCATTATATACTAAGCCGATTAAAAGTTTTGGGTTTCTAAAAATTGTTGATTGTGCTGATCAGAAAAGGGGATTCATATGGAGCAAAACAAAACGCCAAAAGAGACAGGCCCGTAGAATACGCCTACCACGGAAAAACCCTCGAATCTACCGTCATCATTGCTTAATGTACTGCGATTGCTACTTTGTGATGTAGCTGAATCACTGGTCGATTTAATTTGCAGTCTTTCAGGTCTATTGCATCATTCAAATGTGTTGACAGATTCACTTGAAATAGTAAATCAGTCATCTCATTCATTCACGTGTTGTCTCTAATGTAACTTGTTTCAAAGGTTCATCCATTAATCAGATTTCAAGTTCTAATTTGTTTCTGATCATCCTTTGTCCATGAGCACTGACTATCCTGTTTTGGAAATTAAAAAGGAAATCATACTTGCTTGCGCCTGTTGCCTCTTTGACATGGGCTGCTCTAATGTTGAACTCAAGCAATGCTTTTTTTTATGAGATAAAACGCGGGGTGTCATTATCACTGTCAAGTATACATTTCATGTTCGCCAATTTGTGAGCAAAATAGATAGAAATATCATTTTTCTGTAAACAATTCTCAAGGAGTATGCATGCACAAGCAATAAAGCGCTGGATGAATACACTTTAGACATTATTCTATCAACATTATCTATCTATCTATCTATCTATCTATCTATCTATCTATCTATATATATATATATATATATATATATATATATATATATATATATAGTGTGTGTGTGTGTGTGTGTGTGACGATGATATGAGTTACATTAAATTTATTTCACAACTTATTTTTTCAGTTTGACCAATTTCATTGCTCTGACTAAAAATCCTGGAGCAAAGAAAAAGGGAGAGGGGGAGAATGAATATGTTCTCAAACTCTGTACAATCACAAAAGCAACAGGAGTGATTTCCACTTTTTAGTTGGTGGCACAAGACTGATAGTTGTGAAATAAATCCATTGAAGTTTATAAGTTCATTTTATAATCATTACATATATAGATCAGTTAACTTAGTCTAGCAATATTCGGAGATCTTTTCTTTTGTTAGTTCTGTTTAATTTGGTTATTTTAATCATTTTTCTTGTTGGTGGCTTGTGATTTCTGAGTTTTTCTATGGTTAGGGTTAGAGTCAGGGTTAGGGTTAGGATTCTTGGTTTCTCCTGAGAGTTTATTTATGGTTTGCTTGTTATTTAGCTTAAATTTTTTGGCAACTTCCATCAAAGAAATCGATATTTTGTGGTTGAAGTCATGGATGTTATCTTCTGGTTAGGTGAGAAGTTCATACCTGCATTTCAGATCAAACTTGAAGGGTTGAGCGTGAACTTTTTGTACGATATGTGGTTACAATTTGGTGCAGAACGTTCTCATGTGCTTTTGGGGGGAATAATTTGAATTTTTACGTCTTATCATTCTGTGGTCACTTCCAATATTGACTTGATTCCGGACTGAATGTCTTTCACTGCATTTGAGTTGGTTCTTGGTCCCGTGGTTGGGGCTACTCCAAGTCTATTCTCTATTGAGTTTCCTCTTCCAGAAGGTGTTGATGATTTTGAAGCCGTTCACTGTTTCAAAATTGATCAAATCGTCATCTCTTTCATTTTATACTTTGTATCCGAATTAACCGACGCAGATTTTATATCCTTGTCCTACCTGAGCGTTGAAGTCTCCCATAAGAGTGTTGAAGTTTATTTTGGTATCTTGGAGTATACAGTTCTAGTCATAGTAGAAGTTATCTATTTCTTTCTTCGTTAACTGTAAAGTGGGAGCGTTGACTTGAACTATGTTTTGTTTGTACCTCTTTGAGAATTCTATGGTGACACTGGTTATGCAGTGGGTGATTGGTCAGAGTTCTGAAACTTGTTATGTTGTTATGGATGAGAAATCCAACACTGCTCTGTTTCCTTTCTACTTTTCCGTAGCTCGATTAGCTCTCCTCTGGGTCCTTTCATTTTGATGATAACAATAATGTCCCATTTGATGTTTTCAGGCCCTTTTTAAAAATCTGTCAGATGTATTTCTGTTGGTAGTGTTCTGGTGTTATGGGCACATAAGTATAATGTTCTCTTTGTGTCGTTCTTGATGGTTTTGTTTGGTTCTCTGTTAGGGGAGTCTAGTGTGGACTACACCAACCCCAACCATTCAAGTGATGCAGCTTGGGCTTGTTAAAACAGGAACTCAAAATGAACAATTGTTTTCTTGGTGTGTTTGGTTAATCACCAATGGAGCGAATCATTTCCAACCAAAGAGAATGTCACCCAGCAGGAACTGCCGGTATAATTTTGATCGGGCAAACTATGGAGAGAGTCAAGTCATGACCTGACACCCTGGCAGTGATGTGTGGTTGGGATCAGTGGATTGGTTATAATTGATTTGGAGCTCCAATGACCTTTAGCACATGTTGCACTATCTTTTGTTGAGGGGAGAGGAGGGTATTTATGTGGATATTTACCTATAAGTGTATGTAGGTACAAACTTGTATACATTGTATTTCATACCATGTACGAACTGTGCATTTTGGTCATGAATATTAAGAAGAAAAATATTTTTTTGTATTCAATTGATATATCAACGACTTTTTGAAACTCCTTCTCTAGCTCGAGCTTATTTAGGAAAGGGAAAACTAGGATACTTTCACCTTTTAAGTCAATTATCTTCAAAAGATGTTGGTCTTACATAGTTATACGCTAAAAAATACATTACAATTTGAGTCAGTTCGATTTTTTTATACATGCAAGTGTATCCTTGTGTTTGCATGTTTGAATGTGTGGGTTTGTCTCCGTACGTGTCATTTTATGAATCTGTATCTAATCATCATGTATGACATAGTTGGATTATTACCTCGTTTCTGTGTTTCTTCACATTTTTCTACACGTTTCAGCCATGTACCCTCTGGTCTTCGTCAGGAGTTCTTGATTCCGGAATGTGGAGTCACTACTATAATCGGGCACTGCCCGAATATTTTGAACAAGTGAACTCTAAGACAAGGAAAATAGTCCAGCCACATAACAATATTCAGGCAAAATATGTGTCTGTCTGATTGTGTGATACTGACACGCACAAACCTGTTAGATTTTGAGAGTTTCATTGGCCATGTATCGAAGAACTTTGGAGAATGTGCGTAAGATAGAGCAGGAATCGCACGGTGAAAGGGAAAAAATAAAAGAAAGAAAAAGAAAATTAATGATAACAAAAAATAAAATACTTATAAGCTTTCATCTTGATCGACCGATTTCTTTTTCTCTCTGGGCAGGACCCAAATAACTATTTGCAATCAATTTTTATTGATATTGGTTTGTAAATGTACGTGCAGTCAGGTCTCCCGGGAAGGACACTTCAAAAATCATTTCACTCATGGAGAAGCGTTAACGAAAGACAACTTTTTTTTATCACATTTATTCTACCCTGACAAAAACAGGCAAAGGCTAGAAATACATTTGACAAAGTAATTGATTTGATATTTAATTTTGAAATTAGTTTTAACACTTCCACTACCGTATGTCAAAGCTGTTAGTCTTGTGGTATATAGTATGAAGCCACTGGTCGAGTGTTCATGTTACACAGTTTCATTTAGAGTAGTGATTATCAGAGTGGGCGCTGCCACACCTCTGGGGGTGCTGGAGAGCAAATGGGTGATAGAGGGCGTAGGAAGTAAAGAAGTAGCGGCTGTGGCCAGGGGTAAAGAACACAAATTGATACCTCTAACACTTGAAGTGGCAGCTCTAAAAAGCTAGTTTTAATTACTTTTACATGAGTAAATCGAGAATTAGAGACTATTACTAATATTTTTTGGGTTCTGGAATGAAAGTTGAAAATAAAATGAAATATTTCATCAGAATTTAATTTTTGATTTATCATTTCAGACCGACTTTACGAGGAGGCGTTGATGTTCTGATCCGGACAGACGTTTGAAGAGTTTGGAAAACACTTATTTAGAGCAAAGTGAATAGAGAAGAGTCATTGGTAACAGAGAAACTATTAAAAAAACTCAAATGGCAATAGGCTAAAAGTGATCATAACGTGTCAGCCAACCACTGGATATCATGATGAACTACCTCTATCCTCCGATATCATACGCAAAATTGAGGACGACAGAAGAAAGATGGTGTGAACAGCTAGACAAGTTCGAAAAGTACTGGCTCTGTAATAGAGAGGTCTGTCGAAACTTGGAGAAGGTCCATATCTATCGGTGGACGCTAAAAATATTCTGATTGATGATGATGAATAGGTTTAATTCGTCGGACTGAAAGTAAGTCTCCAGTTTGGCATTATAAATACACTGTAAATAGTACCTCCCTCCCTAATTCCTGAAAAGAGTTTTCTTTTGAAATCAGACGATTTCCCAGATGTAATAAATGCCTTATTGATTAGAATCCTATAAAATTACTTAAGGAAAAGATTCAGATTTTAGCCGTTTAAGGGTTACTTATATCTGAACAATACATAGCTTCGGATGGGGTGAGTCATTCAACACAAACTGCAACAATACAATTATATTTTTGCTGCATGTCATGTTAGAGATGACCATTGAATATTTTATTTCCCTTGCATTTAGTTAATTTGTGATCATTGAAATATTTCACAAAAAACAAGCACAAATGCTGTTGGCTATATACTATAGGAACCAATTCGGTATTGGCTTACATTGAATACCTCTCTGAAAAAGCAATTTAGGATTTTCCCCCAAAATAAGGCATTTTAAACATGAACAGGAGTTAATCTTACCTACCCTCTGGCTCAATTAATGTGGCATGTACGCGTAGTACGTATATAACCAGCCAGAGAGACCAAATTAAAAACTAACAGAAACCAATGTTGACAGTTTTAATACAGCAGTACGGTATCCAGTGCAGCTGTAAAGGTGTTATTTTCTTTCCAGCTTCTGTCTGGACAATCCAATATCTTCCTCCCACTTTTAAAACTCATGATTCTTCTGGTCGTAGACAATACATTCAAACTATTCATTTCTGCCCAGCCTATTATGACTTGTACCAAAATGTTTCTGTTAAACTTGAATTAAGTTTAGACAAAGCAGACCATAACATATTTAGAGATTCAAAATTGAATTTTTCAAAAACACACTCTTTTTCTCTCCTTTTATCTATCTATCTATGTATCTATCTATGTATCTATATATATATATGTGTGTATATATATATATATATATATATATATATATATATATATATATATATATATATATATATATATATATACGCACACACACACATATATATGTGTCTGTTTATGCGTGTGTGAGTGTGTTTATGAGATAGTGTGTTTGTATGTACGTATATATGTGTGTGCTTGTGTGTGTGCATGTGTATGGAAGCCTGCATTTATACACACAAACCAGCCACTTGTACTCTTGGGTAGATGTATGAATGAATATAAAGAGGATAAGACAGATGGATAAATAGATATATAGATAAATAGATAGATAGATAGATAGATAGATAGATAGATATGAAGAGACCGAGCTTGTTAGATAGATGGATGGATAACTAAACAGAAATCTTTACAGAATTAGATATCTTCTTTTGTTATTCCAGACAATTTCCTCTTCTTCCTTTCAACATACGATTGTAACTTTTTCGGTCGAACAAGACATGATTGCGACCATTTCGCCCCTCTGTGCACTTGACCATGAATCCTGCTTCAACAGCTCCAGACGCTGTATTCACTGCTCACCCCAAACCCTTGTCATTCCATATGAAAACTTTTGCCCAAAAATAGCGACACTTCAAACACAGTAGAAACCTGATACCCCTAGTTCAATTGCAAATACGATTACAAACGTTATAGGAAAAATTGGGATCTTAAGAGGTGGCTGCCAATAGACTATACGATGACGGGAAACCAATGTGCTATTTACTCAAGTGAAATTTGAGTGATAGTAACAGGGGCTACGTCATTAAGCATATATTTCGTTTTAAACACTGGTTCGTGTGTCTGTTTACCAATTTATATGTAATTACATGAAGCAGCAGTGTAATAATGAACAAAACCTTTATTCTGCACAATAATCCTTCATCGTTCAAGATGATGATCTTCATTGTACTTCAATATTAAATTCAGGATATTGCCATGCTATTACATACTAATCAACTGTCGTACATTGCCACACACACACATACACACAGACATACACAGACACACACACACACACACAAACACATACCTATTCATACGCATACGTAAGGAGAAAGAGGAAGAGAGAGAGAGGGGGGAAAGCAAGAAATAGAAAGGTTCCAGCATTCTACGAAGGGTCAAATAAGTGTGACAGATGAATAACGAATAGTCACAATGGTTGGAAATAAACATGCATTCAATAACTTGGATATATAAGAAGAGGTTAGTGTTGAAAGTTCAGTATTTTCAGCTCACAGAGAAAATTATCTTTTGGTTTCAAAGAATTTTCCTATATATACATATATATATATATATATATATATATATATATATATATATATATATATATATATATATATATATATATATATAAATATATATATATATATATATATATATATATATATATATATATATATATATTTAATAATACTTGATGCTGTTGTCTTTTTGCTTCATGTGCGAAGATCAAAATGGGCCTACTGACGACTGATCAGGTCGAAAGCAAACAGCCATAACGGCTGCAAAGGAAGATTTGATTGAATAGATCTTTTTCCAACCTTGGTTATGGAGTTTTTCCCCAAATGAGAGGTCACGGCAAGCTCTAGTGGACTTTTTCTTTTCTTTTTAGTCGATTTATGTAGACATCTGGCACCAATCTATGCCACAAAAATCTTAAGGTCTTCTGTGAAGAGTTATTGTGCTCTTCCATATTGCTGGACTACCCACATTTCACAAAATTGTAGAACCATTGGTAGACGACAGTCTCAATTTTTATTAATTAAATGCAGTCTAGGTGTATCTGTCGGTGGTATAATTAGAACGGTTGATGCATTAATCCATTGAAAACAAAACTCAAATGTCAATGGGCATGCCATGTTGCAAGACTGTCAGACAAAGGCTGGACATCCTGCCTCACAATGTAGATCAACAGAGATAATATGTAAAAGTTTTGACCGACACAAAATAAAATGGCGTGACGGTCTCGGCAGTTTCAAGAGCTTGCGACACTGAAACATCTATGAATGAGGGACCGGGAGAAGTTTGAAAAGTCAATGTTTAACAATGAACATAAAAAAGACAATGATGATGATGATGATGATGATGATGATGATGATCTCCCTCCTGTATGTCGTAAGATCGTCGATTTAGCAGCGTCCCTAACGCCTCATTTATCATTCCTAAGTGCACCACCGATACACTATTTACATAGCGACTAAAAATGACACCCGAGGGACAAGAAAGATAATTATACTACCATAACCAAGTTCATCTTAATTTTAGTTTTTTTTCCGTCGCAATTATACGTAGATACGAATGGTTGACGACGTTTCAAATTAGGTTAATATTTATAATAACGAATTGCAATAAACATACAAAAATTAATCGTGGTAAATATGGCCAAACCCAAAATAGATATGCAAAATTCAGTGTTTGATGTTTCCACTTCATTGATTTCTAGAAAGAAAGAAACCCTATCAAACGAGCCAGTGCGTGAATAGACTTCGATGAACGAAAAGCTGGCCAGATTTGGCTCAATAAACAGAGTCAACGACTGGAACAAAGTTTCTTCAAAAACAAAAACAAAACAAAAAGAGGAGGATGGGGGATTTTAAAAGGCCCGCGAAAAGAACAAGTTTCTATGGATTTTATATGCAAGTGCGTACGTATCAGTAAGCAGGGATAAATTTAATTATATTAGTTGAAATAATGTGTTTCTGCAACTGTCTGATTGAATACAATAGACTAGAAATGTCTTTTTTTTCAGTTAAATACACTTGTATTTCAGATGTATAAAGATATACCAAAAAACGTAGGTATGTTTTCAGACGTTAGTAAAAACACTAGCTAAACATTGTCTGATACCTTGGTAGTAATTTGGGCACACATATTGAAAGAAATGTTCCCATACATAGGGACACAGGCAGATAAAGAGAGAGAAAAATGTGCACTCACACACACACACATATATATATATATATATATATATATATGTTAATGACACTTATCACTCATTTATATATATGTGTGTGATAAGCGTCATATATGTATATATATATATATATATATGTGTGTGTGTGTGTGTATATAAGAAAGATTATAATGAAATATATAACAAAAGCATGTACATTTATCAATTTATCAAGTAGATCTTGGTTCAGAAAGTGGTAAATACCATCAGTAGAGCAGTTATACAATGAATAAATATTTTTCAATGGCTCATTACAGATTGCACATTCTGTTTCCATGAAGTAGATCTTCAAATGAACTTTGAAAATCTTGACTCATACATATATACATATGTTGTGTGTGTGTGTGTGTGTGTGTGTATATATATATATATATTTATATATATATATGTTTATATATATATATATGTTTATATATATATATATATATATATATATATATACATACATATACACACACACACTCATATATATATATATATATATATATATATATATATATATATATATATATATATATATATATATATATATATTTGGATGCTCATGCATGATAATGCTTATGTACATAAATATATATTTAAATGACGCTCGTTTGTGTGATAAGAAATAATTATTTGTTACGTCTGTCCAGAATGTTTATTGTCCATTTATCTTGGAAGTCATTTTAAATACCTCCGTGAACATGGATGAATTACTCTAATAATCGTATTTCATCTTCCAACTTTCTGTTTATTTATTCATTCATCTATTAATCTATTTATCTATTCATTGCAATTACGCAAATTACAGATTTGGCCTTATCTGGACACAGCACACTCGAATATTGATCAGCCATTTGACCGTTCGCTTGATCGATTCTTCTGGGTGGGGAGGGACTCTAATTTTCTGTCTACTCTTCGCTAATATATTTATCTATAGCTGATCGGACACCTTGTTCACTTATCTGAACCCCTCTCCTTTTCCTTTCTTTCCTGTCTCTTTCTGTTTGTTGTAGATGACAAACCTTTCCATCGGACACTCTGGCATCAACGGGTTAACGATCTTCCCTAAAAGACAGAACAACTACAGCCGCATTCAATTCCCTTCGATTAACACCAAAAATACTACTGTGAGATATTTTGATGGGGCATTTTTTTTAAAACTAGGGTGATGGTTAACAAGCATGTCTCATGGACTGATTCGCTATTTTAGTGAGTTTGATTGTTATTGGGTGCCTCATAGTACTGACCATGTTCCATATTAAACTAAACGGGACCATCGTTAATTTTCATTTTGTTTTTCTTCACTTTGTTGCTATGCATTGCAACGATTCGAATTGTCAGTAAACGGCTAATAGTAAGCAGTGCTGCTTGGACAGGGAGGGAATGCCTCTGGCGAGATTTGAACTCTCATTCATTTAGTTTGGGGACCCAGCCTTGGAATTGCTGCTGCTACTCCGATTATACTAGCAGTATTTTCTATGGATTGCAGATAAAAAGATCTCAGCCTAAAGCATAGCTTTTATCTACTGAGATTATACAATATATTTGTTATTGTATTTATCGAACACTTGTTAATTGTATTAGCAGTGGTAATATTATCTCAATTTATTTTTATTTGATGATGTATTTTCAACTATTTTGATGTGTATCTATTCATATTAATTTTCGTTACTTTTTATCGCTATTTCTCAGACCAACAGTTCTAAATCATTTGGGAACGATCACAATCCTTTATTTACGATATATGTCAATATTAATGGTGAGGTCAGTGAGAATTAAACTCACTAAAATAGTGATATTTTGAGAGATTAAGGTTTTACTGAATCTACTTAAGAGTAGCACCAGGCTTCAGTAATCGAGAACCGAGTGAAAATTGAACTCACTACAGAAGTAATTGATGTATCAATTCTGCGAAATACTAGGCCTCATTGAAGCACTAAGCCTCAATACATATAAGAAAGTATATGAGATTATCCTGGCTTGCACATGTTACCGAACGTGAGTGGATAATTGTGTAAAGTAGGAACTCAAAGAGAAAGAGAGGGTGATATTTTGGGAATAAGCTCTGCAATGCCGTCGCCCTGTTTCCGCTGAAAAGGAAGAGGAAACAGGAGGAGAGATAAACCGTTGACTCTCCAGAAGAAATGAGCCAACCCTGTTGACAGCAGTCATGGAGGCCAGTACGCGATCAACAGGTCAACTGCATTAGATAAAACACTGAGTATCCATTTGTCCCAAGGAATTCTGACCTTTCCAACCCGAACCATACAGCAGGACAGGTTATTCCGAATCTGGATTTCCCAACGCTTCCGTAATCTTGAAAATTACAGCGAACGCACATGCTAATGACAAAGGTTTCTAGTGAATCATTCTTGTCAAACTAGTGATGGAAGGACGGTCTGAAACACGGGTTAGAATCATAAGTTAGGCAGAGGCAACACGATTCGATTCAGAATCGTTGGTTTCCTGATTTCCCCAGCAGGAGGAAAGTAATAAACTCATGTTAAACGTTCCATAGTACTGCAGATGGCGTAATGGTGAGCAGCACGGAATATGGAATCAGTGAACTGAGTTCAAACTCCAGCTAAGTTTGAGTTCACTAAGCATTACTAGTCCTTGGGAAACGCATGAATCTATCACCTCTTTATGGGTAAGTAGAGGTTAGACTCGCTAGGAATTCATTCATGGGGTTTGACATCACTGAGACCAAACCACTTGCCAATCTCTATCTCGGGTAATTGCTGGGGGTAGCAACTCCAAGGCCTACTTGATACTGAAACTGCAGCAGCTTCAATCCGAAAATGTGATGGGGTGCAGTTTGGCTCTATTTTCTGTAAGGAATTAACAGAATTCAACAATAACCGTGTAGATTAAGAGTAGGGGTTAAAAGAAGAAAATAGAAATAATAAAAAAAGAAGCAGATTTTAGAATGTCAGCAGATGAAAGATATTCATTAACAAAACTAAAACTGTCTCAGTTCACAGATTCCATTTTTCATACTGCTAATCGCTCTATGAATCCAATTCCCCATTAGGTGCTTCAGTCGACCGTTATATGGAGAAACAACACTGGAATCGTGCTGAACTAGTGATTATTGTAAAGACCTCGGATAGATCAACTTCAATTCCAAAATCGCAAAAAGGCATTCGCTCATACATCTATTTTTGAATACACATTCCACAATCACTTTTGCCCTTCCCTTGTTTTATAGTTAGAAGTAATTTTGGCCTCACAGACGCATGGATGAACACAATGAGCTGCCCAAAACGCTGACCCCGCCGAATATTCATTCTCTTTTTGCAATAAGTTGCGATCTGTGCCTGAATTTTATACGCAGTGCGAGATTTTATTTACGTCTTAAAGCGCATGTCAATATGGTTGAGAAAGGCCTTGTGCTTTTGCACTTGATTGAAAGCCGTAATAATAAATCACCATATTGTGATGCAAACGTCATCTTCTGCTTGATTTCTGCACTCATCACTCGAGCGTAAATAAGGGAGATAACTGCCATGAAGTAATATACGACACAGGGTTCCAAATTGTTCTTCATGTCACGTATTACAATTTCAGCAAATGCATGTCAAATGGAAAGTTAGGTACGATATATTTTGCTGGAATATTTCAGCATCAGTGTCTAATCTTGCAACCTATAGATCCTGAAAAAGTACTAGAAAAATACTTTTAAATTAAAAAGTATAATTCAGTAAATTCTAACCGAAATCTTACTTGTATATACCATACGTACCCAAAATATTAACCCATTTTGATCTTCATTACGGGAAAAATCGCCAATCATTCGTCATTTTAACTTGTATTTCCATAATTCTCTTACACACACATGCACACACACACACACACACACACACAAATACACACACACACACACACACATATGTATATATAATGAAATGAAGGATATTTAATCCATCAGAAAATATTATAACAAATATTGGAAAAACAGTGTTGGTTCAAAATAGTCCGATTAAACAAAGTCTTCCTAATTGCATATATATATATATATATATATATATATATATATATATATATATATATATATATATACGCACGCGCGCACTGATGTTACACTGATCTGAGCCTGAGATTGACTTTTTGTTCCAAAGCAGAGCACACAAATATGTACTCTCATTCTGTCTCTCTCTCTCCGTCCTTCTCTCCGTTTGTCTGTCCGTCGTTCCGACTTTCTCTCTCTCTCTCTCTCTTCCTCTCTCCCTCTCTCTCTTCCTCTTTCCCTCTCTCTCTCTCTATATATATATATATATATGTACGTATGTATGTATGTATGTATGTATATTTATTTGAATAGTTGATATTTGTACAATTGCATTATCACCCCTCCCTCTCTCTTGCTCTGTCCGTCTGTCTGTCTCTCTCTTTCTCTCCATCTCTCTGTCTCTCTCTCTGCCCCCCTCTCTCTCTCTCTTGCTCTCTTTCTCCCAATTTCCCTCTCTCTCTCACTATATATTGAAATAATGGATATGCCACATAAGCATCTTTACGTTTATGCCTTTTCAGGGTTTCTTCAGGCAGATTCATATACGTATATCTAGAGAAAGGGGGTCGGGGCTCGGAAGCAGTATCATCCGAATACTAGTGTATTAGGGGCCAACAATTCTCGCCTATTTGCTTATCTCACTTTGTTGTCATTTTCAGCTCTCGTCTTCTTTGCCTTCCAGAAACACATCCATCATTTGTTTCCTTTACGAAAGAATTGACTTCACAAAAATGATAAATATTTAAAATAAAACCAAATAATCCGGATAAAATGCCATTGATAGCTCCACCAGATAGAGAAAGCCAGGATTTTTTTTTTCTGCCAAGTCACATGGAGACCTTGATCAATTGTCAGCGCACGATACGTCAGGCAGGTCCCATTAATCAATCGACCGTTCGAATATTCCCAATCAATAAGAAAACAGTGACGCCCGGAGATGGTGAGGTATTGGTCGTGGGCGGCATGAGCAAGGCGATGGTTGGCTCCGATGTCTTTTGATTTCGCTGGCTGCAGTTATCCAGCTCGTCTTGCTGAGGTCCCGTTGATAACAGTGGTTAGTCATTTATCAAACGCCTTGACTTGCAAAGTTCATAATTGATGGTATACCGTTCAAGACTTGCACACACGGAAAAAATGGATGATAGCTATACACAGAATCACACGCATAAGATTAGTACACTTACACCCACGGGCACACATACAAAACCCCAGTATTGCCGACTCAAAAAAAATATTATTGCGCTAGTTTAACTGCCCAGAAGTGCACGATTTTTTTGGATAGCAAAATACGTCAAAAGTGACCAATAAACACTTACAAATCGCTGATATGATCAGAAACACGCCCCAAATGGCCAAAATGCGACAGCATGCCCGCGTTAATTATTCTCGTACTGCCGAAACAAAAAACGCGCTAAGATCTGTCCGAGAGTGATAAATCGTTAATACTCCCAACAGGGCGTCTCAAAACTGAATATACATTTTTTTTTCATTCATCTTTTCATATGTCAATCACAGTGGTGCTGTTATCAATAGAGAACTCGATGTCTGAGGGATATTATAACCCTTAAGCATCTAATACATAGTTTTCGTCATTGCGTTGACGATAACATTAAAACTGATAGACGATATGGCAGTTTGGCCAGGGTTAGAGCTAGCTTTTTAAAAAATTCTTGAGGGGCTATATTGATCAAAGTTTATGCAAAAAGATCAAAAAATCTATATGGGCCTCGAAGCAAGAATCAGATATTGTTGTGCTAACAGGACAAAATACTTCTTTCTGTCAGAAATGTAAATGTCAGTCGTTAGCTCGAGGGAAGTATTATGAAGAAGTTTGATTATACATAAAATTCTACCGGGTATAGATTCCTTTTTGAACGAAACAAATTTTGAATTACACAATTCTAGAATAGAATATAAGACCCTCAAAAGAAGAAGAAATCAAGCGAAGAATCACACTAGGATGGCAAGTCTTTGGCAGAGCAAGCTCAACCTTCAAAAATAAGAAGATTCTATTAATCCTGAAAAGAACGGCGTATAACCAATGCATCCTCCCAATAGTCACTTATGGATCTGAAACAAGGAACTTAACCAAGTGATAGATCCGCAAATTGAGAACTTCGCAAGACAGCACGGTACATTCAGGAAAAGACAAGAGTCAGGGACATCATAGAATCCATTAGAAAGCTCAAATGGATGTGGACTGCCCATGTTGCACGAATGGCAAACAACCAATGGACATCGTGATCCACGACATGGACCCCCTGAGATCATATGTGAAACCGAGGCCGGCAGAATATTAGATGGAGAGACAAATTCAGAAAGTTCTGCTCCGTGACGTCCATGATAGAGAAGTGTGGCAAATCCTGGGGATGGTCTATGTACAACGACGGACGTTAAAAGATTAATGATGATGACGATGATGATGATGATGATGATGATGATGATGACGATGATCCATTCTAACAAAAATCTCTGTTTGGTTTTAGAAAATTTTTTTTCAAAAGTTTTCGAGACCTCTAAAACAGCTTTTATATAATGAGTGCTATAATTATCCGATTTATTCGATTTCATTTTAACATTATTTAGCCTGTAATTGAGCCACAAAAGTTACCACCGTTGCTATCAATGGGGATGTTCTGAGATGATTAACTGTCCATGAATATTTTGATTCGGTCACAGTTCATTCTTTCGTAGAACATTATGAAACAAAAAAAATACTTTTATCGGAATGTATTGAATATTTGGTACCTCAACTTTGCATTGGTTAAACTTATTTAAACTTTTCTGTTGTTGGATATATGTGCAGTAATATCAAATATTCTGTTCGCACAGTGCCTATACAAAATGGATAAATTTACAGAGAAGAAAATTAAGTAGGAAGTATACATAATTTTAGCATAAAATATTTCCTAGTATCATGCTGCATATGCAAGACACACACACACACACACACACACACACACACACACACACACACACACACATGCACATATATATTTATATGATTTGAACTATAGGAATATATACATACGCTTGAAAAAAAACGATATATGATGCATATGTATATACATACATATATATATACATATATATATATATATAAAATGGTAAAAATATTTTCAAGCTTGTAAAGATCATACATATATATATATATATATATATATATATATATATATATATATATATATATATATATATATATATCAGAATGTAAATTCTGTACAAGAATAATTCAACATAGAATAGATGAAGAATATTGATTTAGTGGCAAAAAATTAACTTACATGCAGGTACATGTTACTATGAATAGCTATTTTATGCCAGTGCATTGATATTATTCTTGTATTTCATGTTAAAATATTTTTGGTCAGATGTTTTTTTAGCTGTATTAACACATTCTTCAGGTGCGCATTTTCATTACTGATAAAAAGGATGGGATAAAAAGGTGATTCATATATATACACAAATACATGTATATAAATCATCATTTTATTCTTTTATTCTACCGGGAAATGATTAACTGTGCAAGAAGGCCAGGAATTTAAAAAAAAATGTCTATCCTTTGTTAACATCGTGAGCTGAAATAGTCAAAATGGAATCCGTGGAAATTTTTCAAGTATAAACAAATGAAATTTGAAAAAAAAAGCAAAATATTTATTCGACATTTTGCAAAATTGATGAAGCCAAAGAAAACATTGTTTCCTTTTGTATAACAATCGATCTGTGAGTTCTCTCCGTCAAAAGCCTGACATTTGTCGTCAAGTGAATAGCAGTATATGTATATACTAGTTGATAATTGTGAAAAAAACTCATGGACGTGTTTGAATTTCTATGGAAGAACTTGGTGAAAAAAAAATAGTATTTTTCTTTTCTGTTCAATATTCAATACCATCAACTAGACGATATGAGGTATTTTCTATCGGCCATAGTCTAATTCCGACTAGAACGGTCCAGTTTTACAAACAGTGAAATAAAATGTCATCCTTCATTTTATATAAGTATTTATGAATTAGTATTATGCTATCTATACTGAGAGATCTGATAAGAATCAAACCCATTAACAACAGACAGCAAGATTTGCTTGCTGATTTTTGCTATAAAAGCTTATACCTGTCAAAATGACAAGATTGTTTATGCGTGGTTTATGATAAAGAGCTTAAAGCTATTTCAAATAGAAAATTTAATTTCAATGATTTACGTATTCTGATTTCAAGTTTCTTTTAAAGCTCCAACTCAACTCGACCGAAGTCTTAGGAGTTTGAATGACATAATCCTCATCATTGTTCCATAATAAGGAGATATATCAACTGGTGGGATAAATGAGCGCAAACAAACAGAGAGGGAATTACCGTATATGCTTATTAACTATTTAGATGTATTAACTTATGAGTTCGTAATATACCATCCATAGATCTGAAAAGGATCGAATCTCCAAACAACAGCCAGTGTGGTTAGCTTCCTAATTATGGCTATATAACGTCTCATCTGAACTATCTTTTCCTTTTTCGTTGATCTAAGAGGTAAAATCGCAGGTATATTTGAATTGCAATGCTTTCAATTGGATAGAAATGAACATTACTGAATTCGTTTACTTGGGATATGGCGTAGTTTTAAACAGTTGACAGGAAATCCTTTTCACAGCAAAACTTCAACCCCAACTGCAACACTAACACGCACACATACATTCTGTAATATTGCAGTATTACGACCGGTAGACCAAGAAATTACATTGTTCATAATGAGAGTAGATATTAACTTTTAGTATGGAAAAAAAAAACAGAGAGCGTTTATCGGGAAGAGCCCATTCATTGGAGCAGTTGGTAGGAAGTATTTTCGTCGGTAAAATTTCCCATGCCTTAAGTTGAATAGCCCCGTGTTTCGACCGGTGAACGAAGAAAATCACACAGTAATTTTAATGGATATTTTGTCAAATGCCGGTACAAAGTCTGGAGTTGAATTCAATTTCCATCCGTAATAAGAACAATCATCAATGGTTGTCAACATGAAAGTAAAATTACTCATTCTTCTACTGTTAATTGAACTAATGACTGACTGATTGCCAGGAAGCTATCCCATTGATTCTGCAAAATTGATCAGTTTTACATATATTGAATATTTATTAGACAGATACGCACAGACCTGATAAATAAATCACTACAAAAAGTATACACTTTTCTCTATTCGTTATGTATATATATATATATATATATATATATTCTGCTGCAGAAATTGCAGTGGACTCCCTAACAAGGCTTTCATGAGATAATAATCTTGTATTGTTGTTCGGTACCGAAACATAATTGCCTCAGAGCCAGGGTGCCCCAGCAGTAACACACGATATTATCAAGCCTTCGTACTTGTGGAAGTGTCAAATCCATGCAGTTGCAGCCTCTACCCAATTTCTTAGCTTCCTAATATATTTTTTCCCCGGTCAGTTGGCGATAAACTAAGTTCTATAGCAAATATATCAAATATTCATATATATATATATATGTATATATATATATATATATGTGTGTGTGTGTGTGTGTGTGTGTGTATATATATATATATATATACATATATATATAAACATACATATATATATAAACATACACACATATATATATATATATATATATATATATATATATATATATATATATCATTAAGAAATGGATGTATGATCCGACAGAATGATTATAATATAACGCTCTTTATCATCATACATACGTATAGTTTGTGAAGTATATCTTTATAAAAAGAGTGCTCGACACGTTTTTGAATAGTATGATGATTATACTGATGAAAAGTCATGACAGTTCTGTTACTCACGTCATGTAAAATATAATTGCATCAAAAATGACTTCATTTCAAAATACATCGACAAAACTAAGCTTAAACATTATCAAAGTAAGTATACCTGCACAATAAAACTAGAACATAACGAATGATTTCTAAGTATAAAGCTCACCTGAAGATCGTGAGATCGTGAAACTGGTACGTTCTGAGTATCCATCAGAATAATCATTAGAGACAAGGGGAGAGAAAAGGAAAACATAACGGAAATACGGCAAAATAGATCGAGAAAGAGAGAGAATGAGAGGAAGACAGTGATATATATAGAGAGATGATATTTATACATAGATAAGTATACACCTTGCCGTAGAGAAATGATTACCAATGTTGTCTTTAAAACTATTAGAATGAATGTTATCAATATACATAAAAATAAAGGAAGGTGAAGGAGAGGGAGAAAGAGAAAATGCTTTCTAGGTTTTTGAATCAATACACACATTCATTCATATACGCATACATATATAGATAGATATATATATGCATATAGACAATTCAATGAAAGATAAATTTGTAATAAACGATATATATTTCATAATTGTTCTTTTTACAGCACACAATACAGAAATTAACAGCAATTTGATTGCATTACCATGCTTCGCTATTAAAGAGATTTTTCAACACTTAAACTACTGTTATCAGACAATATATATATATATATATATATATCGTTTCAAACCAAATATTACCCTTATTTACATGGATACAAACACCTGCCCAGCTGATCCAACTGAACGGACACGGAAATATTCACATTCTCTTTTTTAGCATTGAACATGTAAATAAGACATTTTCCTTTGTGAACAACAACAAATATTTTTCTTCCGGAAAAAGATGGCGGGAATTCCCCATCCACCAGAGTGGTCGATTCCAGAGTTGGAAAAGCATTGCTTATAGCTTACAATGAACAAGTTACCTTACTCAAAGAGTGTTCAACCCTGAATAAAAGAAAGGTAATAATAATAATAATAATAATAATAATAATAATAATAATAATAATAATAATAATAATAATAATAATAATAATTTAATTATTATTATCATTATCCATCGCCTCAATACAAATATTTATGTCAGTGCAGTCAATTATTTCCCAGCATAAATAATCTTTTTATTTTATTGAATTTTTGTCAGTTGTTTATTTTTGATATTTTACGCAGTGATTGATATTTGTGAATTCTTCCGGTTGAGATCATCAATGGTTTACCATGTAACCGTTTAGGAGCTTTAAAAACAAAAATGTTGAATATATATCGAAAAATTGAAAACACATGTAACATCATCCTAAATGAAAAAATGTAAATCTTCATTTTCGCCAATTGAGCAAAAAGTTAAAAGAAAGTAGAATTATCTAACAGGAAAAATTAACTAGCAGCATTCATCAAAATTTCTATCAACAAACGTGAATCAGTAACCCACTTATAGATATACTCAAGACAACCACCATCTTATTTTATTTACATAGCCACTTTAAAAAAACAAAAACCTAAGCACCATTATTATCCCAGACAAGTGGAAACAGAACACACTATGAATAATCAAATCAACCCCTAAGGTCGTATAAAAAGGGAACTCTAACACTGGGAAACAGATTCAAGTGAGATTGAAATACTCGCAGAGAGGAAACATACGTGAAAAAACCCTAATAGATCAAGTATATACTGATACCAAAAATGAGTATACCATACCCTTCTAATTCATTATTCATAACTACAAAGAATCATAGAATACCCACTAAATAAAACAAAAAATATAACAAGCAACGAACAACCATGAAACAAAAATATCTAAAAGAAATATACATCGAAATAGAATAAAAGAAAGATCCAACCACCTGGAGAAATATGCCATGCCCTGAATGTCCTAAATGGGGATTTAAAATAGATCAAATCTTTTGCCTGATGAAGTCCAAACGGAGCAGAAACAAACTTTTGAGTAGCGAATCTTTATTCCATTATATATAAAATCCCTTGTTGGACTAATTTCTTCCCCAATATTTCTTACTCTGGAGCAGTACTTTCAGAACTTGTCTGAATCATCACGCAATTTTTCTTGCAAGTTTCAATTTGCATCTGACCTCAGAGGATCCACGTTGTAATCCATGATATCCTGCTTTTGTATAATATTCTAATAACATGACCTGTCCTCTACCGTTTAATCTTCCGTATGCATACAACTTACAGTTGTGACTTTTTCATTTATGAGTCTTAAGAAATAACCGTGCGAGTTGATGACGGTAATTTGAAATATAAAACACTTTATTACTATGCAGCATCAACATGTTATTTTCAATCGAAAATTTGTTTAAAATTCACAATCAATCCAATAAGAGTTTATATGTTTGTGGATACCACAGAAATATATAAGCTCTCATCTATTATGCATCAAGGGAGTAACTCAAACTATCGACAAATTTAAATTAAATGTAAATCTAAATTCAATTTATAAAAACATCTATGCAGTTTACAGATGTTCCAATTATATGTAAGTATCTTGAAGATGTAGGGGTGTGTTTTATTGATATATATAACAAGCTTGGTTGATGCAGGGGTAATCTCCATCCTATTTCTAATCTGACGGCAGGGAAATGCTAATTTTAAACATGTTTGGTTAAACTACATATGATAGACAAACAGTTGAGTTTACTCTCCTAAATTTGGTGAAGTTTGTTGTTGTTGTTCTCATCTGTCGATTGTAACTTGTACTAGAGTTGGATAATATACAACACTTGCTTACTATGTACTTTTTCTTCCCTATGTTTTTTTTTCTTTAATTTAAGGATGTTTCGGATTGTCATGAAGCCAGTAAATGTGCGCTTGTTTATGTAGAAGTATTCCAGGATATATCCATATTTCGATTCGTGCGTTCGATTACAATTGTTGAAAACGGCACTGTTCGTGGTCTTATAATTCGATGTTTTCTTCAGCTTATACTTAGTTACATTAACTTGCAGAGTAATACCTTGACTGTATAATTTCAAAACCTGCTTTTCTCAAAACTGTACTATTCAAGGTATTTTCGTAATCAATATCAACCATCGTATTTAAAGAATGATACCAAAACATTCGGCAAATCCAAAACTGAATTCTATTTAGAAAAATGAACTGCTGAATTTTCAGACATGAATATTTAACGCAAAATGATCGATCAACGAAGATATCTAAATAAAAAACTGTCGGTCATGGACTGAAAGTATTTTCCTGGAGATCTGGTTTCTTTCATTGTTGATTCAATAAAGAAGAAAACAAAATATGTACCTAGCTTATAAACTCTTTCTCAAATATTTGATTTGAATGCAAAATAGGTTGTAATAAATACATAGCCAAAAGCAGGGTTCTAGAGATGCCAATGTGAACTCCAATAAATTATACTAGAGAAAGGAAATTTACAACCAGAGCTACCAGAGATGGCAATTGGTTCTGACAATTACGAATGCGTACGTGAATGTGTCTTGTAGTGCTCTTGGTTATACTGTTCTATGTACAGGATTGACAATTTGCATCAGTGCACAACAAAACTCCTCATATTTTTTTGTATTTTTCCTGATTTTAGGACAGAAGTCTTTTTTGATCTTTCGGGCATAATTTTGATTGGTTTTATTATTAACATATAGATTAACAAGAATCTACATGTTTCTTGATGTATTTTTTTTTTTTGCTTTTTGTTTCATTTTTTAGTCTGATTTATATGTTTTCAAATTAGATACGTCATTGATGTCATCAATGGAATTCATCCGGACAATTTTTATTCTTTGATTGAATTTTTATGGATGAAATCAATATTTGACGTTACAGTTGTTTAATTATTGACTGTTATGGTGGGACAAGGCAATGCATAATATATTTATATATTTGGCCATGATTGCCCAAGTGATATTCATAGAAATTCCCAATAGACTTAAATGATTTTTTGGGAAAGGGACTACATAGACTGTGAAAAAAGTGAATTAACTTCTCTTCTTGATAGAGAGATACTATTATTCTATATGAAAAGGGGTTCAAAGCAAACAGTAAATCCAAGGTGAGTAATTCAGCATTTGTAAAAATTGTGTGAATTGCATTTTTTCCCAGCTTTTAAAATATTCTATTTTCACTCCATTTTTCAGTTAATGTGTAGTGTTGGAAGATATATGCACTCTCAGCGTGCCGTCTTTCTCTTTTATGTCCTCTTAGGTTTCAATAGTTCCCTATCGGTTACTACTAAAGAATTATCAGGGAAGGGTCCCACGTATATTTCAATTCTATGATATCCTTACAAAATTCACACAATACGGCAAGTTTTTCTATGCTGTCTGTAGAAAATACTTCTACGCTTTGGCTTGTTTTCTGTGGATTCAAATAGAAGAAAAGCTTCCAAAACGAGATTTTTCAATTAATGGTAATTGTTTCTTCGCTTTATAGAATTTCTAATTACGAACTATTTTATGGTAACACTTTATTCTCGAATAGTGAGGAAAAGCTGTTTGTTTGGATGTCCATTGGGTTTGATATTTACCTTATTGCCTCTCTTACCCTTATGATACTGCATAGGATATTGAACATATTGTCCAGTGTCGAAAACCTTGTCTCTAATTGGCCAACTCTGTTTAAGGGGTTCTGAATAGTGCTTGCCCTGTTTGAAACCATCTTCAAAATAATTAATCGTATCTCACATACATGACTGACCGTAGCCAGCATGTGTACCAAAACTAATTATCTAGAAATCTTTAGAATTATCTAAAAATCATCTTCCACCTGAAATTATCTTTAAAAAATACTGAATCAACATTCGTGCATTGCCAGGAAATAAGGAGCATTGACAACACTGAGAGGACTATTTTTAAAAAAGAAACACATACACACAGGAGCGAAGACAGACGAATCTATGAGACAATAGGCCGGTTGGTAGGTTGGAACTTTTGTGGGGCTGCAGTAAATCGATATATGATCAGTTGTCTCGTTTTGGTAGGAGTATTGGAACAGAAAAACAATCTACTTCTCTGGGCAGTGAATTCATCCACAAATATAGAGAACTGCCACCACAGAAAAGAACGTGATATTTTTTCTCTGAATCAGAAATATCAAGTATAAACAAATAATAGTCAAGAAAATCATCTATCATTTTTCCCTCATAAAAGCAACAAAAAAAAAGCAAACAAAATCTAGTTCTATTTGGAAAGCTGCCAATTGATATAGGAAAAGATTCAGAACGAGGATACGTTCAATACTACCGGTGACCCTGCTAGGATGAATGGATTGCCTTCAGGTATCCCCTGCTTTTATTTGAAATTACAAATATACGTACACAAACACACTCGTACAGATACAGTAGGTATGGAAAACAAGCGAACTTTTAAGGAAAAAATCAGACCTGTTTTTATTCTCAACTAATCCCGGATGATAGCTGCCGGTACGAAAACCTAATTGGAAAGGAGTATTTGGAAAAGACAAATAGCAAAACAGCCTCAACATCTAGGACAACTCAAGCGAGAAAAAAGCCATGTGAAACTGTGCAGATAACAGGTGAGGTAAAGAAAGGATAGAAGGGATAAATAGATAGAAGAGAAATTGGTTTAATTCCATCACGGTTCAATGCTTTCATTATCTTTCGCTAGCCATGGTTAAATAGGCAATTCACTAATCTGAGCGGGCTTTGTGAACTATTGTGCTTATACTAATACAAGTTCTCCCCCAATACTCTGAAGTAACCAATTTCCAAATGTTGTGGAGTGAAGAGGTAATTACCATCATTTTAAGAAATTTATGAGCCGTCCAAGACACAAAAAAACTGAGACATTTCGAGTACATAAAATCAAGAATTCAGAAGCACCACGTACAACAAATGCCAATTTTCAGCAGAAACTATGCAACTATTTTTTTCATTGAACAAAGAGACTTCTCAAGTTGAAAAAAAGTTAGCTTTTAATAAAAAGAAAATCCTATCGATTTTCCCCTGCTAATCCTAGTAGATAATTCTGCTAATAGAAAAAAGGGGTCTAACAGCGAAGTATATTCAAGAGAAAAAACAGTGGAAGTAAAGCAGGAGAAAATAGAAACAAGTTTACTTTCAAAGCAGTTTATTGGTCTGACCTTGTTCATCTTCTCCTGGCAACAGTAAAAGCCAGGTTTATCCCCGAAAGTACAGAGTTCCTATAAAATCATTTTGTTAGCTGATACGCTGTAAACATAACAAACGAAGTGCCGCTGGTCAATTGGTTAACTACTCGGAAAAATGGCCTCGTCGAATTCAAACCGAGGCTGATGAAGTGAGTGACGCTGTTTAGAATGATCGTTGCCTCGAAGTCCATTCCATCTCGGAGGCAAAGAGAAATTTTTAATATATGAAGCTCGAACTGGGGCAGCTGTTATTGTCGCCAACGTAAGTGCATTTACTGACTTTGACTGTACAATGAAGTATTTTTCTTATGTTCGTCTCCATCCATAATTATGAGCCCACCCACTTAAAGGTAATAATGTTGATGATAGAAAATAGTTATTATCAATCATTTTAAACATTGACTTGAATCGGGAAAGTATCCCCTTTTCATAAAAACAGTCCTAAGGCAAAAATCTATACCTATCTGTGATTTTTTTTTTCGAGGATTCACGAGGTGACTTGTACCGGAGACAGATCTCCATTTTGACTAGGTTGTCACAGTTTTGGGTTCTACGGAGGTACAGGAGTGAAAAAAGAGATGCTTGGCGCTGCCTCTATAATTACCTGCTGATCTGTATGATGCCGTATGAAATTTCATTTTTTTCTCTTGTAATAATGAAAATATGGCAAAAACGAAATTCAATAAGCTTCGATTGGGATAACTTTTGCTCAAAGTCATGGATCAGGTCACTTGAAATGAATCAACTCATTTAGATAGTAACTTTTTCGATTTTTGGCATGCAATCATGACCCCCAAAACAGGTGCCTTAATTTTCTCACCACGGAAGGATCTCGACATGATCCCTTAGCTATTTACAACCCCTAAAAATTTACAACACATTCTCAGACAATCATTCATGAACATACTGTACTGGCTTCACTTTGCTTAATCTCGGTAATCGAACAAATAATCGGTTACTCCAACGTGATTTAGAAAATTACGGTACAAAACGATCTTTAGAAAAGTGAGGGAATTTAGCCATAACTGTACAAAACTATATATGCTGGTTACGAGAATTGATATCTGAATTCTCGTATTTTGCCATTTTTCGTAAAAGAGGGAAAAAGGCGTAAATCGAATTTTCTGAGGGTGGGGGATACCTGCATGCGATTCACTCATCAAAGCTGGGTCGTTGGTTACATTGAAGGTATCTACCTCTGGAATTTCTACCTCTGACAACTGGCCGCGTTCCAAATAGATTTATCCACTTCAAGTCGGTCGGGTTTGTGTGTATCATTTTTTTCTGGTAAAAGTATTCAACCGTTTTTTTTGTTGTTTTTTTTTTCCTTTTTTTTTTGTTAAATACTTTGGAGACGCCGAGGGCGATTCATTTGAATCGGGAAGAAGGAAAAAAATGCATTAAAGAACTGAATTTACATTTGTGTGTCTCTCTGAATGGAGTCTTAGAATATAAACAGCGCTGGGCTTTACCATTAACGAGAAGTTAATGACTCTGTTTTGTTCAAGGTGCCAGCTGGCGGCTATATATATATATATATATATATATATATGTATATATATATATATATATATATATATATATATATATATATATATATATACATACATATATATATATATATATATATATATATATATACACATATATATATATATATATACATACACATATATATATATATATATATATACATACATATATATATATATATATATATATACACACATATATATATATATATATACATACACATATATATATATATATATATATATATAAAGATACATTCATATGTATTTCAATACACTTATGTCAATGCATACACACAATACATACACTCACATACATGTATGTGCATATGTATACAAAGATGTATCAACATGTATGTATGTATATCCAAGTGCATATATATTACATATAAATGTATGTGAACCTACAAAAACATATATAAAACATTTATGTGTGAGTATGCGCATGTGTATGAAAGTGCAGCTGTGTGTATGCAAATATACATACATATATACATATATGTGTGTGTATATATGTATATATATATATGTATATATATTTTACATATATGTACATGAATGATTACACACAGCATATATGTAGAGAGATACATACATAATCTCTATATGTTAACCTTCATACATATATGTGTGTGTAAGTATATATATATATATATATATATATATATACTTACATATATATATATATATATATATATATATATATATACATATGTATTCGTGAATATATATATATATATATATATATATATATATATACATATGTTTTCGTGAATATATATATATACATACAAGACAAAAATATTCATACACATTCGAAGTTCGAAGACATATGTAAGTGTGAGTGTGCATGTGTGTGTATGAGTGTGAAATGTGTATGAGTGTGCATGTATGCATGCATATGTGAAGATATTGCTTACAAATGTATGCTTATAAATAAGTTCAAACCTATATAGAGTAATAAATGTACATGAATGCGTTGTATTTGCACGTATGTATGTTTACCAGCACAAACATATATATATATATATATATATATATATATATATATATATATATATATATATATATATAAATGAATTTATTTGTACCTTTACATGTAAATACGACTTCTATGTATTCGTATATTTACATATGTTTACGTTCATATAAACCCACACACACACATATAGGTTTAGTTTGTAGAAAACGTATCACATATAATGCAAAAGCTTTTTTCTGAGATACTTATACACATTCAAAGTTTGAAGAAATTGTTTTGTTTCCTTCAGTTTTGTCACTTCTTTCACTTCTTATTTACCTTCAATTTTTCTCCTTCCTTCTGTCTCTCTCGGCTTCATCATTCACAGAGTCCAACGTTGGCGGAAAGCATAGAATTTTTTTCGCTACAACATTAGAGCAAGCTCAGCGTTCAAGAACAAGAAAATCAAATTAGTCATAAAAAGAATGGCATACAAAAATGCATCCTCCCGCAGGTTACATATGGAGCTTGAACATGTGACCTAACAAAAAGATCAACCTTCAACCTCAGAACCTAGCATAGAGCGCAGAAGGAAATCATGTCCAACATCACAAAAATCACGACAAAACTAGATTAGGGAACGAAAACATGTCAGAGGTATTATAGTAACCATCAGAAAAATGAAATGGCAAGGAACTTATCATGTTGAGTGAATGTCAGACAACTGCTGGACATCCCGATTAACAGCGTTGATCCCCAAAGAACCGATGCAAAACTGAGGCGGGAAGAAAATGATATGGAGTGACTAACTTGACATGTTCAGAAAAAAACTGGCCCTGCGACGCTCAGGATAGTGTCCCGGAGAAGGTTTATGTTCAATGGTGTATGGTAAAAAAATTGATGATGATGACCATCATCATGGATCTTCAGGGTGGTGAATGTCACTGGACATTAAGAATTACCGCTTGGAACTCGGGATTTTATTAACGCCAATAATGCAAAAAGAGAAAACAAAAAATAACAACAACTGTAATCTTAACATAGATATTCTTCGGTGTAATTTTTTTAATGATTTTAAACTAGATTTTACTTTTTGTTTACTACTTATAGGAACAATAGTAGAAGTAGTCTTTTCTGAATCACTTGTCTTTTATCCCGTTTCTCTTGCTTTCTTTTACACCCAGTAGTACTCATAGTCGTAATAGCGATTGTGTGTTCCGATATCTTAAAGGAAGCTTGGTCATCATTAATAATTTTCATCTCATTATTGATATTTATAAACACCTACTAGTAATAAAAGAAAGTCTAAAGTGGTAATAATCCATATGATGATGTTTTATCGATGATACTAAATTTTTGATAAACTTTCAAGCTATCTACCTTTTGGTGCACGTTTAAACCTAGCAGTAATAGCTATAGGCATAACCGTCATAAGACGTCCATTTTTTTTCCAGATGAAGTACTGTCTTTATTATTGCTACAAGAGAAGGTATTCGTAAATCTCCATTTTGCTTATCTATCACTACTCTTTGAATAGTAGAGTTGCATTAATTCATTACATTTGGCTTCAATGCCTACTTTCAGCAAATTAAAGACAACGAACGGATACAAAAAATAGACTTTTGTGTGTGTGTATATATATATATATATATATACACACATATCATATATTTATACACGTATGTATACATATATACATATATATATATATATATATTTATATATACATACATATATATATGTATATATATACATATATGTATATATGTATATATATATATACATATATGTATATATATACATATATATATATGTATATATATATGTATATGTATATATATATATATATATATATATATATATATATATATATATATATATATATATAAAGAGAGAGAGAGATCATTCTTATCGGAATAAAAGAAAACGCAGAACCTAAAATTGATATTACACATTTGTATTTTTTTCTTTTTTTGCATTCTTCAAACAGAGGTTGACAGAATATAAGATGGAGAGATGTACTAGATAAATTCTGAATGTACTGTTTCTGCAACGCCCACGATAGAGAAGAGCATCCAGGGGAAGGTTTATGTCCAACGCCATACGTTAAGAAACTGATGTTGATAGTGATGATGATGATGATGATGATGATGATGTCAATACGTTTTAGGCTCTGTTCAAAACATTTATCTAATCTGAAGAAAAACCATGTTGATTGCTTCAGAATGTACTGTGTATCTTCCTGACCGAAGACCTCAAACGCTATCTTCCTATTATACCCCGTTGGCTGTCGTCTTGGGAACAATACAGTGACTGAATGGCTCGGTAATTAGCTGCAATCATCGGCGTTGATCAAAACATTTAATAGGATTTCGTCGAATACGCATGAAGAGGACTACGTTATTTCGAAAGCCTTTCATAAATTCACACAGACATACGTATATATATATATATATATATATATATATATATATATATATATATATATATATATATATATATATATATATACATATATATATATATATATATATATATATATATATATATATTTAGATATTTTTATATATTCTAGAAAGTGATACAGCTTTAAACACTAAACATTGAGCACACTTTTTTGTGTCACACAAGTCACTTATTCCCCAATATCTCTAAATGAAATTATTGCGATTTTTCTAATGTTTTTACCCTCTTTTCAACATATACTTTTCATATAGGTTACAATGTATAGATTCTCTGATATTGGAATCATCACTTGTTTAAAAAGCATAGATTTTGGAAATTTTCAAACTCACACGGTTACATTAACATGAAACCCAAGCAGTGTTGATTAAACATCCCCTTCTTTATTTACTGTATAGGTCATGGCCTTCGTGTATTTTTTTATCATTTATATGGGATATTATATGTATCGTATATTGATATCTATTTTATATTATATATCATTTATTTTTTGAAACGATGCCCACTTAAACAGCTTACCCCCAGCCAGATATTTAACGATAAGGGATCAGTGAGTATAATATTAGACGTAATTTGATGTTTGTGACATTTCTATTGAATATATACATGAGTGAAATTGCAATATCAGAAGACTGTTACAGGGTATTCAGTTCTACGTGCGCTTATTATGAGATTTGCCAGGGTATTCCATTTGTATTAAACGGTCATCCAAAATTATCAATTTACTCATATATCCGTCGGATTGACCAATAATCAAACATCGTCATATGTAATGCTCTTCCATAGGAATAGAGCATTCTGGTGGATGAGGGCTTTTTCTTTAAATAAATATATCGTTTAAATTCAGCCTTAAGATGTCAAGAGGTAGGATATCGGCCTGCAGGTCTAATGTGAAGGTTTCAATTCTGCCTCACGGTACTGGATGGGATAATGGAAAGTCTATAGGTACACTGAAGAGATGTAACACAATAATACACACACACATAAATATATGTATGTATGTATATATATATATATATACATATATATATATGTATGTGTGTGTGTGTGTGTGTGTGTGTGTGTGTGTTTGTGTGCGTGTGTATTTGGGGCGTCATTGAATAGCTGACAATATAGGAAAGATAAAAGTCTGAAGCCTAATTAGTACATCCAATTTTTTATCAAAAGTGTAATTTCAGGAAGACCTTACATTTTGCAGCTTCGCTAATGACCTACACATTAGACGTTGGAAAGGGGACCGAACTTAGAAAACTGGTGACAATACGTTCAAACCAGAACAATTATGGAATGTTCACTGATAAACATGAGTGAATGGAACAATTGATATATATATATATATATATATATATATATATATATATATATATATATATATATATATACGTGTGTGTGTGTGTGTGTGTGTGTTTATATTCTGAAAAGCTTCACAGATTCAAACACTATGCATTAAAAAAAACTTCTCGAAATGTCTTTCGTGTTACTTCAGTCACTTATATCCCAGTATCTGTTGACATACATTCATAGAACCTTGTTTGTTAGTTTGTTTATCAGTGTCTCTTCTCCAGTAAAACAAAGAAGCTTATCAGCTTAATATCCTGCATTCGGACCCAGGAGAGGTTAGCTTAAAATTCAGGCTAATCGCAGTTGACCACAGATGTCATTCGTGGTCATTTATGGGTAATTTCTAGCCCATATGTAGGCTATGATTTTGCACCAAGGATGCTGAAATTTAGCATATCGAGAACACACCCTGATGGTGAAGATTTCAATCTATTTGATGTCAACCTCATTCTATTTACCAGTGGTCATTTCTCGTTATTTTTAAACTATTTCCCAGGTTTTTGGTCACGATTCAGCGCTTATAATCCTGGAATTGGAAAAAGAGGTAGATTTTTCAACGGACAAAGTACTTGTAGACGTGACATTGGGGTCATTCAAAGTCACAATATTTTATTTCCAAGGGATTTTCCAGGGATTTGTTGGCCACAATATTGCAGTTAAGAGCGGAAACTTTTACACTGCCAAAGTTATAAGGTTGATGCTGCTGGTTACTTGCGGGATTTCTGGAAAATGTAACTGGTCAGAAGGAGAATCTCTCAAGATTTCTGTCCTTTGTCTCAGTTATCCATGCTCTTCCCATGGGCAACTCTATATTGATTGTTCTAGGGTTGGATCCTGGCGCAAAATGGGAGAAACATTCATGTTGTATCTCTGGAAGCCTGTAAAACCGTGTCATGGCGTCATGCCTTCTCCTTTGAACATAGATATATTTCTTCTGTTACAACGTCTTTTTGCTTGTGCATTCCTTCTTTCGTTTGCTGAGACGAAATATATCAAAGTACACATTTTCCTATTCGGTTATTTAATAACTTATATCCCACCACCCAGGTAATACTCAGAGTATCCCTGCTAATATATATTTTAATGCTCTTCTGATATGGAATGGAGCACTCCGGTGGATGAGGAATATATATGATAAATAAATATATCGCTTAAATTCAACCTCACTGACTATCCAATTCCATGGAGTAGAGAGAGGATACCAACCTCCGGGTCTGAAGCTAAGGTTTTGATCCCGTCTCGTGGTACTGGATGGGATAATCGATAGTCTATAACCACACTGAAGAGTTGTAGTACAACGGTCGGAACAGCTGTCGGTGGATGACACAACACACACACACACACACACACACACACACACACACACACACACATATATATATATATATATATATATATATATATATATATATATATATATATATATATATATATCAACCCAAGGACGCTTTTCCAAGTAATTGATATTCTAAAAGATGATATCGTAAACTGGTTTGCATACAGTCTGGGATTATAACCGACGAATTTGATATTCACATGGGTTAACGCCCCATAAAAGTAACACTAACTGAGGGTTACATCTGTTTTTATACTCACAGATCCTCCATCGTTCAATTAATTTTTGCATGA
Organism: Thysanoteuthis rhombus; assembly: GCA_963457665.1. Classification (NCBI taxonomy): domain Eukaryota; kingdom Metazoa; phylum Mollusca; class Cephalopoda; order Oegopsida; family Thysanoteuthidae; genus Thysanoteuthis; species Thysanoteuthis major. The sequence goes on from OY735235.1 coordinate 20,121,835, forward strand.
CCTACGTGAGTAAGACCAGCTTTTTAAAAAAAGTGATGTATAGTATGAAATGTTATTCATGTACAATACACATGATAATGATCCATATACATTTACAAACTACATGTATCACGTGAGCTATATATCATAATCATAGCTGAAAAGGAGGTGGTGTTTGCTCAACAGTACTGGGGTGTGATGTTAATATAACTGTTTTGTTTTTGAAATCCATGAATCAGGTACATGGTACACAAGTACTAATTCAAAACAAGAGAAAATTTACTCATTGAGCCATGACTAAGTATCTCTAAAAAGGGGTGGTGGAATTAGATAAAGTGCATAGGAAATAAGATACTGGAGTGACACAAAACAAATTTGAAAAAGTGTGTGTGTATATTTTTACGGTACATAATACATATATTTCATCTATTTTGTTGGAAACAAATGAAGAATAAATGAAAACAGATTATATCCATTGTAGATGTTTAATTTCAATGCTCAATGTTTAACCCAGTAAATAAAGCTATTAATATATGAAAATAAAATATTCACTAGGACATGTAACTGCTGGATATTTTGTGCCCCCCGATCTCGACAGCAACTGGTCGAATGCTGTGTACGGCCAGTTGCTATACACATACACACACACACACACACACACACATATAAATATATATATATATATATATATATATATATATATATATATATATATATATATATATATGTATATATATATGTATATATATATGTATATATATATCGTGTCCCCTGCACATGTCAGCAGCTGCCCGTACACAGCATTTGACCAGTTGCTGACGATATATATATATATATATATATATATATATATATATATATATATATATATATATATAACCAAAAGACAATTATTGATTGCATCCACATAAAAAGATAAGTAAAAGCAACAAAAAAAAAGATATGCTGTAAATTGATCGAATCCCATGACTCACATTTACCATTAATTAATGATTTGGACAAGTGAACAATTGATAATTACCAATATTTACTGTTCTAATCGGAAACATAATCGACAAACGGTCGGTTATCTCACACTAATGTAATAAAACATGTTTTGGCTGGGTTTGCATAAGTCGTTTGCGTCCAATTATGTCCTCTGTGCATTGTTCTATGGAAGGAAATTTCGATCCGTTTAGAGACTAGACTTACTGTCCTTCTAGATATGGTTTGGGCTTCCTTCCAAACAAAAATTCGTACAAAATATATCAGGCTGCAACGAAAGTTTTCTCCATTTTTTAAAGATTTGGTCCCGTCCTGATAATTGCATTAAATCCCGCTGTTACAGTCAAGGAACTTACCATGCAATTGAAAGTCAGCGATATGATGGATATATGCAATTCAAAGAAGATACAAAACAAGTCTCATGTTACTTTCAGTAGTAAAATCAGTAGCAACGTACTGATTGTGATGAATCACTTCATTCTACGTCGCTCTCGTTGCCTTTGGGAACACGATTGCTATCATTGTCGAGAAATGGATTTGCTTTTACAATCATAATCGCCGTCATTCATGACACAGTCGCAATGGCGAGGCATCATTTATGTGAAAGATATTGCTGAGTATTTGGTTGGAAATGCGAGAAATTATCCTATATGATCTTTAAAACACGAACCAAACTTTTACAGCTGAATTTAGCAGTTAACAGTATTGATATAGAAGCGCCCATCGTTATCTGATAGAAAAAAAGGGAGATTCTTCTATACAATAATACAAGTTTTTATGCTGCCATCCTGAACAGAAAGATCATAAAGCCATTCGACAAAGAGAGATGATTCATCCACCATATTCTTTTGACTTAACTCCAGCCGAACATAATGTATTTTGAGTTTTTTGAAAACAGTTTCATTTCGAGAGAAAAGGTTCAAAATCAATTAGGATCTCATTTCAAGTCAAGGATTTCGTAAAAATAATATTGAAAACAAGTTAGCAGACCGAATAAAGTTACAGAAAGAGAAATAAAGTATATCAACCGTATCTTCAATCAATACAATATCTAGATTTCCAAAAAATGAAACTTTGGACAGAACTTCCATTTTAAAATAGAAAGATCGAAAAACCTAAGATGAGCTCACGATTCTGATTTGTCGTTGAAAAATAAATTATAATAATTGAATTGTTCCATGAGGTCAGGCACGATTGAGATGCCTGGAAACTTTACTGACCAAAAGGTAACATAACTATTGTCTGAGAGTGCCCGGACCAAAACGTACTGATGGAAGATGGTAATGATTATCTGAAAAATTGGACAGATCTGGTTAGTCAATAAAAATTAAAAAAAAACGCCTCGTGCCTATCTTCTCTCGGGTACATATCATGTTTAAGATGATCAACTAAACACAATTTCAAAATGTGTAATCCAAATATAGGTTATGTTTCATGGCTTTTGCTGGGCAGTTGTTATGGGAAATTTGATTTTCCAAAACAAGCAGGTACAATCTAAAGAGCTAGCATTGATTCTAGCCGCTAACAGAGCCCTCACCATACATATTTAGGCTTGGAGGATGAAAGAGCATGATAACGACTGAAAGTTTAAATCTCCAGCCTTTAGCTTCATTGGTGCAGCCGGTACGCAGGACGTATACAAGCATACGTACATAGCGATCGAGATGGACGATTTTGAACATTGTATAAAACTTATGCTGTCAATTCTTGTTACTGTTCTGGTCAACAGATTCTGATAATTAAATAACTTATATCAGGTCATCATATGATAATAAAACAACAGTTGAGCCAGCCAACTGAACCGAGGGGATCCAAATGATAAAGGAAGGGATAACTCCTGACTGATTCTGTCCTCTAGAGTCTGAAAACTAAAGAAAATGGGTGTCATTTTCAAATTCTTGGAAAAATACGATCCATAAAATTTGATATTTTGAAAACGGATGCAAATTTTTGAATCTCAATCAAATATAATCCAAGTGTTTTTTTTGTGTTTCTCCATACATAATATGTTTGGAGTCTTCCCGGTCTGATAATCTGAGAAATGAGTAGTCAGTTTTTAAGATATAAGAAAATGTTATGCCAAATGTAATCAAAAGGCTTGCAAGCAGTTAAGACGCCAAAGACTGTGCAGAGTACGTTCTACGTTTGTCGAGGTTACTAAAACCGAGATTCCTTTACCCCAGCCAACACAAAATGAATAGGTATGGCAGGGCATAGCTCAGCACTGCCAATATTTTACACTCAGGGTATCAGACTTTGGGAAAGGCTTATGTCCAACACGGGATTTCGCAGTATAATTCTGATATGGTGATGATAAATTGATTCAGACAAGAGTAAGAGCCGGGAAAATGCAATTATGCAATGTTAGATAATTAGCCGGACCTTACTTTAGAAGGCAAGAAAATCGATCAATTCAAAGATGTCGTGCAGAATGCAAACTTCTAAATTGCGAATCAATGGACGAATTGATCGATTTGATAATCAAAAGTTGGACATCAATTACGAATATAACCGTACCTGCGAATCATGCAAGAAATAGAAATATGAAAATTTCGATGAAACTACGTTTGATAGTCACCCAAAATAAACTGCCACGTGATCAATGCCTTTTGGCTGCATTCTGTGTTAGGGTGATCAATTAAAAAATTGACAAGAGAGGTGATCAATGAATTTGGTACTTCTTTCACCTTCTATTCGGAAGTCATCATTAACAATGTTGAATTTGGAAAAACGAAAAAATAATAAAAGCGTGATTACTGCCGGACTCGAACAAAAGGACTTATTTAGCGTACACTTGCATCGTAAACTACTCTCTGCGATTGAAATCTTCTTTTTTTTTGTTGGAGGGGAAGGTTAAAAAAACAAAACATAAACACCCATTCCAGACCAAATAAAAAGCAAACTTTCATCTTTCTTGTACGTGTGGTTCATACATGGCCAGTGAGCTTGCCAACCAGACTGACTTGAAAACTATTGAGGAAAATCATGTTGATAGTTTAAGCAGACGGTTTTTAATGGGTTTTTTTCCACAATGTATCTTCTTTTCACTATCAATTATACTGAGCTGATGCAAAAATTCCTTGTATTTTTCACGAAATTCATATAAATTCATTGCATCACTTTTCATCAAAGTACTCCTTGCCTCCTATCACCGTAGACAGGCTTTCAGTTAAGCGGTTATTCCTCATAGAGAGAACAATTAAGATTTTTACAAAAGCAATTTCTTCGACATCTTGAGTCTGTTAGAATCTTTGAGCAGATAATTCAGGTTTCATGCAGTGAATCAAGGGATAAGCTGGAATTGGCATGATACGGTAGAAGTGGGAGAACTTCCCATCCCGAATTCTTTGCTCAGAGTAATGTCTTTCTGTTTTCATCATCATCATCATCAGTCTTTCAAGATCAGTCATTGGACATAGACCTTCCCCAGGATTCACCACACTTCTCTATCATTGGCATCGTAGAGCCAGTACTTTCTGTCTAGCTTGTCTCTCTATCTAATATTCTGCCAGCCTCGGTTGTGCATGTGATCTCGGGGAATCCATGTCGTGAGTCTAATGTCCATCGGTTGTCCGCCATTCTTGCAACATGGCAAGCCCATGGCCATTTGAGAATTTTAAAGGATTCTATGATGTCTCTTTCTCTTGTCTTTTCCTGGATGTACCGTGCTGTCTTGTAGTCTTTCCATGTGAGGCCCAGCATAATTCTTTCATGCACACGTTGCATGGTGTCATTAAAACTCGCCATTTGCTATATATAGCGTTGCACAGATACAGTTTGTCCAGGTTTCTGCAATTCATAATCCAGAACTGCTTTTGACTCCCACCAGAAACAATTCAATGTTCTCAAGTAGATTCAGTTTAAGGTGTTGGACGGCTTACCGGGATCTAAATATGATTTTCAGATTCTGTTACATGTATTGTATTTTGAACTTAACCATGGAGACAGACTTCTCATTCGACGATTAAATATGACTGGAATCTGACGTGGAGGTAAAGCAGCCATAATATTGTGACTATAACAACCAAAGTAATAACAGCAGCTTGAATATATGTATATAATGATGATATAATATAATAATTATATGAAATATTTACGATATATGTGATATTATAATAATAATAATAATAATAATAATGATAATAATAATAATAATAATAATAATAATAATAATAATAATAATAATAATAATAATAATGATGATGATGATGATGATGACAACAACAACACTATATAACTCCTCGTCTCGGGAACCAACATAGAAATTAAACTTAGCTTTAGTCTTGGAACATGGAGCTCTAATTGCGTATCAAGTGCAGATGTAATTGCTCTCTGAGCTTAGATTGCTATCCATTTCTACACGACCTCAAGTCTCTCTCTTACTCGAGCGAAAATTTATTCAGACACATCTGCATTGATGTTGTTGCTATGCATGTGCAGCAATTAAAACGGTCAGAATTACGATCGTCTTGCATGTTATGCATCATTACTCAAACACTCCACCCGAGAGCCATAGACACTGCTCACTTAATTAGGGGCCAGGTAAAATTCATTTACATATATTTCACTGCTTGACATTCCAGAGTAATGAGGTGTTAGCTGCTCCGTCAACTGTTAATTACTGTGAAATGCTCAACTGACCGGATAAGTCAATCTGTGCGTTGAAAACCTTATATGAACACGTCAGCTTGAGTAGTTCGATTTTCTGCGAGTTCGTGAGCCAGCATATAGTATTGAAAAATACATTTTATTAATTTAACTATACACGTTCATCCTGGAAAGAATCTAGACGTTGTTGATATCTTGTGAACCGATAGTACGTCCTTGATTTACGCCATGGTAACCATTAAGAATTTGCTGCATTATGCATGAAGAGATGTCGTCTTGTGGGTGTTCTCTGTCGGTAATGAGGTGCCATTAAGTGAGTTCGTCTACCGTGTAACTGTCACAATCACTATAACTGTTATTCGTCGCGTTTTGTGAAGGGCACTTTTTGCAAAATACGATAATCCTAATCCTGCACCAAATCCTCTATCCCTGGTTGAGATTTGACTTTTTTGAATTTTGTTTTTCTGAAATAGTTATTTGGCCATGGACAAAATTTTACCGAACGTAATGCTGCAGCTAATGGCCACTCCAAAATAGTTTTTTTTTTGTTTTTTTTTCCTAATGAGTTTTGAAAAGTGGAAGATATTGAGATACGCATGTGAGATACCCAAGGTATTGGCTATTTAGTTTGTTAGGCTATTTTGGTTAGCATCAAATGATCGGATACTTTCTGGAGATACCTTATAAGTCATGCAATCTGTCATCCTTTTAATCCAATCAATACATGATCAAAAGCTTTTTTCATATGAACTATTTTTATGGCTTTTCGTCAATCTCCGGTATAAGTAAAAGTCCTGTCAACAGACATTCATTTCCGCCGAATAGAATATCCTGAAATGATTCCATATACATTGACTATTTGCTTGTGTTAATGGGAGTGTTCTGTTCGTTTTTACTGTATAATCTAACCTTATGAACCCCGCTGTCTGTGTCATCACTTAATATTAACTTTGTTATATACAATATTTGCTAACAAGAATGAGGCGCCAATTCGACCCCGGGATAATGGAGGTCAGACCAAACAGTTTAAATCTGTAGTAATTTAACTATGTCTGCTGAAATATAATATTTGATAGCTGCTTCTAATCTACTGCCTTTGGCAGATGATCTTCGGGTCTAGTCGTGGTACGTAGAGAAAACCGTTCAATTTACTTCAGTTCTTGCTTTATTTGAGCCGACAATGCAGGTTTAAGAGGAAAATAGGTTGATCTTATTCCTTTCAAATTGACTGTCTATTTCTTAATGCACAGCCTAGGAATGATGCTGTTTTGATTAATGCACGTACGTTGCCTTCATTCAATCGTGATGGTGTATTTTACTTTTAAAATCCATTTATTATAATCTTAGTTAGTGTTGTCAATGGTTATTGTTATTGAGATCAGTCTGTTCCGATCACTTGATTTAAAAACGATTCAGAATTTATAAAAACTGTTTTTACTAATCATATTCATTTTTATTATATAGATTTGTTTAAAAATATGGATATAACAATATAACAATTCTTTAGTAATGAATGTAAATTTATAGCCATGAATGTGAATTTTTGCTTCCCCTTTTAAAAAGCTTTGTACGCTCATCTTGATATCCCTGTTGCTTTCAACCTGAACTTTTCTCAGATCGGATTTCCCTTTAACAGAATAATATTTCGATCTTTGGACGGTTTGTTCAACCTTTTAAGTCAACAAAATCAACTTATTCGAAAAGAAGAAAAAAAAAATTGTGAAAAAATTGAATCGACCAAAAATATCAGTCGTGTTCACTGACACTTGCTTGGAAGAAAAATTGCTACCATAATGCGTATTTAGAATAAATGTTCACAAATATACTCACAAATTAGCCGGCACTTTACATGAACATCGACCATTGAAAACGGCTGCTTTTAGAAGAAGCTGTTCAATAATAATCAACCTACCTACTATAAATCAACTAATCAAAAAGTCATGAGAATACTACGAATCACTTCGTTTGGCCTCAGTAGATCATGAAGAAGCAGTTGAATTGGTAAAACATATTGCAGTCTTCAACTCTCTGTGAGAATACGGTGGTAACGACTTATAATTGCTGATGAGTTAAATGAATAATGATGTAATCCTTTGTAATCAAAGATGACTGTGGTTCAAGTTCAAAGCGATACCATTGCAGTTGGAGTCATGACTTGCTCTTAGTTTGAGAGTAGAATTGGGCACATCATGAGCTTGAATCTATCGTTCCTATCTGACTCCGTAAGGGGCAAGAAAGGTGGAGACAAACCGGGTTATACTAAATAACCTAGATACTCAGCGAGTAACAGCTCACTTTTGTTGCTCGATAACAGAATTATATATATATATATATATATATATATATATATATATATATATATATATATATATCACTTCAGATACTTATTTCCCTTTCTCTCTCGATGCAAATTAGGCTTTTTTCTTGATTTTTCTTTTCATGAATCCGAATGATTGAGCATTTCAAAGTTATGAAAAAAATATCTAAATTTCTGATCATGCATTTTTGTTTAAGTCAATCAGATTCAAATGTTCCGAAAGATTTTTTTATACACATGGGATGTATAGTTATGCAACACCAAGTCGGTAAAACATATTTCCATCGTGTGGACACACTAACAACCATGGACGACCAAATATTAGAAGTAAAAGTAATGGATCTGACGTCACTGCCGAAAACAAAATGCATAATTAGGTATTTTGCCCAAATTGTCAGATATATATATGTATATATATATATATATATATATATATATATATATATATATATATATATATATATATTGCTCTGTTTACAAACAATTGAACATCCATTTATTGGATCCAAGTATACGTTCTCTTGAATTTAATCTTAGGAGAGTGGACTAAAAGGTCAGAAAAAAAATTCCTTGTCCGTTGTTTTTTATAACACACACACGCATGCACACACAGAGGCACACACACACACACACACACACACACATTCACACATGCATACGTGCATATTTATAGGATTATCAGATATTTGATAATAACAATATATATATATACATATATGCATATATATATATATATTATTAGATATAGTATCATTATATATATATATATATATATATATATATATATATATATATATATATATATATATATATATATAATTATATATGCTATTAGATATAGTATCATTATATATATATATATAATTCCCCAGTCATTTGGACATATACACACCCATTATAATCCACCTAACGAAGCTGACGTGTATTTAATCAATACCTAATCTTATTTCCTGTACTGTCCAGTCAGTTAGCCAGCGACGATTTCCTTCAAATGTAGTTGTATTCGCAATGGTGACTGACGCCACGAAGATCACGCTGGCGGGTCGGCGAAGGCGACATTTCTTTCGTCGCTAGGACGGCCCGGGGGAGGGGTAATGCAAGCTGCAGGGAATGGAGGGGGGCATTGACCGGCGTCAAGGTTGAGGTTAAGACCAACAAGGATGTCCATTGAATGACAAACGCGTCTGTTAATCGATAATAGTCAGGAATGATTAATCGATTTGGGGGAATGAAAGAAAGAAATTAACGAAGGAGAATTAAGGGGGGGGGAGATCAGCTAAAAAGGCTCGTAAGTCGAAGGAGGGGAATCTAGGTTGTGAATTTTCGGACAAGCAAGAATGATATCCAAATGGATTTATGGGATTGACGACGACAAGAGTAGGCAACTGGTTCAAAGATGATTAATACATATTCATATACCCTATATATTATTCTGCTCCTTGGTGTGTACGCCCGTTACGCTCTCTGATTATTATTCATTTCTTTTCCGGTAGCTTTTCACACCAATAAAACTTGTTGATTTATTTGTTTTAACATGTTCTTGAGTTTCATTCATTCTTTGTCCTTTTTATGCTCTACTGCTAACAAAGTGGGTAAAGAAAACGAGGAGTCAATCACTGTTCACAGCGGGCTAAAGCATATCATCTTACAACAATAAATTCAAATTTGCCTCATATTTTTCATCTTCACACTTATTCCTCCTTCCCAATTTGCACCGTCATAGGCAGGGGTAAGAATGGATGAAGGCGCTTATGCTTGAATGAGAGCAAAATGAATTCGACTTTCCTCCTTTCCTACAAGTCTGAATCATGTAAATTATCATGGTAGAAGATTGCATAGAATTAGACAGAGAGCAACAATAATAATAATAATAATAATAATAATAATAATAATAATAATAATAATAATAATAATAATATTAATAATAATAATAATAATAATAATAAAAGTTGATACATGAGTTACATTTGCCTTCACGTGTTATTCAAGCGAGCGAAATGAAATGAGTGAGGCTTGGGTATTCATCAAAATCCACACTTTCTGGTATGATTTTGACGTCCATTACAAATCCACGCACGCCTAAACTGCCTTACCAAAATTTGAAGAAATAACTTTGGAAATATAGCTGGACCTAAGGAATCTTATAGGCTACAGGAGATGGGATTGGTCAAACTTTGTCAAAAAAAAAAATAGTCAAATGTCTAAAAACTGCTTTTATTTAATGAACTTTTTATGGCAGCAGCTGTCAGAAAGATACTTCAGAACGTGTAATATCTCAGAAAGAAAATCGAACGATCCACGATTATAAGTACAATTTGGGGGGCTTTTCTTGGATCAATAACATGAAACCCCATGAAAAAAGTGAGTTGAAATATTTGTACATATTTTCCTTATATCTCGCGACGTAACTCATGTTTAGAGTTATTTTCTTCGAAGGTTTTCTGTTTTGATACGTCATCAAAACGTTGTATTCGTTCATTGATGTTGATTACCATCTTAGTATATAAGGATCGTGTTCTCCAAGAGAGCTTCAGTTGTTTATACTCCTATGTGCGAAAAAATTACTCCTGTATATTCGGTAGTATCTTGTTTTTGTATTCCTTCTGTTCATCAGAAAGAGTATCGTAATGAATAAAAGAAACCTATGATATAAGAAAAAAGTTTTAAATCTGTATTTCAAATGATTGTTTCATGGATCAGTTTTGCATTTTCTCGTTTGTGTGCCCTCGTGAATTGATAATTAAAATAGATTATATCAAATATTACATAAATAAATATAAGATTTAGATAACCCATTGTAAATTGAACAGTCCCACACCTTCAGTAACTCGATGTTTAAAATAGTACACATAAAAAAATATATATATATAAAGGAATCGATTAGAACAAAACAGATTTTAGATTATCTGTTATGACCATGATAAATATTGAATAATAATGAATAAATATTTTTTGGAAATACAAGACGTGCTCAGAGGTGAGAAAAGTAATGAAAAGAGAAAAAAGAATTTGATAATCAGTTGTTACCATGATAAATATCAATATATTAATAAAAAGAAATGAATATGAAAAAACAGCGTACTAATAAAAAGGAAAAATAGGAATAGCGAAAGAAGGAAGAATTTGGATCGTCTGCTTTTACCATGATTAATATCAATATAACAGTGAATAAATATGAATATGAATTTAAGACGAACAGCGAAGGGAATAAGATAATAATTGAAGAAAAATAGGATTGGATTATATTAATTTATCATGATAATTATCAATATATCAATAAATAAATGTGCAATGGATAAAAAGTGGGTAGAAATGAGAAAATTGGAGAACTCAACTTTGGCATTAGGTTTTCAACTGATTAAGTTACAAAACTAAGTATAATTAATAGAGCTCTATGAAGCTAGCTCATATTTGCAGGTGAAGTTGAGGATATTCATCAAAGGGTAGCCAAATAGGTAATTCTAGCAGAATATGGGTGTTTGATGTTGCAAAATGAATTATTAAGCATCAGAATGTTTCATATAGTTCTATGCTATCCTCACATTGCGAAATTATATCATATCAAAATATTTCACCTGATTAAAAATAAGTATTTCTTGGAAATAATTCCTAGAATTAAATACAAAGTTATAAATCTTTAGGTATTTTTGTAATTTAGCTGAGCGAGACTTGGATTATGCAGTTGATTGTGTTAAGCCATATCGTATTCCATGTCGCACAAGAAGAATTCCACTTGGCCAGTTACTGGGACTAGCTCGACTATACGTCTACTTGATTATATTTGATATGGATACATCCCATAGATAATGGATAATTTCAATAAAATTATCTATTTTGATTTTAGGGATGTATATGATAAAGTTACGAGAATACCTTAGTTGCCAACACCCATGGAATTTCTACGGGTGTTGCTCGTATAAAAGATCAGCACACATACACACACGTTAGATTTTGTTGAAAACTACGGTCAATAGGAATTCCCTTGTTTCTCTATTCAGACCAGTAATTCATTATGTTTGATGTATGCCCCACGAATGGGCAATTTCAACCCATTGGGTGGTTACTATTTGGAATTTGGGTGTAAGGGACAGAAAACGTTCTTCAGATGAAAACATGTGAATCATTTAAGGCTTAAATGGATAATTTTCAATTTTGAAATACTATCAAAAATATTTCTACTACACAATACAACTCATTCTTCAAATAATTCTATCGAACAATACTATCAATTCCTAAAATACTTCTATCACACAATACTACCTATTGTTATATACTTCTAATGCACAAAAATATCAATCCATAAAATACTTCTATTGAAGAACACTATCAATTCGTAAAATACTTTTATTATATAAGACTACCTATTCAAAAAATACCTCTATCAAACAATATTGTAATTCCTAAAAATACGTCTCTTACACAATACTACCAATTCATAAAATACTTCTATTACACAATACCCTCAATTCATAGAATACTTCTATTACACAATACGGTCAATCCCTTAAATACCTTTATTACACAATACTATCAATTCCTAAAATATTATGAATACACAAGACAATTAATTCCTAAAATACTTTCATTAAAAAATATTATTGAATCCTGAAATACTTATATCATACAATACTATCAATTGCTAAAACACTTTTACATCATTATAGAATCAATTCCTAAAATATTTCAATTACAGAATACTATGAATCCGTGAAAGCTCATTACTTCTTTATGACTCATAGTCCAATATAATTGATGACTAATGCTTGATTTTAGGAATTGGAACTAAAAATACCAAAAGAAAGAACAAGAGGAGACATGATAGAAACTTTCAAAATGATAAAAAGGCATGGACAACATCCCAGCTAAAACAGTATTTATAATGAATGAAAGAAAGAATATATATATATATATATATATATATATATATATATATATATATATATATATATATATATATATATATATATATATGTATATATATATATATATGTGTGTGCGTATATATATATATATATATATATATATATATATATATATATATATATATATATATATATATGAAGAGTAATGCAGAAAAAATAGGTAGGATATTCCTCTCATAAAGAGTTGTCAACGATTGGAACAAATAGTGGATCAAGATCCAAGAATAATGGAAGCCAAAGCACAGAACAGCTTCGAGCATGAATTTTAGAGACAAGACAGTAGTGTCAGATATCTTAGAAACATTTAGAAAGCTCAAGTGGCTGTGGGCTGGACATGTTGCATGAATATCAGACAACTGCTGGAAGCAACGTTGATCTCGACAGATCGTACGTCGAATTGCGACCAACAAAAATAAGGTGGCGTGACGAGTTAGATGAATTAAGGAAGTACTGGCTCCGCAATGCCGATGATGGCAAATGAGATCTGGCAAATCATGAGAAGATCTATGCTAAACAACAGACGCTAAAAGGATGATGATGATGATGATGATGATGATGATGATGATGATGATGATGATGATGATGACGACACAACAAATAAAAAAAATTTATATAAAAAAAGAAGCATATGATACATATTTAGGATTTGTAGAATAATAAATAAAAAAGTGAGATACAAGTACAAATATGTGTAGGAATTTTACCAACTATATATTTTGTCTTATATGTAACTATATAAACAAAATTCTACAGTTAACAATGATGCACTGGTGACTTTTTCATTTAGTTCCGAGAATTTGAAAAAAAAAGCCATATCAAGTTTATTTTCATCTAACTTTATTCCCTTTGTATAAAAACACTACATTCTAGACATGAGCTTCTTCTTATTTTTTTGTTCACCCGTACAATACATCGATTGATTAATGATATCTTTTTGTACTTGTTGATTTGTTATTCGCAATCAGAGTCCATCAAATAAACGAAGTTGCAGCTTTCGATTATTTGTCTCTGGGACGTTTTGAAAAATTGGTTTCTCATCGTTATCTCACATTTAAAATATCGCTTCTGGTCCAATCACTAAATTTAAACTTTTACGGTTGAGTTTGGGTCAAGAAACTCCATAGATTCTGTGGCAGCAGGATGGAGAATATTTAGTACCTTTTCTCTTGTTATTTGTTTCTGTTAACAATAGATAAAAGATATATCGAGTGACGTATTGGTTACCGGCCTACACACACACGAAAAAAATAGAATTGTCGAATTGACTTCGTCTTTTGGCCAGGGTTACTTTCGTTCACCTCACAATAATTCCTGTGGGAGAAGCATGATTGCACATCTCCCAGCTTAACGTTGATAACAGTGTAGTGAGCAACTCAGCTGGTCCAGGAGGAGAGCAATTTCACCCGGATAAGTCAACTTGGTACTGAAAGCAATGCAGCGCTACGCTCTATATGGTGACTACAAGAAAAGTGCTATTCTGTGAGCAGTATTTCAAAACTGTCGGAATGAATGTTGAGATTGACGTTTAACATTTTGATAGGTCAATATTGATCACTGAGATATGAGAATTAAATGTCGATTAGATGAGGACATTTTTATTACATTTCTAATGATTTACAACTGACATCTGCCTTGTGGAAAGATTAATATACTGATTGTTTGCAATACTCCCTAGATATAGAACAAGCGTTGCCAACAAAGGTACCAAAAGGGTTCAATCCTCTTCAGATGTACGTGCATTTATGTACCTGTGTGTCTATTGCTCATGGCAATACCATTTTGTCTATAGACTTGAAAATAGAGCCACCAAGTCTTTTCCGACCTTCAAGGGCCATATTTTGAAGAGGTTATTGATAACATCGAGGTCCTGGAGACATTGGATGCTTTTTTCTTGATGTTTATACCCTATTGTATATGTAGAATACACTTACAAACATAGAAACAGAATTTATTCTAATCATATTTAACCTTTAATGAAAATTTCAAACTTCAAAAATTTGACGCTACCGTTGTTCAGTTATCAATTTTTTAAAATTCTTTTGATGACTTGGTAAATTCAAATTTTTTACCGGCTTATATTCAGTTCATTTAATTATATTTTGAAGTTATACTCAATTTGAACTATCCCAGCTATGGGACTTTCAGCAAAACAAAGGACATGTGCAACAATCATGTCGGAAATAAGAACACAACGATTGAAATCGAAAACGCAAATCTGGAGAAGGTAAAACTACATCTACCTAGGACAATGAATCTCCATGAGACCCACAAAAGACGAAGAAATCAAGCGTAGAATCACACTAGGACGGCAAACCTTCAACTGATCAAGCTGAAACTTCAAAAAACACAATTTCACTGTTTCTAAAAAGAAGGGTATACAAGTAATACATCGTTTTAATAGTTTAATTTGGAGCTGAAATATGAAACCTGACCATGAAACTGACCCATAGAGTGGGAAGCACGCAACGCACACATAAGAGAATCATACTCAACCCCACATGGAGAGGTTTTAGAATAGCACAGTATATCAGGGAGAAAACAGGAGTCTGAGACATCTTAGATTCAACTAGAAAACTCAAATGGCAATGGCTGGCCATGTTACAAGAACAGCAGACGACCGATGGACATCACGACTCACAACATGGATCCCCATTTATCAAAAGTGCAACTGAGGCTGGAAGAGTACTAAATGGAGAGACGTACTAGACAGATTTAGAAAGTATTGACTTTGCAAATCCCATGATGGAACGATGTGTCTTGTGAAATGTCTAGATCCAACAACAGACGGAAAAGGACTGAGGATGACTGATTGGGCTTTTAGAGGGACTCAATTACATAGCACTCATGGTTGTATTATTTTTAAACTCCAGTCCACACGTGGAGTTGTCTTTGTTTTGTCTTTATTGCAACCAGAGCAATAACAACAAGATCCATCCTTACTAAATTTAGTGGGTTCTAAATTAAGATTCCCCCAACGGGAATCAAAATCAAACGAACTGACTGGTGTCTTATGGATGGAGATTAATTGATAAGTCTTACATACCTACGAAGTTTAGCTTACACATATGCAAGGGCTCATTTAATTCTGATAAATATCTACATTCATACCGAAGAAATATGTCTTTATTATTTCTCATTTATTACATATACAGTGAAGACAGACAGTAATCATCTTTAGTTGGGAGAGACGTATCAGTGGAGTTTTACCTCTGCATCAGCAGGTATTATTTTTTTAGATTATTTTCCAATGATTTTATAAAGTGATTTACGATTTCTAGGATGTGATGACTGTTCACACCCAGCAAATTTGTTTTTATATTATCACAAGACTGTTGTCGGAGATTATGAGGCAGAAACTGCACATTATGATTTGGGTGTATTATATCAAAGACTAAAATTGGTGAATCTCAAAAATACTGTCACTTAAAGTAACACGTGGTTGTGAATTGTGGATAAATAATTGTCATTTATGTCCATAATTTTGATTTCTCATTTTTAATACACTCGGTATAAAGACCATGCGTTATGACGATAAATTCGTTATAACGGCATTATTAAATCCCCGAGGGTGCTGTAATAACGGGTGTATACTGTATCTCAGCCATGTCGAGAGTCCCAGTCGCGAGGGAGGGCCAGAAAGCGTATCGTTCAGCTGAAAGACGTGGCTGAAGAGACTAATCAGAACAATCAGGAATTTTATGTCCTAGATCGTTAATGGCCGGATCTGTCATGGACGGACCGCTGTCTCACCCGAGTAATCATTCGATCGGTCGTTTCTCTTACCCTCCCTATCTACTTTTCAATTGTTTCTTTCTATCCTGATTGGACCATATTGGTCAGCGTATGGCAAAACATCTTGATACCAGGAGACAGTCAGGCGCTTTAACTATGCATGAATTACATCTCTCTCTCTCTCTCTCTCTCTCTCTCTTTCTCCTCCTTACTCTCTTACTTCCCTGCTTTGTCCCTTTCTTGTTCAATCCCACTCTCTTCCCAAGCCTTTATTTAGCCCTCCCTTGTTCTCTTGCTTATCCTCTCTTTTGTTCCCCTGCTCTCTCTAACATTTGCTCTCTACTATTCACTTGCTCACCCTCACATTGGTTCGTCTATCTCTCTCTCTCTCTCTCCCTCACTCGCTCTTGATCTCTTACATTCGCTCTCTATCACTCACTTGCTCACCCTTGCATTGGTTCATCCCTCTCTCTTTCTCGTTCACTCTTTCTTTTGCTTTCCTTATCTTTTTCTTTTCCCCACCTTCCTTTTCTTTCTCCCATACTCTCACTTTCTCACTATTTCTCACTCACTATTACCATGGTTGTTGCTCACTCTCCCTCTTACTCCCTTTAACTTTCATTCTTTTGCTCACCTTCTCTCTTTTTCTCTCTCTTTCACCATCTCTCTTTCTTTCACTGTACGGCTCTTTTGCTCACTCTCTCACCCCTACACTCTCTCTCTCTCTCACTCTCTGTCTCTCTCTCTCTCTTTCACCCCTATATATATATATATATATATATATATATATATATATATATATATACATATATATATATATATATATATATATATATATATATATATATATATATGTGTGTGCGTGTGTGTGTGTGTGTGTGTGTGTGTGTGTGTCGTTCGGCCATTAACCAGATCAGACATTAACGATCACCGCTTATCTTTTCTTATTTGCTATTCTTATCTCTGTGGCATCTTTTCTTATTTATTCTATTTCTTTGTAATAATCCACTTTGCCCTTTGTCTCCAGCCGGGGGCTCAGGATATTTCTGACTAAGAAAAACTCGCCAATATTGATAATCACAGAGAACCAATGACTAAGAAAGGCCGTAAAGTAATTGGGAGACTTTTCTCAAATATCCTTTAATTCCTATTCGTCATAACGAAGTCATTGTTTATGTAAATAGCTACGAAGAAAAGATTCCATCCATAAAACAGGTCGAGCGTGTTTGTTTATTAGGGATCTTTTTTCGTTCATGAATTTTACATATCCTTTGTCTTCATCTCTTTCTTGCTCAGTATATTTACATACAAAAATTTTTTTATAGACGACTGAAGTCAACGTACAGTTGTCCACAATCATCAACCCGGAAAATGACCGCAATGCGGTCAATAGAAAGTCAGGGAACAGCTGTGAAGATCTCACAGAAATAAGAGAGTCTCAGTTCCAGATCAGTCTGCTTGAATAGATTAATCTAAAATAGGTCCATCTTACACACACAAGGCTCTGTGTTCGATTCTCAACATGAGCAAAGGTTTCGGAAAACGTTTCAATTTGACCAATTCCCCTCAGTGGTCCCGAAAACTTGTGATTATAAAGTAGTCGTGTTGACCAAACTTGAGACTTGCAGTGATCACAGAGCCGATGCATGCATCAGAATCTTGAATTTCGTTAGCACCCATCACATTAAATTAGCAGTTATCTCTTGAGTGATGCAACACTTCATCTTACTTAGTTCCTGCTCGGTACTAGCCCACATATATATGCACAGGCTACTGTCCTAATAATTCAATACAAAAGTCATGCACGACAAACATGTTGAAGACTAAGATACGAGAATCAAAAGCTAGGACACAGGACTGGAGAAAATAGACTTCTATAAGTAGGAAAAACGAATTTCCATGAAATCTTCAGAAGAAGAAATCAAGCAAAGAATCACTGTAGGATGACAACTTTTTTGGTAGAGCAAGCTCAACCTCCAAGACCAAGAAATCTTTATAATCCTAAAAAAAGAAGAGCCTTCAACAAAGCAACCTCCCGATCGTGACCTGTTGAGTTGGAACATGAAACGTAAGCTAAAGATTGACCCTCAAACTGAGAAGCATGCACTGCGCACAGGAGAGGATAATACTCAATATGGAAAGGTCAGATGACAGTCTAATATATTACAGGAAAAGTACGAGTCTCGGATATCATTGAATTCATGAGAAAAAAAAAGAATTGGTCTTGATGCAAAGATGGCAGACAACGATTAGACATTACGAATCACAACGGGGATCCCATGCAAAGCCATAGCTAAGAAAAGATATGATAATATAGCTAACTAGACAGGTTCAGACGGTATTGGCTCAGCAACGCTCATGATTGAGAGTTTGGGCGAATTTTGGAGAGAGTTTATATCAACAGATGGGCGTTAAAAAGCTGAAGACTATATTGATGAATATAAATAGCCTCAGTCGAATATCAGACTTTTTTCCTACGCTACCAAGCACTTTCAAGTTATTCATTTTGTCTTTTTTCAAGCTGAGTGTCAATTAGGGACCTGGCAGTGATAATTCTACATGAAAACAATGGCTTGAGAATCAGACTTTACAACTTGCTAATTTTCAAAACCCAATTTAGTTGCCATATGTTTGCAGGTCGGGCGTATTTTGGGAAGGTTTATGTCCAACGATAAGAGCTTGAAGGCTGATGATATGCTTGTTATATATGGATAGCAAACCTTTAGGTGAGGGTAACCTACAAATACCGGAATCTGAATAAGACACATAAACTGAATTCAGTTTCACATTGCAATACTTGGTACCACAGGTGGGTGCTACCCTTTGATCCAGTCTGGCTTGTGATGTGTTTGCGTATTGAATTATTTGTTTTTTCATGAGGGTTTTTCGCTTCTTGCTCGCACGTAGATCAATTCCCAAAA
Organism: Thysanoteuthis rhombus; assembly: GCA_963457665.1. Taxonomy (NCBI): domain Eukaryota; kingdom Metazoa; phylum Mollusca; class Cephalopoda; order Oegopsida; family Thysanoteuthidae; genus Thysanoteuthis; species Thysanoteuthis major. Next base: position 20,141,298 of record OY735235.1, read on the forward strand.
TGTCTGAAAAAGTAATCGAGAGCGTACGTAAAGTTTTGTTTTCTTCCAGGAAAAACTACTGATGGACTATCGTAATGCTTGGAGAAGCCTTTAAGAATAAAACTCAAGGTATAACTGACATGCACCAGTGGCAGTTGAATTTTAGATGTAAGGGAATGTTACCTAAAAGTCAATCATGATGATCTTGAGTGGAGAAAATCCAAAAACTTAGTCACGCAATCATCAAAGATCTCTTGTGAAGTGGGTCCAGTGTAAATCTGTATGAATTTAGACCGACCAACAGGAAAAAGAGAGGGTACAGATATTAGCATCGGATTAGTAACCACGAATTGTTTGCTGACTCTTGTCTGATTGATCATTTTCAAAACAAACAAGTTATTTAAGTATTTGTGGGAAAGTTTGGAGAGATATATTTTTGATAGTCCGTTTTTCAGTTGGAGATAGGAAGCAGATGCTCTAAGAGAAGGCAGACTAAGGGACTCGGGTCGAAAAGCCTACTGAGGAATCTAGAATTCAAGCGAGTTAATTGGCTGCTTCCGTGCATTCGAAAAATGATCCAGGCACGAGGGAAGTAATTAGAAGTAGAAATACGTAGCCACATATCTAACACTTTACTTTTTTTATGTAAGCCCTCATTCCTTTCAATTCGACGAACCCGTCAATATTTTTAGGTTTGACACTCATTTACGCTGACCTAACAAATGGGATCATATGCAACGTTTTCTTTTTACTTTCAACAAGGAAAAAAGGATGAAGCTTAACTTGTTTTGAATCCTTTTCTGTACCATTGCTTATGCTTCACATCTGATAATATATTTTATGTGGCAGGATTGTCTCTGGGATTTTGCCAGTAAATGTCAACAGAAAATTTGAAAATGAAATGAGTCTCCGTGAAATTTGTGCTTACTTTCCTCAATCATATCACACAAAGAAGTCAAGGTAACCAACAATTCACCATTCTTTGGGCAATGGGGAGGTGCTGCACTTTGGTCGGAATTCCCAGGATAACAATCGTTCTTCTCTTCGAAAACTTATACTACAGCTAATTCCATATAGGAGGTAATGGAGCTATATGATTTCAGATGGGTGTGTATTTTCCTCCATCGATATTTGCACTCCAATCTTTTACAATGCCATTCAGTCCAAAGTTCAAATTTATTCTTTAAGTACACATCAATGACATAAATATATAAATATTCTCAAATCAAATGGAATGTTATCCTCCTAATGTTGATAGTATACGAACACTCTGATTAGTGCTGTGGGTAAGTTCCAGACAACCACAGTTTTAACTGAAACGATTGTATATGAAATCGATTTTTCTGCAGACTTAACTATATGGATATGGAATAATTAATTCATTGCTTTGTCGGAATTTTGTGACTTACTTTTCCGTATTCCAGCTTAATTATCATATATATATATATATATATATATATATATATATATATATATATATATATATATATGTGTATGTGTGTGTGTGTGTGTGTGTGTATATATATTCTAAACGACGACATAACAAACAGTGTTGAATGAAACAAAATCTTTCAAGGAGTTCCACTATTTTTTCCTAAATTTTTTTGTAGAACATGAGTGACAAAACGATTAGAGAAGATGATATCTATTTCTCTTTTTTTTCTCTGAAATCAATTGTAATAATAGTGCAAAAGAATTTGCAGAGTCAAAACAATGTGAATGGGGTTCGATAATGCGAGCATTGGTTCACCAAATTCTGATTACGCAGTATTGACTTCTACGATGCCGAATGGGCAATGAATTGCCGTGCTCAGTTGTTGCATAATCCCGCCAAACCTTTGAAGAATTGTCGGAAATACTGAATGCAACATGATCTAATTTACAAAATCGTCTTCAAAGATCAGGAAAATAAATAGAAAGAAGCTCCAAAGGATTTTACAAGGTTCAGCAGTCAACAAAATGTGGTTGAGTTGGCAAAAAAAGAATCTGTTTCTTCATTGAGTTGTTATTAAGGACGATCTATTTTATGTTAATAAAAATCAAAAGAACAAACTGCTATCTCCCAATTGGATGCCAGATCTTATGCAAAATATTGATGGGATCAAGTAAGGGGTATCAGAGTTCTTCGCATCAAAGCGAGCCTCTGTTTACAAAAAAATGATTGCAAAGTACGTTTCAAAACACTGACCTGTGTTAAACAACAATGGTGATTATGCAATTGATTTGCTTATAGATGTTTCATTATGAAAATGATTTGCCAGAAACTAGAATAAAAATAACATTACATTCTGGTACAGAAAATATATCAGTGCAAAATTGATCATAGTATTTCTCAATAAACTTAAAAACAAGATATTTCAGCTTAGAATTAGTTTTTTAATGGAAATAAGAACTTTTGGAAAGTATTGTTCGTAGCTGTATTTCGTCCAATTCCTGCTCTCATTCGTGTAACATGCAAATCTTCTAGGGATTCTCATTCAGAGTCTTCCGTATCTCCCTTAATCTTTGTAAATCGTTGAAAATGTGGAACGGTCACTGTTTAGTTCCTCTGCGACCCCCTCAAGTTATTTTGCATCAGTCCGTCTCAATAATGGCCCTAAATAGGATCTTTCCAAACGCAAGGTTTTCGTCTCCATTTTGAAAGTTTTGCGAGCAATGTTGAGCATCACGCCCATTAATCGTTCCCTCACCTAATACCTACTTTATATCTCAAGCAGTTTCCGCTACTTTACGGCCTCTTTTGAACCTGTCCAACAAAACTGCTCGAATTTAATTTCTTCCATCTTCAGTTTGACAGTCTTGAAGAAATCGGGATAAATAGTGAAACAAAAAAAACTTTCAGATCGAATAAAATACAGTAGAGTTCACGCTTTAAAATGTTACATGAACAAAGTTAAACAATTGTTTATTCTGAAAATGAAAATCAGAGTTAAAAAAAATGCAACACACTATGATGTTTGCACCAACCTAATAACATTAACACATTAGTTAAGAGAAGGTGCCATTTTTCAGAAATTGCATTCGATCACATATTTCACACAATTACGGACCTTCGATAATCAGCATCTTAAATTAATGAACGTGACTGTATTAAAGGACGATGGAAGACGATTAATATTGCTGAAAAATAATTACATTCTTGGAAATTTGATTCCGGTATGTAATTGTTGAACAAGATCTAATATAATGCAAAGAAATAACGGAAGAAATAGTTATTATTTATTTATAAATTCCATTACTTTTCATTAAATTAGGCAATAAAAAATCATAGAGTATTCACGAAAGAAATTATTCCCTTCTCCAAACATCATGGAAAGAAACAGCAAATATAGACTTGATGTTAAAATGATATCTATGAGATTTTTCAATGCATTTTTTTATGTGAAGTATTAACTTTTCCATCACTAGGTTACAGATGAACTGCCAAACATACCTACTAATAAGCAGATTTTTACTACAGCCTTGACGCTGTTATAGGGTTCAGTAGGATTTTAGAGTTTATTACATCTGATTTAAACGAGATAAAACCTAAGTTCTCCGAGCTATTTGATTCCCTGATAAATTTTAATCAGCATCAGATTACCCTTCAAAAAATGTACACTATGCCAATATTTGTTTATTTTTCTGACTCGTGTACACATCAAAGATTTGCGATCATGAAAATGACCTTTAATTCTATTGCAACTGATTTGGAATGCTTACCCAAATTATTTTTACTCACTTTTTATCATATGCAATTGGTTTTATCATTCATTTGAAAAAATCCTACAGAATCCCATTACAGTGCCAAATCTACTAAAATTAGCTTATTTTGTTGAACAGCTAAAAAAAGGGACATATTAAAGAAGTAAAATCAAGTTATACCCAACAATCAAATGCAGAATACTTGCAAACTATGAACATAAACATCTGAACATCCTCGGTCTTCAACTGGCTTTGAGAACTAGACGGAAAATTCAATGTGTATTGATTAAAAATAGACTAAAACGTACAGTCGGCGCTAAAACATGAAGGGTAGTACAGTAGCCAGTATTCTTCTCTGTTAAAGAGAGATCTTTCTCTTTCTTTACGGATTGTTCAGATAGAGAACAATGTAAAATCCATTGACTGGAACATTGTGTTCACAACGAAAACAACGCACCATATATATATACATATATATATATATATATATATATATATATATATATATATATATATATATATATATATATATATATATATGTGTGTGTGTGTGTGTGTGTGTGTGTGTGAGTTTGTGTGTGTGCGTGTGTCTGAGTTTGTGTGTGTTTTTGTGTGTGTACAATTGGAATGTGAAATTATGCTCCCTTTTACTGCAATAAATCAATAAGGAATATTGAAATAAAATCAAACAAATGTGTGAATTCAGCCGTTTCTAAAAGCTGACTTGTTTTTTATTCAGATTGTTACAACACAAAAAAAGCAATGCCTAAAAGTTTGCCAAAAAAAAAAAGAAAAGTAGATTAATTTGATCAAAAAAACAAACATTATATTTAAAACAAGAGAAAATGTTATGGTCAATCGATTCCAATGTAAAAAACGATTCGGCCACGATCCAATCAGTAAAGTTTTCGGATTTGATTGAAAACGTTATATAATAAGAAAAAATAAATAGAAAGTAAAAAGCAATCAGAAAACGCATGCCCCTGCCAATGCCATACATTGAATAGAAACTGAATGAAAATCAGTCCTCATATAGTTACAATGCAGGAGAGGTAGCTGCGTGAGTTTTGTTTGTCCTAGAGTCGAGACCTTCAAATAAATCAAACTGCACTTAAACTGAAAAAGCATACAGAGATTGAATTCTCCTGACAAGGCTATAAACAGCTTAAAAATCATGATAAATATAAGTTTACATATAGCTACGTTGCAGGAAGGTAATTGTTTCAGTTTTGATTTTCCTTATTTAGAATAATTGTCTTAATATTTGGATAATATCTCCCGGTCATAAAAAAAAATCCTAGATTGGTCTCAAAATTTAATCTCCCCATGACCCACCTTTCCTGAATAATGTTATTGGAAACATTGAGAACTGTCATAGCTTTAGCACCGATACCCATCAGCTAATACATATAAATACATATAAAAAAGAAATAAAGCAGAAAAAAAGTCCTGGATCCGCCCTTACAATTAATGTCTCACAACCCATGCTCCAAACATCTATGTATTCCCATTAAAATTGATTAAGACCTTTTGGAGGTTCGGATTGACCAAAAAAAAAATTAAATTGAGACTAGGTTTCATGAATAGATTTACGTTCCAGCTCCGGTGTCAGGGACAAAAAAAAAATAAAAACAGGACTTTTCGTCAATTTCAGATATCGATTTTCGGGGAAATGATTTGTTTTGCACTTGGATAATTGCAAGAAATCTAGACACGTTAACTATGATCCAAAGTTTATTATTCCTGATTGATTTCCTGAGTGGTTTCGAATGGCCCTAACAAACTGAGTTACCTCCCTTATTGAACCTGGTCAAATGAGAAAAATATTCCAAAACAAACGCAATCAAAGAAGGAAAGATACGAGAAAATCACTGGATCAACACTGTTGGAGTGAAAGAAGTTTACAGTGGCGTTGTTTACCCACAGCAAAAAGGGTCACCGTAAATCGAAATACAGGCACCAGTTCCATCCTGAACCTCAGACGCAAGCACACATCTTTCTCACTCTCTCTCTCTCTCTCTCTCTCTCTCTCTCTCTCTCTCTCTATCTATCTATCTATCTATCTATGTGTGTTAGTGTGCGTATGTATGTAAGAATGTATCTCCCTCACTTTCTCTCTCTCAGTATGTGTGTGTTAGTGTGTATATGTACGTTTGAATGAATATCTATCTATGGATCTATCTATCTATCTATATATCTATCCATCTATATATCTATCTATCCATCTATATATCTATCTATCAAATATATATATATATATATATATATATATATATATATATATATATATATATTAGTATATATTTGTATATATGTGTGTGTATGTGTGTATGTGTGTGGTTATGTGTATGTGTGTTAACGATTTCTGTTCATCTATTCATTACCCTTTAAAAAATTTCAGCGTTCCCTTTTTGGCTTTGGCAACCCTCAGGCGTTCTGTTTCCTATGGTTTAATTCTTGTAGAGATTTGGCGATTTCGTCCTTCTTTTTTCTCTCCTCCAAGACAAGTATCGAGAAAGATTCCTCTTGGGTAATCAAACATGGGGAACTAAACAAAACAACAACAACAACAAAAAAGTTAAAATACACACGAGAAAGAATTTAATGAAATCACCTCCCTTTTTTTTCTTTTTTCACCCTAATGCAATTCTTGTAACGAACCCTTTCTAAATGAGAAGAAAAACAATTGATAAAGATAAAAATGAAGTCTGGTTAGTCCCTCAGTAGAAACCATCACATAATCAACGTCTTTTGGATACATGCCGTGTGTGGGTCAAGCAATGTAAATTAGGAAATAGGAGTGTCAATGACTGGGACACTTCTCTCACCTTTTGTTGAGTAAAAAAAACTCTCAATTTTAGTAAAACAGGTTCGAATGACGGATCTGTATAGCATAAAATTTTATTGCAAATCGAATCCACCAATAAAATCTATTTTGGGTGTAATTCTGAAAATGAAAGCTATTCTCTATGCATAATGAGGAGTATATGCTTACATTTTCAACCCTGTAACTCAAATTGTGTGGCCGGCACGCTTGATACATACATAGCCAGCCAGTCGGCCAATTGGACCAACCTATTCTGACAATTTAGGAGTCAGTTTTGGTTGGCGATTTCTCATATCTGAATAAATACAGATATCTCTTAGTTTTCAAAAATTTTCTCGACTTCACTTTTACTAAAAAATAATGCGAAAAGCCAATAAAGCATACAGCGGTGTTTTACTTGCTATACATCCCACAACATTCACTCCTGGTAACTTAGCTTAACATACCAGAATCACTATTGTAGGGTCTGGGAACGCTAAAATATTTTTTTTAATCAAATTAATGGTAATTGCTTCTGCGTTTAACGGCATATCACCTCCCGAAAATCCCTTACTAGAACGCTGTACTTTTGTTGAGTAGGGAAACATACAAATGGACAAAAAAGCAATAACTGAATAAACGTGGTGATTTTAGATTGGATCGTTAAAAGAACAATAATTGCAAGAATGTTCTAACGGGCCTCCATAAATTGTATTTATTTATTTTATATATTTATTTGCCACTTCGTCCGTTTATATGTTCGTCTATTTAAAAAAGGGGGAGAAAAATACGAGATCTTTTTTTTTTTTTTTTTGTATAATTTGTTCATTTTTTTCCCCCATTCATTTGCTTATTCATTCATTACGATCTCGTTTTGGTCACTTTTTCTATGATGTGTCAATCTTGCGTGAAATCCCGTGATCTAACAAATGAGATCTCGGTTAAATGGATGCCATTATTTTAACTCTTCGTTTTGTTACGGTTCGGTTACTCGAAAAGCAAAGGAGGAAATTGTCGTCTCCGATCAGATTAGTTGGTGCTCGTTATATGTATTTGATTGAAGCTTGTTTGTCACGAGCTTCACCTTCAGGGAGTTCTGACGAGAGAAATGAACCTGATTCATTGAATCAATACATGCAATTGCTCCCCTCGAGTTTCAATCTATATCGGGCTATTCATATCTATCTATCCACCAATAGATATATATTTATCTCACTCTGTACGTATCTATCAATCACTCTTTATATCAATCTATCTATTTGTCTATGTATCTATCTATCTATCTAGCTAGCTAGCTAACTATCTTACTACGTACATATTTATCAATATATTCATCTTCCTCCGTCTATTTGTATGTACGTATCTATCTATCTACCATAGTTCATATCTATCTATCTATCTATCTATCTATCTATCTATCTATCTATCTATCTATCTATCTCAGTATCCTCAAATATACTTCTTACTGTTTGCTTATTTGTATGTATGTATCTATCCATATCTATCTATCCATATCTATCCATCCCATTTTGTACACTTTTCAGTGTGTATGTGTGTGTTTATGCATATATGTATGTCTGTAACTATGTATCTCTGCTCTCTCTCTCTCTCTCTCTATATATATATATATATATATAGAGAGAGAGAGAGAGAGAAAGATACATATATATCAAACTGCAGTTTGGAAATGAATGAAACATACAATGTATAGTCTAAAAGATTAACAGCTTCAATCACTAAACAGAAAACACACCTTTCAAAAATACATTGTTTGTGTCACTCCAGTTAATTGTATCCCTCTATCTGGTGATGTAAATAATATAATTTTTTTCAGTATCCTTTTCTGTTTTACATATACTTCGGTATTACAGTTTTATTGGTGAATATATATATATATATATATATATATATATATATATATATATACATATATATACATGTATGTATATATATATATATATATATATATATATATATATATATATATATATATAAGATCTTTTATGAAATTATCCTGGAATTATGAATGTTTCGAGGACTCGACACGTGGTCTTGAAGTAACTTGACAACCAAACAAAAAGGAATTTACAGCACATGTGTGAGCAGACACAGCCGTTTTTAGTTTTTTAGTCATTGATTGAACTTGTTTACTGCACAACTGTCACATTCTCAGTGACTGAGCGAGTACCTCAGCAAATATAAATCAACTTCTCTTATTTTTCTAAAGAAAAACCTAGCATCTTCACGTTCTGATAGCCTTTTACAGTCCAGTTGTAGCACCTTTAGAATTTCTGTCTTTCCTTAACATTGCCCTTGGAGAGACAGGAATTCCCAAATGTGATCAGATTAGGGAGTACTTAGTTACGCAAATCAGTTATTGTTGTTGTTTTCAGGGGTCTCAGTTTTGCTTGTCTACTTTTTATTCCGTCAGCTTACAGCATTCCTGCCGTGAAGTTCTTTCCAAAGAATTGTTAATATGCTTCGCCCGAATCTAATGTACGATCTGCAATTCAGTTTGGCGAATGAAAATGTGTATCATGAGCTGTCGATAATTTTCGCCACACCGAATAAAAATCATCTTGTACTTTAGACCTAAATGAGTTCCCTCCCTTACTTACTTACTTACTTACTCACAATATAATTTTTCATTCATTAGAAACAATCAAACAAGACTGTAAGCAGAACCGTCAAAATTTGTTTCTTCTATTTCCAAGTTGGTCCAGCGAACTAACTATGAACATATGTACTATACACTTATGTTACACGAGAAAAGGAAGAGAGCTGATTTTTTTTGTGCTCAATATCTACGAAAACAGTATGACTGTATTTTTCTGGAAAATTCACTCCAAAATGAGGTGTTACTTGGGTACTCAATTTGAAGTGGAAGTTCATCTTCAATTGATCCCTCATTTTATGCCAGCATTCATGCTTGGGTTTCGAAAATTCAAACTTTCTTAATGATCACAGTAAAACAGAACACGTGAGAAGTATTTGATTCATTGATTACCTATTTTGAAACTTTCAAATTGCCCACCTTTAAAATGGCATGTTGGCAAAAGGGTATGACAGTTTCTGTTGAGCGACTAACTTGTTTGATCTTTTTTAATTTACATATACTCCCCTTTTGGAAATCGAGTTTTTGTTTGGTAAATTACTTTTTTCTGGATATATGGGCACTAAAACCCCTTTCCTACTTTTGGTTAATTATTCTTCTAAATTTCACTGTATTTTCACACAAAAAAAATACGTTCGAATCACAAACAGAGCGAGAATAACACAAATAAATAGGAAGAACCAAGGGAGCGTATATCTCTACCAACTTTTATCGAATTGAAGTTCCGAATTTTGACTCTGACGGAGACTTCACAATCATTGCACTAATGTTCTTGGAAAAGGCATCAATCCATTTTTTATCTACTAAGCTAAGGGTAAAATAGCAGGACACTCTATGTTCCCAAGACTTGGAATAAAACAAGTGTAAAGGAATAAACACTTTGAATTCAAAACCGTTGAGATAAAAACGGGAAGCAACTCCATTATCCCATAAGAACAATCATGGCATTGCACAGTTTGAAGCAATGGAGGGCCATTATCGGCAAGTTTTTAAAAGGATATGGCTCAGAGAGAGATACAGAACACTTCAGTAAACAGACAGTGACAGTCTCCTTTAATCTTCCACATGTAAAAAGCACATCTATACTCTGAACGTTAGGAAAGAATTATTGAACAAACATATTCATACATCTGCAATCTTTCAATTGATACTCTGACACAAAACACACACACTCACTCATACAAACACACACAGAGACACACGTATATATATATATACAAATACATATACACACATACACACAGTCATGTGCACAACGTACTCTCTGTCCTCTCCAAGCATATTTATCGGGAGGAGAATCGACCATTCCGATGATTCTCTTTTTATTGGTCTCAATGGAGATTGTAACAATGAATTATGAAGTATTCCCCGATCAGTATTGAAAAAAAAAATGAAAAAGAGCCAAAATGATATTCTTGAAGCTATGTTCTGCCTCATGTTATAAAGCATAAGTTCTGCCTTTTATCAGGAATCACTGATCCGATAGGAAATGGGAATTGAATGAACAGTTCATGATTATTCCATTACAATACAGTTACAATTTAACACAGTGTTCCGAAAAAGCAATTGCATATTTATAGCATTATCCGGTGAAGAATATGTATATATATATATATATATATATATATATATATATATATATATATATATATATATATATATAGCAAGAAATATCAAAAAGAGCATTACAACAATGTTCAAATAGAAAATAAGCATTCTTCTTGCATTGATAAATCAACCCACAAAAATTGATAACAGTATACATATATATATATATATATATATATGTGTGTATGTACTTGTTCTGTGTGTATATATATATATATATATATATATATATATATATATATATGTATGTATATATATATATATATATATGTGTGTGTGTGTCTGTGTGTGCGTGTGTGTGTACATAAGTATAGATGTACAAGTAGATATTTATTTATGTATTTCAATACATATTTATATGTATATGGATATACATAAATGTTTCTCTCTGTATATATGTATATATGATATTAAATCTTGTTGTATCATAGAGAAATATATTGTTTTATGTTATGTTCGCCGAGTGATACATTAACCGTGTACCAGTGGAAGATCATTTCAAATAAGAGTTTCTCTACACTATAAGGCAAACTATAATTCTGTCAGATATATACATCTCTCTTCCTCTATCCATCCATCCATCCATCCATCCATCCATCTATCTATCCATCCATCCATCTATCTATCTATCTATCGATCTATATATATATATATATATATACTACCTGTTTGCAGCGGTTGGTTTCCTAGTGAACTATTTTTGACTTCATGCAAAGCCTGAAACGCTTTCAGGAGGCCAACATTGGGCTGTCAACAATTCACATATGGTTTGTTTTTTCACAAAAGCTAAAATGATCTGTTTTCCATCAATTTGTATTTGATACTGAAGTTCTGATTCATGCAACCGAATATGGCATGTCCATTCAATGGGCCTAGAGGAAATTTCAAAGTAAATCTTTGTCGCCTAGGTCAACTAGTATATATATATATATATATATATATATATATATATATATATATAAGCTTCTATCCATCCAAAATGAACGTTTGATCATTATTTACCAGTAAGATTACCCGAGGTTTCGACTTAAGTAATTCATATTTTACAAAACTCTTAAAATTAACAAGAAGTGACTCATCAGTTGTTTCTTAATCTAGAAATACGTCATTTCGAGACTTGAGTTACGAAAAAAAAACGAATCTCTCTGGGATCCTCATACGAGGGAGAGATCAAGCAAAATATCATATTAAGTTGTCAAGCCTGCGGCTCATGCTCCAAGAACAAGAAAATTCTGCTCGTGAAAAAGGATGTACAACAAATGCATCCTCCAGATAGTTACCTATTGAGCTGAAATATAGAACTGAGAACCATACACTGTGCACAAGAAAGAATCATGCAAAACCTCACATGGAGAGATCACAGGACAGCACAGTATACTAGAGAAAAAAACAAGAGTCCGATATATCAATGAATCCATAGGAAAACTCAAATGGCAATGGGCTGGTCACGTTTCAGAATGTTAGACAGCCGTTGAACATCACATCTCACAACGTGAATCCCCAGAAATCACATACGAAACCGGGGTTGACAAAATGTAAGATGGTGTGAAGAAAATACTGGCTCCATCACACACCTGTCCAACGTAGGATGCTAAATGGCTGATTATATATATATATATATATATATATATATATATATATATATATATATATATATATATATATATATATATGTACTTTTAGAATGATGATCATGACAAAAATAGATACATTCTTGTAGTGAAAAAAATTATAAAAAATCGTATATGTACATAAATTGATATATATATACTGGTGAATGAGAGGATAATCTAATAAAAAAAAACCTTATTTAGCAAATATATTGTATCCAACGATATAGTATTATGACAAAGGGAACGTCTAACAAAGCTTCATTTGGAGAGTTATGGTGTAAAGGGGAGCTACAGTGAGTGAGAGTCTTCCAAAACCTTTGGTAAATCATTTGATATGTAGTTCAGCATAGACGGCAATATGTTAACATTAAATATGTTTTGATACACAGAAAAAAGTTACACCGGCTCACACCAATCCAGTTGGATATATATATATATATATATATATATATATATATAGAGAGAGAGAGAGAGAGAGAGAGAGATAAGTATTGAGAGTGAAATGTGTGGAGGGAAAAAGTAAAACGAAAATATAATATATCATTTATTTGCATTAATATATATATGTATGTGTGTGTGTGTTTATACGAGTGTGTGATGATATAAAAAACAAAATAAATAAGTTGTTACGTCTCTCTCTCTGTCAATATATATATATATATATATATATATATATATATATATATATATGCCGGATAGATAGGTTTAAATAGGTACGTACTGTGTGACTGTTAGATAGATTTGAACAAACTGACATAGGTAGTGTGACTCAATAAACAAGCTTGACTTGTATAAAAGTATTTTTACATGCTAAGACACTATTTATAGATTAATCTGAATGGGGCTAAATTCATTTGCGAATCGTGTACATATGTTTTGTCACAGTCCTGCAGGTATTACAAGTAAAAACAATGTACTTCAACTCTGAGTGACCAACTTTATTTGTCTTGACTCTATCCATGTTCCTTGCACGCAACGACTAAAATGAAATCCTACATCGAGAAATCAGGAGGTGTAAAGGAAATTTGATTTTATGTACGCCTGTGAACTTTGATTTGTCTTGCGTATATAATTGTAAGAGTGATAGAAATTCGTGGTTGCGGGTGGGCCAAGATTTTAGAGTAGGGAAAACGGACTTGGTCAAAGTTCAAACTCCGGCTAGGACTGCTTACTTTGCTGTAAAAACCTGTTATTTTTCCGGGTTGCCAATTTAGACGTGATTTCTCAATTTTTCTATTCTCGAAGTCACTCTAAAATTCGAATGGGTTTCCCTTTTTCTTTTAATCGTGTTAAACGAACTTCTACAGTTTTCTTCGAAAACTTCAAAGACATTTAGACAAGTGTCTAGGAGTTTTTCAATCTGATCTTCCTCTCTTAACAAAAGATATCCCTAGGATCAAGCTTTTGCCTTAATGGATATTCTACCCGGTTCGAAATGCTAAACCCAACTTTCAAAAACCAGATGATTCCAATAATCCTGAAAAGAAAACAAGAATACAACCAGTGCATTCTCCCAATAGTCACTTATGGAGCTGAAACATGGGACCTAACCGAGAGACAGGCCTGTAAACTGAGAAGTATGCAACATGCGCATGAGAAAATAATACTCAACTTTACATGGAGAGATCACAAGACAGCACAGTATATCAGGGAGAAAACGACCGTTCATGACATCATAAAAACTATTTAAAAAAACTCAATGGCAATGGGCAGGCCATGTTGCAAGAATGAAAGACAACTGATTGAAATCAAATATCACAACATGGATCCGCAGACATCACATAAGAAACCGAGGCCGACAGAATACAATATGGAGAAATGAACTTGACAGATTCAGGAAATACTGGCTTCGTGATGCCCATGATAGAGAATCATGGTGAATCCTGGGGAAGGTCTATGTCCAACGACGGATGTTAAAAGACTGTTGATGATGATGACAGCCCGTGGTACTGGTTGAAGCTCCGATAATCCTCCCCATAGGCCTGTTGCATCATTAAAAGAATTTGAAATTTAGAAATGAACTACACACAAAAACAGCAGTCCTCTCAAAACTTCATTGTTCAACTTTGGGGAAAAAGGCAAAACTCACCAAACATGCTTTTACTCCTGTATGTGTAGCTCAAAAACTAGCTGTCGAAGAATGATGCAATTTATTTATGCAAAAAACCCGAAGATACATAACACTCCTGTCAGAAAAGGTTAAAACTCTACATAGGCGCGCTATTTCGAAAGATCAGTTTCTTTGCAGACAGACCACGTATATCATAGTTGCTTTACTTCCCAAATGAGCATTCATAAAAGTTCTCCACGTCTATAAGACCTCTACCAACGGCTTGTGTGATTGACAGAAATTTTTTTTTCCCCCACAGCGGATGCGAAAGACAATCTGACTACCAGAGGGAGGTCCACTATTACGACTTTACTTCTCTCCCCTATCCTATCCTATGCGGTTAGTTTAACACAACTGTCTTTAGTCCAACAAGAAACTAAAATAATTTGTTACTCAGCAGGGATCAAACTAACATGTGCTGGCCTGCAAGGCTTGTTTACTTGTTCGACAGCTTCACCGTAAAATCTTACTATATTTTGGTTCGTCTGGTTTGATACGATCGTAGCATACCAGCCAAGAAGATATTAAACTAATGCCAATCGCTGGTAAAGCAAGATTACTAATACGTGCTAGAGCAGGCGTCGGGAAGTGTTCATTAATAATAATAATAATAATAATAATAATAATAATAATAATGATAATAATAATAATAATAATAATAGTAACAGTCCTCCCATATAGCAGCATATTGGTCATGCCTCTGTCTCCAATCGAGAGATCTATTGTTTCCGTATCAATTTGAGGTTTTTATGGAGACTTGTGATTGCCTGACGATCAACCTCCGTCAATACTCAACTGGCATTAGCTTAACCTTCAATGACGAGAAAATCTCATTAGTCAAAAAAAAAAAAGGTACACAACAAATGCATTCTCCATATAGTTATCTATAGTGAACATGGGAGTTAACCAAACAACACGCCCTCAAACTGAGAATCATGATTTGTAAACGGGAGGGACTCATGCCCGTGGAGGGACAGAAGAGAGCATATTTAATTAGATAAAAACAGTACCTAGAAATATCATAGAAAGCATTAGAAAACTCAAATGGCGATGGGCTTGATGTTTCAAGAATGTCAGAATATTGCTGGACTCTCAACCCAGATCTGCAGAGATCATATGCAAAACGGTGAATGAAAAAAGAAAATATTGCATGACAAACTAGACAAATTTAGAAAGTATTTGCTCCATGACGTCCATGATAGGAAGCTCAGATGAATTTTGGAGAAGGTCTATGTCAAACAGTAGATTTTAAAAGGGTGACGATGATAATGATGACTGTAAGTAGCCACAGTCGAATCTTGGACTTTTTCCTATGATGTTAACCCCTACGCGATTCACTAACTTGAAATTATCAAATTTTCTTTTGCTTTCTCCCAAGTTGAGTATCAATTGTCAACCAATGAGTGATAATCGTACTCAGAAGCAATGGCTCGATGGTCAAACTTTCCCACTGGCTATTTCAAAATACCATTGGGCAGTCGTATGTTTGTATTTGTTTATAATAAAGAGGAGAGTTCATTTTGAAACATATGTAACAATAAACTAGACACTTAATGAGTATCGAACTTTCTACATGGCAGCCATAGTCGGCTATGGGAATCTCTTGTTAGTCCCCAACAAACTATATAATTATAGCTATTTTTATATGCTGATTAGTTGCAAATTAAAGTGTTAAATGCCCTGAACACGAAGTAACATTTGCTCTGAGTGACTGACCCTAAATATTGGTTATCATCTAGATAAGCTAATGATAGCCACGCTTATTTATCAAGAATTTACGCTTCATTTCATAAAATTATGAAACGTTTGCACAACGAATGAGAAAATATAAAAATACAGTGAAAAGTAAGGATACAAATCGGTTCAAAGGAAATATAAAAAATGCACAAATCAGGACAAATGCTCAATCTCGATGGACACTAAGTTTTTGGTGGCAAGGTTTTTGCTAGTCTCAACCATCAACAATTTATTTACTCAAATATCTCTAAATATTCTCTCTGCTTTTATTTATCAAACAAAACTTCAGTGAGTTGAAATGCCTCGAATTTGTACTGCAGACGACTAAGAAATAAGACCTGGCACGGGTCGGTAGCTAACCATTACTCCAAAGCAAAGCAGAGATATCAGTTGACAAAACTTCAAGAATTAACGTCTGACATCATTCATTTCTCTCAATAAACGCATAAAATGGAAATATCTTACTAGCATATGTGCCCAAATGAAAGGCTCTCATTCAAGAAAAAAAATAGAAGCTTATTTCGTCAAACTTTTATAGGGAGATTTCAAAGTATTCTGAGTAATAAAATTCAGCCATTTTAATAGATAACAGCGCAGAGACACACATAAACTGAACAAATTTTCTAAAAAAGAAAAACAAACATTAAATTTTGTTTTTATATGTGTATTTTACGGTCGTTAAGTCAGTGTTTTCCGTAGCGTATTTAAAAATAATTGAATTTCGGGCTTTAACAGTCGTTTCCGCTATCAAAATAATCTTGTCTCATATATTCAACCTAGGTAATGGCGACTCTAACATTGAATGTTGGAAGATAAAGTCTGAAAAGAGAGATTTATAGGTTTCCCCCGGATTCGGATGAAGATCGTTCCAATAAAAAAAAAATAACATTCCGTACGCTGAAATGGCATCAGGCGAGGAAAAAAATGCCTTTATTTAGTTGAAATTGAGCATTTACAGACCCCGAAATAGTGGTGATGGTATGTTAGGCAACGTCGTTGGAGCATCAGTTGGTAGAAAGTACTTGATACTGGGGTTTAGGATAGGAATAACTGGGGTGCACGGTGTCGGTATAAGACCTTGAGGCAAACGCTGAATTTGTATTCCACTCTTTTTCTTCAAAAATGAGAAAATGGTGTGAAATTAACTCAGGGGGAGAGGAGGAAAACTCTAATTAAATTCCTGGTGTTTCTGCTATCAAAATAATCTTGCCTCAAATATCCAACGTACATAATGGTAACTCTGACATAGAACGTTTTTGGATAACGTTTGAATAAAGAGATTTATACACAGACACTATTTTGATTCTTCCGTAAATTGCTTTTAAGAGTAAAGTCTATTTATTTTGTTGTTCGTGCCAACGCAAATCCAATCAGAATCATAGCATTACACATACTGTATGGAATCACTCACCATTTTTATACCTTATACATGATATAACATAGAAAATCCAATAGTTTAATGTTCGTTGAGCTAAGGAACAAACAGTTTTTATGATGGCATTTCCTTAGGTCAAATTAGTATTAGAGACCAGGTTCAAGTGGAAAGATTGTGTTGTGACAATAACCCAAACGAGGTGTACTTCCTTGGCCCGAACGTCAGCATTCGAAATCCTTATGCTTACCTGGTATCACTGACCCCTGGCACTGAGAGGGAATACTCAGGTATCAATTATACTTTGCAGTTCAAACCTTGCGGTGGTCATATTTTTAAATGATAACGTCAGTTTTCTCCCACGATTATCTGAGCATAAAAGGATTGTTTTCAGACAAATATACGTTAACAATGGCGAGAGGTTAAATTTGTGGTCGTATTCTGTTTTCAAGGGTGCATTAAGAAACCTGGGTTGACCGATCAATTCTTGAACAAGGTAAAAAGAAAAATGAAAGTTTTTCTAACTGCTAAATGAAACACCCCTGCAAACTGATGCAAGATGAAATTGAACCAGATAATTAATCCTAAATCTGCCTTATTTTCTCTTTGTTTTTTCTTCTCTTATTTTTTATTCCTCGTTCACCAACCCAGCTTTTTTTTAAATGTGTTGCTTGACTGTTCAAATGTCTACTATACCCCCCACTAAATCTTTAATCGATTGTAATTTTCATTAAAACTTTTAACAAGACTAGGGCTTTAGAATTTCTAAATGTACATTTCATGTGACTATAATATCCCATTAAACCCCTCAAAAGATAGATCTGGAAACAAAACAAAAAAAATACGAAAAAAAGAAGCCACATTCTGCTCCCCTCTCCTGCAGATCCTCAACCAGTGCTAAACCAGCCATAAAAAGAGAAAAAAAGTGTAGCATGCCTAAGGAAACCAAGAAATTCGAACACTATAATGCGAACAAGGTACAGTATTTTACAATTTTCTAAGGAAATTTCATGGACACTTGGACAAAATTTTCCCTATTTTGCCCTTCGTTGTTGATAATAACTCAACAAAATATTTTAAAGAAAAGATATTCTACTACTACTACTATAACTACCACTACTACTACTACTAATACTACTAATATTTGCTCGGTATTCGCTCGGAGAGGTGGGAAAACGGGGCATTTCCCACCACACCAGATCAGACTTTTTCATGCAGGGTTTTGGGGTTCGAAAGTTCGAACCATATAATCAATAGAGGATTATGGTACTGTACAATTGTTCTTTAAAATACTCATATAAAAAGTTTGCCCCCAACTTAGGAAATATATCCTTTTTGACACTCCTGCCTCCTTCCATAGGAAAGTGTCAGTGGATGCCCATGGCGCCAACAAAGCGACAGGTCATTGAAAAGTACTTGTTAAAGGTGAAATCATGCAGATACTGGCGAGCCCGATCACAATAGCTTGAATTTGTTCAGACTATTAGAAAGAGTGGTGACTAGAGCAACTCAATAAAACTTGAACTGATATTGAACGTTAAAGAGTTAAAGATGTGTGCTCATTTCATGACAGTTTAACCTTTTTCACTTGGAACAGCGGAAAGAGGGAGAGAGTTGGTGATTTTAAAACTGGGTAACTTGAGAATGCTAATTTCTGAAAGAAACCATTTCAATTCACTTGGGATGATAACAACTCATTCGGCTTGTCAAGTTCATTTCGTTCAAAGGAGAAACTTAGTCATGTTTTCCATTGCAAGTAAGTCCACTTCTTTCTGGCATCCTATTCCACAATCATATTTTGTGCCTGACAGGGACATGATTGAGAAATAACCAGTCTATCACATTAATACCTAAATATGAACGTATAAGTCATATATTCCCAACCCAAGGCATCTATTAGATGACATTTAATAATTGAAATTACTCTAGAATGTTGAAAGAATTAGTTACCAGTTGGCGTTATGAGGATGCATCTAGCCTGACACGTTGTTATCAACTGAACGTTGATCTGAGATTCTCACAGTATAATTTTATCTACACAATTTTCACCACTGAATTAATTACACATGCTTAAATATGATATTTCTCAAGAAGAATAGAAGAATTTTTCATCATCAGGTTACAACTTTTTGATTTAGCATATTTCCCTTATTAATGCACTATTTCACACCTAACCTTTCTATTCTTTTATATATATATATATATATATATACATATATATATATATATATATATATATATATATATATATGTGTGTGTGTGTGTGTGTGTGTGTAGTGACTATCAGTTTGATAAATCGGGTATTTAGTCAACTCATTCGCTGCAATCTTGGATATTTGGACCCACACATATTACCATCTATGTTTTTGTGAGCATTACCATCAGAAATGTATATATTTCTACTTGTGCTTTACGTTGGTTAAACGAATTACATTTGTTTTCCTATATCAAAAAACTCTAATTCTCATTTTAGGCATTGGCTTTGATTTTTTCTCCACGGTTACACCTGACACATTGCCGTGCCACGACAGTTTCTACACGTGCGCCGTGTGGCAGTAAACGTGAAATATAGGATTACACTAATTATTATGATGAGGAAAAAAATTATTAATTTCATCCGAATCATGAGAATTAGCGTAATGATATTAAGTGAATAGGGAACGGAATTTATGGAATAATTCATTTTATTTCAAATACTTTAAAAAAATACAAATGTACATGTACTCACACACATACACACACACACACATATATATATATGTGTGTGTGTGAGTGTGTGTGTGTGTAATCCCACTGTAATATACATATATATACATATATATATATATATATATATACATATATATATATATATATATATATATATATATATATATACATATATATATATATATATATATATATATATATATATATATATATATATATATATATATATATATATATGAATAAGTATGCGTGTGTCGGTGTAAACTTTTTCACATGCTAAGGAATATTGATAGTTAGATTTTTGGGGCAAGAGTATGGCCCTCACAGGATATTTCAGACCATGGAGATATGAGATTTGTTACTAATTAAAAAGCTGAATAATGATTAACGCATTTGAAACGGAAGGAACTGAAAGCCGAAAAGAGAAAAAAAGAAGCGAAAAGAAATAATAGAATTTGAGAGAATAATCGAGGACACGGAACTGGAAGAAGTAGATCACTATATCTACCCAGGACAACGAATCTCCAGGAGACCATCAAAAGAAGAAGAAATCAAGCGAAGAATCACACTAGGATGACAAGCCTCTGTTAGAGCAAGCTCAACCTTCAAAAATAAGAAGATCCCATTAACCCCCCAAAAAAAGGTTGTTCAATCAATGCATCCTCCCAATAGTCACTTATGGAGCTGAAACATGGAACCTAACCAAGAGACAGATCTGCAAATTGAGAACCATGCAATGTGCACATGGAAGAATTATGCTAAGCCTCACATGGAGAGACCAGAAGATAGCACAGTACATACGGGAAAAGACAAGAGTCAGAGACATCATAGAATCCATTAGAAAGCTCAAATGGAAGTGGACTGGCCATGTTGCAAGAATGGCGGACAACTGATGGACATTGCGATTCATGGCATGGATCCCCCGTGATCACATGTGCAACCGAGGCCAGCAGAATATTTGATGCAATACAAATTCAGAAAGCACTGGTTCTGCGACGCTCATGATAAAGAAGTGAGGCAAATCCTAGGGATGGTTTATGTCCATCGACGGACTTTAAAAGACTGATGATGATGATGATAATGATGATGATGATGATGATGATGATGATGATGATGATGATGATGATGATGATGATGATGATGATGATGAAAGACGAATAGACTGACAAACCATGAATCATGTAAGATATAAAGGCCAAGGAAAAAAAAGAAAGAAAGAAAGAAAGAAAATAGATAAAAAAGGAGTTTTAATCAATGTGATTGTCAGTGGGGGACGAGGAAAAGGTTACAGTTTCGTTCGACGGAGATAATGAAAGAAAAGAAGCGGCAAGGACTGTTGTAAACTCAACGCACTGGATCAGTCAGGCAGCCAATATGGGAAGACGAAGGAATTTAAGATGAACTTCAGCAAACCAAAGGTTATTTGCACCAACCATGTCGGAAATAAACACACAGCAATCAAAGTTGAAAACACAGAACAGGAGAAAGTTGACCACTACATTTACAACGGATCTTCGAGAAAATCTCGAAAGAAGAAGAAAGCAACCGACAAATCACTTTCGGATTGCAAACCTCAGCCGAAGAAGCCCAACCTTCAAGAACTAGAAAAAATTCTGCAAAAAAAAGAAAAGTGTATACAATCAATGCCTCCTCCCGAGAATCACCTATAGTGTGGAAACATGGAACCTAACCAACAGACTGACCCTCAAACTGAGAGGGATGAGGTGTACTAAAGAATGGATCATGCTCAACCTCACTAGGAGGGATCACAAGACAAAAAAGATAAAATAGTTCTAGACATCATAGAATCCAATACCAAACTCCAGAGATCACTTGCGTAACCAAAGTCGGCAGAATACAAGATGGTGGAACAAACTAGACAAGTTAAGAAAATATTGGCTCTGCAACGCCCGCAATAGAGAGTAGTGGCAAATCTTGATTAGAGTCTGTCCAACGACAGACGATAGAAGACTGACGTTGATGATATTTTTCCTTTCTCTCTTCATTGACTAGATATACTTGGAGGTTTTGATTTCGGCATGTTGATAAATAAATAGAAACAACATTCACTTCACCAAACATTTGTTCTCCTTTCGTCTTTGCATTTTTGTATCTATCTCTCACCTGTATGCACAACAAACAAATACCTATTGTTATATATTAAGAAACAGATAATGCACTTTTTTTTCGCATTGTGTGTATGGCAGAGCATGCAACCAACTGAATCCCTTTGCCTGGAAAAGCAACGTTTTGTGCCACATGTGTTTTCCTTTTCATGTTAATATTGATAC
>OY735235.1:20168820-20188820 GCA_963457665.1 Thysanoteuthis rhombus
CACAGCATTAATGATGTCACGCCTCGAATGACAGCACATCACTTCTATCCTTCCTATTTTTGTTGTTTAACATGAGTGGGACCGGCCGACGAACAAACCGGTTGTGTCTATTTAAGATGTTTAGTCAAACCTAAAAAGAAGGTGGAATCATACAAGAGAAAGAACAAGCAAAGGAAAGATAGACAAAACTGAAATAATGAAAGCGAATCATCAGAAAGAAAAAAAAAACATGTGTGAAAGTGTTTATATTCGTGCAAACATTGCATCCCTCACTCTGGCCGAACCACACATACTCAAAATGCTATGAGCTAGAATTGCCTTTTAATTATACACGCATTTGCAGACAACGGTGCACTGGGAAGGTTTTGTATTCTATGCTGAAATTTTCAACACAATTACCGAAACTAGCGCTAGATTCAATTGATTTCTCTCGCCGATCGTACCAAAAATAAACGCAAACACTACACGCTGCCTGACATGCCACTTTTGGTCGGTAACCTGTCGGGACAATAAAGCTATTCTCTTGTCGCCTTGTCACTAAGTGATTGTTTCAAGCACGCGAAATTGGCACGAACTCTCTAACACGAATATTTCCCTGTATAACGTTTAAAAAGAATGGCCTTTATGCGTGCGATGCTTTTTATCACTGCACTTTCAGTTGGTCTATTTGTTGGGCATGGAATTAAATTCTGTTGAGATCTAGACAAAGAACCAACTCTTAAAAAGGAAGGGAAATTGCTGTAATGGTTAACAATCTTGTCAACTGAATCAGTTCGATTCTAACAGGCTGCCCAATATTCGTTCCTTTGTGCAAAAATTAAACAAAGCTCAGTTGATAAGAAGGCGTTAATTTTGTTATGTAACGAAATCTGTATTCTTTTCTGCCGATTAACTAGTCAGGGAGTTCCTCAGACAAAGATATACTTGATCTTATAATCTGATTGGAACCATACCTACTGGACCATACCTAAAAGACATTGTCGGATACTTTGCTAATATATATATATATATATATATATATATATGTGTGTGTGTGTGTGTGTGTGTGTGTGTGTGTGTGATTTTATCGTGTATGTGAAGTGATCCAACAGAATGTAGATGACAATTACAATCGGAAGGTGGAGTGAAAAACTCAACGAATACTTGTGACCTCTCAATCTTTTATATAGTTCCTTGGGTGCATTTCAATGTGTTTCGACGGGGACCAGCCAATTTTTGGGTATTCATAGAAAAAATATGTTGCTTACAATTCAATGCTGAAGAAGGGAATGATAAAAAATGTTCTGTGTTTTGCTGTTTAAATGGAGGTGTTTGTATCTGTTCAATCGAGGATGACATTTGGTTTGAAATGAGATGGGTCTATGAGAGGCTGGGTCAGGGGATGTATGTATCTTGTCTCTATGGGTGTTTCGCTTGTCTTAAATTAGAAAGGCAGTGAAATTTGTCGATCTTATGGAAAGGAGGATCTTGTCATTCCTATTGTTAGATGGGGGAAAGTGTTTAATAATTAATTTATATGTGTTGGTATACGGGGGGCTCAGTCGAAGTAAGTGTCTTGTTTTCATTTAGTCTTTTTAGATGATGGCCGGTAAAATTTCTTTTGCTTTTCTTAAAGGATGCGTATATGCTTGTATCGTTTCTCTTTTCTACCAGTCAGTTTTTAGCCAATATCTTATAGGTTGGTGCTGTTGGAATTGTAGTGTATCATGTCTATGAGGTTCTATTTTGAAATAAGAGTACTGGAGATAGCAATCATAAAGTGCCCATATCTTTCAACAACTGTATTTCAGTCATTCCAAAAAATTATATAAGCAACCATCCATTTAGGATACAAATTGCCCAGATAGAAACAGCTCCACTCCCGCTCCTACCAAACAACCAAACACAAAAAAATTCACATTCTCCTCTTCAACATCAAAACGTAAACCACATAATTTTCGCTGTGAAACTGCAGCAAATATCTTACTCTGAAAAAAGTTAGCCGAACTTTGTCGAAATGTACGTCCACGGAGTAGTGATTAAACAAATTTTGGATGTAATACCTATCTGCTGAATTGTTCACTTCACCTTCCAATTGTCATTTTATCTACATATATATATACACACACACACACACACACACACACACACACACACATATATATATATATATATATATATATATATATATATATATATATATATATATATATATATATATATATATGTGTGTATGTGTATAGTTTTATTAGTCAAAATACTACATAATCCAAAAGTATCAACGATTACATGCCACGCACACCATGTTCAATCCGTTCTGTTATTTCAACGTGTTCTTTGATAACCATCCATAATCAAATTCCACCGTGCATGTAATTTAGTTATATCATTATTAGTAATTATATTTAATCTTTCTTGTGTTATTCATCAGTTGTTCAATCATAGCCCTTGTTTTGGGAGTATTCAAAAACAGGATAGGTTATATATATATGCACAGCATGATATCTCCTACAAACGCTTGTACGTAGGTAGCTGATATAATGTACATGTATGTCTCTTCCAAAGGCATGAGAACGAATAGAATAGATATGGACTTGGCTGGAATTTGCAAACGCAGTTCTCCGATTCAATGCTCATCTTGCAAACCAATTTATCCATCTACATCTGTCTATATGTCTCTGTCTCTCTCCCTCTGTCTGTCTGTCTCTCTCTCTATATATATATATATGTATATATACATATATATTTAATACGCACACATGTACATATACACAGGCACATACATATATATATATATATATATATATATATATATATATATATATATATATATATATATATATATGTATATATATATGTACTCACACATATATATAGATATACTCACACACACACACACAAACACACACACACACACACACACACACACACACACATATATATATATATATATATATATATATATATATATATATATATATATATAACAGCCATAAATGTGAATAAGTATGTTTTATAAAATAATTGGTTTTATGGTTACGTGTTTTGTCCGATTCTTGTTATCAGCAAAAATTTATAATGGATTTGTCCATGTGAAATAGATTAACATAGATGATAAATACAATCAGAGGGTCGTAATTAAATGAGATATTACGCTACGACATTACAATGAATAATCCGTTACATAATCGATGGACATTCTAAGCTAAAATAGGAAAGGGAAAAATAATGCGTATTGGACTGCAAAAATGTTGAATGTTGAGTTGAGACTATTTAAACGATTTGAAATTTGGATACATTAATCATCTAAAATAGATTACTAAATACAATGGCTTTAGGCTTCTCTTTACTGATCCGTACACAGATAACCCCATCATTCTCAAGAATATATACAAACACATATATATTTATCTGTATAATTTATATCAATATACCTATTTATCTATCTACTGATATATCTGTCGATCTATCCATCTATCTTGTTCTCCCCACACAGAGAAATGTACAGACAGATCTGCAATAGACGCTAACTATTCATGTTACAGAATATGTCTATTTTAACGAGAAAAAAAAATCAAAATCAGAAAGTAATTTAGGTGCAAGTTGTCAATAATTAATCTTATCGCTGGACTTGAACTCCAATAGAGATCTTCCCTCGATCTAAATCTATCATTGCATGGGAAATCATCCATAACGCCTCTCATTAAAAACCTTCCCGTGGTATCATTCAGGCAGTAATTTGACGCCGAATAAATACATAATCACCTCTCATATTTCATAAGCTGACGCTAAATGAGAAAGTATATTCGTGTGTAGAAACGATTGTTACTTCGGTGATATTATTAAACAGAGAGCCTCTACGACGATTACTCTTCTCCGACGACTAGATAAATGCTTAGTTTGATCAAAAATATATTTTTATATATCTTACTGTCTACTTTTTTAAAAACTGTCAAACCAGAAATGACAACATTGGTTTCTTCAGTTTTAAAGTTGGTTTTGCTTGTTGCATATGTATGTATTGCGCCAACAAGATACAGCAGTTGAGCTACAATGCTGATATTTTAAATATTTACTCCTTACAATGTCTACAAAAAGAAGAAGAAAATGCATAAAATCCCACTCCTAGATAGGCTTTTAATGGGGGTTCAATTTAGAATCCAAGTTTCTGCTAAATTGATCCCTTACATTGTGTCCAGTATTATTCTCACTTGATTTTTGAAAATTTGGACTTTTTCAGTGATCATCAGACAACAAAAGGCGGAAGAACCAACTTATTCATTGATCATCCTTTCCAAGAATTTTTTAAATTGATCATCCTCTGTTATGACATGCTGCCAAAAGGTATCAATCATGTGATTGTTTCTATTGCATGATAAAAGAACCTCTTCTATTTTTAATTTTGAGATTATTTACTCAGTAAATTTCCACATTTTAATAAGTATATTATTTGAAATTGATTACTTTCGCTTTCCATACATACAAAGTGTATCCCATAAGTTTATAGCCATTTGATATCAAACGAAAAATCTAGGGTGATGACTGCCTATTCCCACCTGGTACAAAAACAATTATCAAAAATTGGAATTAGAGGGGTTTAACTTTGCAATGTAATTTTATGATAAAATGGTCCCTAGTTCGTGCTCAGCCGCTTTTATGCTTTTTTTTAAAATTCTGACTTTTCAAGGATCCAACAAAAAGGAATAACTCATTTGTTGATCAGCCATTTTTAATAACTTTTGATTCATCACCCCCAACACGATGTGCAGCTAAAAGATGCTCGTCATATGAGAGTTTCTACTGAAGGATTGATCAGACTTATATTTTTATTGATTGCTACCAAAATAATGCTTGAAATGTTTATTGGATCTTTAGAACTTTTGATTTTATAGTATTTCATGTAGGTATGGTTTAACTGAAGTTCTGAGAGGGAATATTTTTAATTGGTCCAGCTTTTTTTCAAACTAGTACCTTCCTTTTATCTGCAATTGTCTTAAACTTCTTTTAAGGCTTTGATTAATTCATGTCCGTCTTAATTTTCAATTAAAAAATTAATTTAGCATAAAGTTGGATTGCAATTGAACCCCGACTGAAAAAAAAATCTCTTTGAGGGTGCAATTTAATGAAAACAATTTTTTTCTAAAGATATTAAGGAGTATATGTTTGAATTTTCGGCCTACTAGCTTTAATGTTGCAGTTTGTACGTGCAATACATACATATACAGACCAACTCAAAAACAGATGAAACATATGGTGTCAGTTTCGTTTGACAGTTTCACCCCCACCCCCCAAGACAATAAAGTAAATAGAAATATATTTTTGATCAAACTAAGCAATAATTTAGTCACCAGGGTTCTCTATTTGAAAAACATATTCCAAGAAGAGAACTGATTATGTATTTATTTCTGAGATGGAATATTATCCTTGCTCATCACATCTTTGAAATCAATATTTGTATCTTGTTGCTCTTTTATCTGAACGTTTTTGGCCACTGAATAGAACGTGGAAAGGTCACAAAGTTTTGAATTATTTAATGGGTAATTTTTTTTATTTTTGCTAAAAGTTTGCTGAATCTCTCAAATGATCTGGGAAGGTATCACATCTTTTGAAGCAAACACGCGTTGGATACTTACGTATATCTTAGCGGTGACTTTAGTTAGTGTTTGCACCTTAGTAATAACTTATTTCAAAAGTTGACTTTTCAAGGCAAAATCCTTCCACTTCGAAAATTTGAGTATCATTATCATTGTCAGTCATTTGCCCGACTCCGTCTTTTGTTAGAACATAGCTATGCCTGCTAAATATCGATACATTCTTGCAAGATCACTAACAGAGACGATAAGTGCGTCTCAGAGTCTGAAGGAAATTTATTTTGGTCCGATCAATTAGTCAAATAGTTTCGGGCATTTTTCTTTCATTAGATTCTCGAGGAGCGTAGCAGACATTTATAGATTCCGGAGTTCATCTGGCCAGACAAAGGTATTGAAATCGTAGACAGGTTCATTTGCCCTTGCTCATATATTCATTTACTAACCTCAGCTTCTAGTGGGCACAAGGCCACAGGTATTGAGCACCAAGTAAAATCAAACTCACTATTCAGTATAATCTATAACTAGTTCACGAATCATTAACCTCAGTCAAGATCCTGGGTGTTATAAATATAGTAATTTATTGAGCTAAGCCTTAATTGGCCACATGGCATCCCTTTCTGAAAAGCCACAATGGAGATAAATAAAAAGAAAGGGTGGCCCAGAGACTTTGAGGCTCTGATGCACAGTAAGGTACCGCTGATGTTGCCAAGTTATACTGAGGCTGCGCAACTGACTTGTGAGATATTACAAGTAACCAGTTGGACAGACCTCGTAAGTATATTCATTTATTATGACAAAATATCGAACAATTTCAAAGGTACTCTGTTGTGGTATGGTGGTTAGCGAGCTGACTTTGCAGATCACTATTACCGAGTAGTGATTAAAATCTGTCCTGAGTTCCCTTACTTGTTTGCGTACGTTATAGCTAAGGTCAGTTTATTATACAACAGCCAAATAGCTTGAGGATGAAAAATCCGTTCGAAGTTATTTAATGAATAGAACATGTTTTGCTGGGGAAAAAAGTACTTGTTTCAACAAATTTGGAGCAGACATTTATTTATTTTAGATGTAAGTAACATTTTAAATTTGCAACATTATCTCTCCGGCTTTTAATAACGTCATGTTTTTTTTTTAAATCTTCTAACTTCTTTTTTTTTCTGTTTAACGTAATGTTAGTAGGTCAAAAGCTGAACAAATAAGTAAATACACGCAGAAAAAAAAGCATACATTATTCAATTGCATCATCTTTCCTACGGCCATCTATAGAAGTGGGACGTAGAGAAAAGATTACAAAGACCATAAAAGACCGCAATTTGTCCAACAAAAGTGCCCGAGTAACATTCTGGAAATAAAGTAGGAGACGAAATTACAAACAAAGCAATACTTATTCTAGAGCAGAAACTGCTCACTGATAGCATCAGAGAAGGGTGCATGGAGATAACAGAGCTCATCCTACGCATGTTGCAAAATTGCAATGCTTTTGAGGCAATGAGGTGGATTTGAGCGAGACGAAGGGGGGAAGAGAGGCAGACAAAGGACAAACTGTGAGCGAACATTCAAGGAAGACCTTCAGAGAGTTGGGCTAATTTATGGAAACATTGACTGTGCTGGCATGAATTGTTCAATATAGAGACAAACCATTGCCCAACATACTGTGTTGCATAGATCCTGGAGTAAAAAGAAAAGCCATTGAAAAGATGACAGGAGGGATATCTATCCATATATTCATTCATCTATCTATTTATCTATCACTCCATCTGTTTGTTTATATTCATCTAACTCTATCTTTCTGTCTTGATTTGTTCATACATATGTATGTATGTATGTATGTATGTATGTATCTATCTATCTATCTATCTATCTATCTATCTATCTATCTGTTTGTTTATATTCATCTATCTTTCTATCCATCTTTCCGTCTCAATTTGGTCATATATAACTATCTATTCAGCTATTTTTCTATCCATCTATCTATCTCAGTTTCTTCATATCTATCACTCTGTCTATGTATGTATGTTTGTATATATGTATGTATCTTTTTATCTATCAATGTATGTATGTATGTATGTATGGATGTATGTATGTATGTATGTATGTATGTATGTATGTATGTATGTATCTATCTATCTATCTTAGAGTCCATCTATCTATCTAGTTATCTGTACATCCGTCTCAGTCTGTTCATACATATCTATCTATATATCCTTCTCAGTTTGTTCATTCCTCTTCATCTATATCAGTTTGTTCTTATCTATCTACCAATCTATCTGCCTGTCTCAGACATAAGATACGCATTGTTTTGTCGCTGATATTTAATACTGGTAACACTATACTCAAAATGACACAGGTTCCACAACTGTGTGTGATTCAATCTTCTCGTGGTTTTCGGGGAATCAAATTTCTTCCTTGCTAGACAAGTAAAACAGTTCTTTTATACGTTGGGAAATTAAGTTTCCATAAAAAAAAAACTCTACTTTTTGAAAGTTTGCATTAAGTCACTTGCTCGCTTTTACAAAAGAAGGCAAAATGTGAAAAAACCTTCATTGTTTGTTTTGCAGCATGCACCAGTCTCCTCCCTTCTGGATCCAAGTCCCCTGTATTGCACGATATACCAACTTTCGAGGACTAAGCCCAACATATGATTATTATGTGTCTGGGAAGGCTGAAATAGATCATTGATAATTGCTCCTTCTCTTTCGCAATTTTCACCCACGAATGTCTTTTCTTACTTACACTCTATTTTCGGATAGCAATTAACCTGAATGGATATTCAATACGCTCACTGAGTATGACACAAGTCCAATTTGTGGAAGAACTCAGATAAAACAAGTTGATATCCTCAATATTTCATGTTTTAGAATCCTTGCTCACTTAAGATTTTGAAGTCCTTCTAAGAAACAAACACTGACCCCATGAGATGATGTCAAGTACACTAGTTTGGTATATTGGTTCATTTCTTGATCATAACACTTTGGCTGTTATACTCTAGGACCGTCGAAAAAAATCATGCATTTGTCAACAGAAGACGGCCGAACGGTGCAACTGCCATAACGTTCTGTCCAAGAAATGAACCATCAACAAATACAAAATGAGTATCCTGCACCTAAAAGAATCCGGACAGAAAACATAACTTTGTAACAAACCCATGAATAATGTACAAAAAACAGATGCGTGAAGATACCTATTTTCTCATACATAAGCAGACAAAAATGAATACAGACACACACACACTCACGCACTCATGTACACAAAGACACTATATATATATATATATATATATATATATATATATATATATATATATGTGTGTGTGTGTGTGTGTGTGTGTGTGTGTGTGTGTGTAATTGTGTGTGTGAGTGTGTGTGTGTGCGTATAATGGAACAATGGATTTGCTACACAAATACGTTCATATTTCTTCCTTGTTTTGGCTTCACCAAACGAAACCTGAACAGGACAGAAACATGAACGTGTTCTTGCGGAAAATCCATACTTTTCAGCATTACTCTAAATCAGCATAATGTTTAATGCCAGATGCATTGAGTACTTTATGAAATGAGCCCATCATACATTGTGTATTGTGATGTATCATATTATATTGTATTCTAGATATGCGTGTGTATATATATATATAAATATACATATATATATATATATATATATATATATATATATATATATATATATATATATATATATATATATATATATATATATTTCTGTATGTGTGAGCGTGTGTTAGAGAAAGGGGGATTATATATGCACATGTGCATGTGTATGTGACAGTAGACAGCTAGAAAATTCGGCAGATCATTACTGTAGGAGTAGTGAGTTCGATTCTCAATGCTTGCCCTATACATTTAGCAGTTTGTTGTTATCCATTTATTTGCTTATATAGACTACGAAGATTCAATAAAACATCTGACTGTCTTAATCTCTCCGCAATAAAAAGTTTAAACGAGAATTACCTAAAAGAAATTGAGGATAGATACGAAAATGGCTCTGCAATTATTAGACTTTATAAATGTAGGAGTGAGTGAAACCACTTTGGATGCGTGTCAACTTGGAAAAACACGCGAAATGTGAAGTCCAGGTTGGGTGACGTCGTAGCTGATATAAGTACGCTACTCACTTACAAGTAGATTCATTCATATATGTATGTTTATGAATTTATGGTGAGGATCTACTTAGATGATAAACAGTGTAATTTTCCTGTTTCCTGGGACGTAACAATGCACTTCCACTTTTTGAAACGACAGACTTTCCTCTGAAATTGACTCAGAAATTAGCAATCATCCTGTGAAAATTCATATATATACGTGTGTGTGCACTGAAGAGGACCAGGATGAAGAATGTTGCACAAGAAATTTAGCAACAAAAATGGAGAAGAAACGGGGCGAAAAATGATAGCAGATTGTGGAAAATGATAACCATATGGTGACCCTTGGACAGTAAACACAGAAGGGTAAGGCCAGATCCGAGATGAAAAAAATGAAATAAAATGTTGATGGTAAGACATGGCAGAGATTAATACAACAAGCAGTCTAGCCGTGGACGTATAATAATTGATGATAATATGCGTATGTATATGTTAATAGACCTTTTACACACACGTATGCATATATATATATATATATATATATATATATATATATATATATATATATATATATATATATATATATAATATATGGCATTTTACGTTGGCTCACTTAATAGAACATCCATCTTCTACCAGTAATTTGATTTTTAAATAGATTGTAAAAAAAATCCAAATAATAGGCTATTTCCCGATAGAGCTTAATTATTGGTGGCAATTAATAATCTTATTTCTCATTGACAGACACATAATTGAAGTTATTAGAGAAAAGCAGAAAAAAATCATCTTTAGAAAAAAAAATCATCTTTAGAAAAAAAAAAAACTCGAAAGGAACAAAAAATTAAATCTTGAACTTTTTTTTTTCCGCCTACACATACGAGTGGAAGAGATAGAGAAGGCATGAACACTTGGGAAAATATTTTAAACTAAAATGAACAAGCTAAAATTCGTAAGACAATTAGAAAAAATTGTCTCGCCAAGAATGTCTAGTGTCCTGCAGTTGAACTTCAGTGGAAACACTATGATTCAAGACTACGGATGTTTAGTTACTATCATAATTAGGCCAACTGCCGTAGAGCAAAGCTAACAGGACATTGCAATATACTATTCATACGGCACTGCACCTAACCAAGTCAAGTTTTTTCAATTATTTACGTACGGATCCACTGGAGGAAAAAATTTAACAAGCTTGTCTTATAGACCATTCCTAATGCAGAAACTCTGATTTGCATTGACAGCAATATTCGTATGCCCCATGTACCAAACTAAGCCGAACTTAATAAATACATACATTTTTTACTCTTTGAAAGATACTTTTCCGACATTTTTTTTCACTTTTACAGAAAAAAGGTTAACAGGGAGAATGATGTCCAATGTTTATTTGGAAGTGAATAGTTTTAGCGACAGCCCTTAATGCTGGGCCTCACATGGAGAGACCACAAAACAGCACAGTACATCCGAGAAAAGACAAGAGTTAGAGACATCATAGAATCCATAAAAAATCTCAAATGGCGGCCATGTTGCAAGAATGGCAGATAATCGATGGACATCACGACTCTCAACATGGATTCCCCGAGACCACATGCGCAACTGAGGCCGGCAAAATGTTAGATGGAGAGACGAGCTAGTCAAATTCAGGAAGTACTGGCTCCGTGACGCCCATGATAGAGAAGTGTGGCAAATCCTGGGAAAGGGATATGTCCAACGACGGACGCTAAAACACTGATGATGATGATGATGATGATGATGATGACGATGATGATGATGATTTCTTCCAACTTACATCCTTTACTTTTGTACCTCCAACCGTTCCTACTTTTAACGACTCAGCTGAACATACAACCATTACCATGGGGAGGGGGTCTGAAAACGTTAAAAATGTCAATGTATAAATGTATAATGCTTCTTTGTTCGCTCTATGCTGTTCCGCCTCCCAAAAAGTTATTCATCATCATCATCATCATCATCAGTCGTTGATAGACAGAAACTTTCGCCAAAATTCACCATACCTTTCTATCATGGGCATCGCTAAGCCAGTACTTCTTGAATTTATCCAGCTTATCATACAATCTTACTTTCTGTCGGACACAGCCTCGCACCTGATGTCTGGGGATCCACGTCGTGTAACGACGTGATGTCCAGCGAGGGAAAATTGTATCACCCTCTGTTTTTCTCGGTCGAAATCTGACAGTCTATTTAATAGAGAAAATTTTGTTACTGTGACTGCAAACATTGCAAATTATATGTTTGGACTTAACTATTTTGAAGTCCCAAGTAGTTTAACTATATATTATTTTATTTTTCCAATTATATACAATTTACCGAACTCTCGTGCTTTTCTCGATACGGTTTTCAAAACAGAGAGCTAAACATTTTCTTCCTCTTATTTACGGGAATTTTGCGATTGATAGATGTATTAGGTTTCTTGTATCATGGTTGAGGAGCTAGCTCTGTCACTTTCCTATGTCAGCCTAAACTTGTCTACATTAGAATGATTTTAAAAAAGCTGTGCGTCTCATACAACAGCGTATGTTACAAACGGTGCACATTGCGGATAGGATACGAATATATCATGATAAGCAAAAAAATCACTGAATACTCTAGCCAGGTTGTAGAGTGAGGTTTGTGGTTTACGGCCAAATCAAGTTAATTCACATAACATTACGAGAGTTAAGCAACATTAAACTTGGTCAAAATCAAAATGAGTGACCACCGGTGGATTCTTGGTGCTGGGAGTAGGTCTTACAAACAGTTTCACGTGTCTGCCTTACCCTTTACTACTCTAGATGAGGGTATAAGCGGCATGCTATACAACATACTTATATACATTCATGCAAATAAACATACTGACAAAAGGTTATGTTATCTGACTTATTTTCCAAATGTTTCTTATCATTTTATCGGTACCACAAATTCAAATATAGTATACATTCTGTCGTCAAAAACATTTTAGATTACTTTCGCCGTGTGTTTTATATTATTTGCTAGGATAGCATTTTACAGTGGAGACTATCTTCGGCTACTAGAATTGAATTCATCTTTAATTCAATTAGTCTAAATTAAATTGCAAGGCTGAACGATGTATTAAAGTACACAGATTTTCGGGAAAACAACAGACAGGAAGACAGTACTGGTCTAAAAAATCATTAGAGGGAAAATAGATTGTGTCGTGATGTCCGATAACTTGAACAACGATTGAAAGGTAGTAAACACATACTACAATGGTGTCTGATAATTCAAAGAGCAACTGACACGATTGTTAACGAAAATGGTGTCTAGAATGGTATGGAACAAAGGTATTATGGGTTAGATTCTCGAAACTTGAATAGTGCTCTGATTTGGGGGCTTTCCATGACCAAATAGTAAATGTGCAACTAAATTTGTACAGGAAGCTTCTCTTATATCTCATGTAAGCTCGGATATTCTTTCTATTGTATAATATTTTATTCAAAAAAGTTTCTGCATATTTACTGTTTTCATCGTAATATTTCAGCTTCTTCGGTCTTGCTAAGGAGTCTCTCGTATTAGGTAACCTTTAAAGAATGCCGAATTAAAATTTTCTTCGGTATGCAGGTATTATTCTCTTATCAATTCATCAGGTGTTTTTCCAGGATTCGTATACATCAAAACTTCGCTATGAAGCTGATATGCTTCTCCTTAGAACTGATGTATATTTCTCATCCATTCGTATAATGGATTCGACGAATTTAATTTTTTTTTTCATCTTAGCTATGGGTGAAATTATCAGACAGGCTTTGTTTTCAATCCCTGGGTTGCAAACAGTCTAGAAGAGGAAAACCGAGAAGCCGAAGGGGCATCACTCCAATACCTCCCCCCAAATTATAATCATGGCAATACAAAATTAACTGTTGGTAACAAAACTGTGGAGAACCGTAGACAAGGTGCAGAGAGAGAGAGAGAGAGAGAGAGAGAGAGAGAGAGAGAGAGAGAGAGATGCAGACAGACAGACAGACAGACAGAGAGGAGGGGAGAAAGAAATAGAGATAGAGAGAAAGAATATTTCTAAGAGGTCATCTCTACTGAGAATTTTATTCAAAGTCTTCGAAAAAAGTATCCTTTGAGACCAATCCCCTTTATTGCATCGAATTCTTAAGAGTTATCAGATTTCTTTGATAAAAAAGTCTTCAATCATTATTTTGATCCATATTATGAAACTGATCCTGCATTCAAAAAAAAAAAGTTTTAAAAAATTATACCAAACATTTCTTTTTTGTACTGATACAAAAGTATTTAAAAGAATCCACTCTCATGGTTCGACCAAGACGCCGTTGATTTTGTAAGACGATTATGCTGTTGTTTTTTATGATCTTTTCCTTTTGTTTTTTTTCTTTTTCTTTTTTGCCATTTCTGTTTTGTGCCTTTGCAACCAATACGTGAAAATTCAGTATTTGTCAGTTTGCTTGTTCGAAAATTTGATTTGCTTCCTTTTGCTGTCTTTTATTTTATTTTATTTCATTTCGCTTCATCCATTTATTTATTTATTCATTCATTTTCCTATACATCCTGAGACAGGCTTCTATTTCGTTCTTTGGACTACGTTGACAGCGGACGTGTTCCCGCGAGAGCCAGCGAGATGATGATAGGTTGTCAGTGAGCCTTAGTAACGGCAACAGAAGGAAAGTCCCGAGCTGCAGTTGACATATGTCATTCAGCAGTCGACTGCCCACTGCGTTAATTCTTTCAAAAGATGGCGTCAGCTGGGTTGGCCTCACAGCGTGGCTGATCGGAACAAGTGAGGTAATCGAAGGAAGAGAAATAGTAAAGTTTTGAATATTGAATACTAAAACAAAGATGACGAGAAGAAATGGTAAAATCAAAACGTGACGGTTTAGAAAGACAAAGAGCAAAAAAAAAAGATATGGTTACTTGATTTAGGTGCAAAAGAAGACTGAAAGAAGAGAGAAACGTGCAACTAACCAACTTTTGGTATGTGCAAAAATCAATGCGACTCATGGCGCATGTGCAGAGAATTTCTCGTTTGATGAAGAAGTAAAGAAATATGTTACACTACTAAATAGTTCTCAATAACAATCAAACTAAGTTTATCAGTGAATACTAGGTTTTATAAAGTTAGTACAGTGGAAGATGTTCATGTCATTCAACTGTTGTTATCAAGATCAGTGGGAATAAAGCGCAAATTGATTTAAAATTAGTATTAAAATATTTATATTAAACAAACTAATTTTTATAATGTAGAGTTATTTATAACAATAAATCTGATAACCTGACGGAGAGCGTATAAAAGTGAATGTAAAATTTGTAACAATGAATCTGAATCATTCAAATTGTTATATCCTTTGTTCAACGCTAACGAAAAGTAATCACAATAAGCGGCTTCAGCTGTCCCTTTAAACTTACTTCCACACAATTTGTATGCCCATGCAACTTCGTCTATTAGCTGATTGACATAAATCTGTTATCGACAAAATCAAATTATATTTGGTTTGTGCAAATCCGTTTGCCAGACGCTATTTTAGCATGAGGCTTAAATTGACATTCACTGATGTTTGCAGTTGATACGGAGATGCCTTTGAAGCCATCTCGAAGAAATAATATAATGTTCTCCATTCATCCCGAAAATTAACTAAGTTTTACATATCGAATCACTTTGGCCCCAAAAATGGCTCCCCCGATTGACCTGCCAAGTTTGGGTGGGCCGCAGATTATTCACTCTTTGCTAGTGTGTGTGCGCATGTGTGTGTATAAGAGTATCCAGGAGCTTCTGGACACATTTTTGGGGCTAAAGTCTGGGGTTTGTATTGGAGTACCACTTTTTTTTAAAAGTGTTTTTCCTTTGTCTCTACGGTCAATTTGGGGGGAAATATTCCTAAATCTTGTGCTGATGTTTTTTAGATAATTTTTCATTGATTTAATTTTTGAGATAATTTCGGATATCTTTTTGAGAATCATTTCTGATGAACGCACAGACTACACTGACTCTCTTGAACAAGGTACAGACCTTTTTGATATTATTGCTTTTCATTACCAGAATTCCCTTCAACTCATTCTATTGATTCATAGCTAATATCAATCAACAAAGCTCTGACTTGAAAGTTTGTACAAAATTTTAACTTCAGATGTCCACTGAGTGAAATGGGGCTTTTTTTTTTCAGATTTTCGAAAAAAAATTTCTGCTTACAACACTTTATCCAATAGGATGGAAGTAATTGTACATGTTTGCATTTTTACTTAAATGTTTGTTCACCAAGGCTTTCAATAACAAGATTTAACCAAACACCAATCCCAAATAAGAGGAGTATGCCAAAAAAAGTATTTTGTGTTCATGTAATGAATACCAGCTATAAAACGGTGAGTTTCATCATCTCAGAATTGAGATGGAAAAGGAACAATTTTTAATGAATGGTGGCATTATTAACGAAAAGAAAGATAATGACAATAGGATAACAAGAAAAGAGAAAAGAATAGATTCAAGATACGCGTATGCCTCACTTTTCGAAAGTTATCATGAAGTCACTTTCTTGGTTCCATGAAAAAATAAAAGTAAAATAGTGCAGTCTTCATGAATTTTGATAAATGAGTCTATCTTACATTCAAGTATTCTGCACCGCCAACAACTTGAATTAACATATCAGAGTCTTTTGGGTCTTTAAGCCGTTGATAGTGTTCCCTTGTGTAAATTAATGATAATTGTTTTTCCAGTTTACGCCATTTCGGCTAATAAAAAGTTTTTATAGGAACGCTGTATTATTGGATATATTGGTGAACTTGTATTATGACGTACCAGAAAGAGAAAAAAATAATTTTTTTAACAAATATGAGACAAAAGATATGATCACTTTCGGTGTGGGAATTTCAGAAACTTCCCTGTATGAAATTATGGTGATTACTTCTTCGCTTTGTGTCACTTCGAGTCAAGGTTTTCTGATAGGAAATCTCCATTTTTAGATGACATGAGAAAATTGAATGAGGACATAATGATTTTGATCCTAGAACAGTCAGAAAATGGAATCAAGATGATAAAGCCAAAAGTAGTAAAAAATAAGATTTCTCAACAAATAAGAAACAAAAGATACTCGAAAAATATAAAAAACACATGGGATTTCTTCTGATAAAAGATTAGTATGAACTGAAAGAATAGAATGAGGGAAATCTGCAAAAGGAGACGTACAACACAGAGAAGAGAGAAAAGTGCCAAAGATTTCGAGATAGAAAAACATGGAGACAAAAGAATTCGATCCACGAAAGTTTGGGGAACAATGTGGGGTGATCGCAGCCACTTTTCGTGAGAAGCCACAAATCTGTGAGTTCCCAGGCTGCACCGCGAGAGGTAGGAATCAGAATGAGGCTCTCACTAAGCAGGAATGCGATCGAATCGAATTTTGAAGGTGAGATTGGAAGACATTTACACAAACGTAAAAAGAAAGAAAAAAAGAAAATATTCTATGCATTCCTGAATAATGTGAATAATACGATTGAAAAGGGATAACAATAGTCAATAATGGAAAGAATTCAGGTTAACAAAAGCAATTGATTATAAAACAATTGAAAGGGAGGGTAATTTCACCGTCCTTTAAATTAATCTTGCTGTTTATGTTTCTCCTAATACAGTGGATATCAGGATGTGATGAAATGATTTTGTGCCCCGTAGCACAGAATTCTAACCAAATATGCTAATTCTAAAACGTTGTTGATGGCACAGAACTGGAATATCGAATCAATCAACAATTAACAAACTGAATGAGTCATTTTGCATTCAGTGTTTATCCACCATGGGAGATAAATCTATCATCCTTAATCCTCCACTTTATTGTCCCTGGTGCGCATGCGTGTCTCCTGACTGACAATGGAATGTCACTTCCTGGCTGGCTTCTTCTTGCAATCCTTATATAAGCATTTACAGCTCTTTTAATAAGAGGACAGCTCTGGTAATAAAGAATAGTCCATTCGTTTTGATGATTTCTTCCTCCCTATGAGCAAGGTTGCATTGTAGGCAGTACAGCGTAGCGATGCTTTTTCAAGTCCTGGTAGGTATGATTTCTCAGATACAGCCACGATTATTTGCTTTAGTCATAAGATTATAATTGAATACACACACACACACACACACATATATATATATATAT
The DNA here is from genome assembly GCA_963457665.1 of Thysanoteuthis rhombus. NCBI lineage: Eukaryota > Metazoa > Mollusca > Cephalopoda > Oegopsida > Thysanoteuthidae > Thysanoteuthis > Thysanoteuthis major. Next base: position 20,186,592 of record OY735235.1, read on the forward strand.
GTATGTGTGTGTGTGTGTGTGTGTGTGTGTGTCTGTGTGTGCCGATGGAGCCAATTTTGACTCAGGTAAAAATTCAAGCAGAAATAAGGTTTTCATTTTAGCGACAAATGCATCTGGATTCAGTATACAGTCAGGAAAATTTTGACTCAAGTAAAAATTCAAGCAGTGATAAGGTTTTCATTTTAGCGACAAATTTATCTGGATTCAGTATACAGTCGGGAAAATATATAGGTACTTAAGATTAACAAATGCAGAGTCTATCTATGGTAATGGTGCCTTTAGTAACAGTTAATTTCATGGGTATCCCTCCCAAAGCCAAAAACAATTTCTTTTGGGATCGCCCCAGATGTCTCGTCACGTTACCAAACATCCCTGTATTAGATGTGAAGAACTGACAGCCTCGGTCATCGTGGGTGCGACGGTCACAATGACGTCCTTCAGTCGACTGAAAAATCTTACAGAACGTTTTTTTTTTTCTCTTCAAATTGCATCTACTGTAAGTTTGAAATTCTGGATATCCCATCCTGTGTAAAAGTTCAATGATAAAAAAAAAACTCAGAGTGATGAGTTGTTCATGGTATGCAACCGTTGGTTTGGGGTTCGTGGCTTTTAGAAATAAAGCTATCATCACTTTCTCCACGATCTTTCTCAGGCTTGATATGGTTTGATACCATTCAAATTCACCGTACTCATAATGGCTGCTATACTGACACTTATTACACCCAAATCCAATAATAGAGAGTATCCCAGAATACTCACTTACTAAACAAGAAATCGTTTCCCTGAAAAGCCAAACAATGATAAAACATTACATTCATTTATTAAGCGTAAGATGTACCTAGCGCGTATCGTATGTTTCGGGTCTTTCCGTAATACTTAAAAGGATATAACCTTATGCAACATTCACTTGTCTTGGAAGACTATTTCATTATTTCATTATTTGTGAAGAAAAATATGTTCGTGCAATATCATTTGACTAATGTGAGATTTTTTCAATTGATTTAGAATTACACTTTATTTTCTAAACATTTACGCAATCGCAGCTGCAGAAATTACTTGGATATTGTCATTATTATTTGACCGTGGTAATGGTACATATATATATATGAGTGTATGTGTATGTGAAAGTGTGCGTGCATGTCTATATATATATATATATATATATATAAATATATATATATAGAGAGAGAGAGATAGAGAGAGAGAGGAAGAAAGAAAGAGAGAGTGGTAATTTAGATAAGTCGACAAAAAAGACTCGACATAAGTTTGAAAGGATATATTCAGTTAATATTTTAATGAAATGTACAAAACTATCTCATTTACTGTCAGCCTGCCGCACTAATGAAATGCAAGAACAAAAAGTAAAAACAAAAAAAAATGCAAATAAGCTGCTAAATAAATTGAAAAGACGAAATCAACATAAAGGAAATAAAGTTATAAAATCACAAAGCAAAAAACAAAATGGCCGATACTTGATTGCTCTTTTCCTTTGATGATCTCTGTACGTTGGAAATGGTATTAACTTTTTTGCTTTGGAATATGAATAACTCTAGACCTATCACTCCACCGTATGGATACCTTCCATCAACTTCGTTTTTCTCTATTTTTCTCATTATTTTTCGTTATCTTTACCTAATATTCGGCTCGTGAGTTCTATGTGTAAGTTTGTACGCTCGTCATATGATTGCAGCCTAAATTTTTGTTTGGGCGAAAAATGACTTGGTAATCCAATCGACGAGGAAAAAAATAACGTAATTTCTTTTTTAATAAATTGAATATGAATATCAAGAATTTTTGTACATTACCAAAATTAAAAACCGAACCGAGTATTTTCTTTTATAGTTCACAGTATCTTTCTATGGATTTTTCCTATTTATTTAAATACTTTTTCAATCCGTATACATATATGTATATACGTGTGTGTATATATATATATATTTATATATATATATATATATATATATATATATATATATATATATATATATATATATATATATATATTGATAGATTCAACTAAAAATGTCATCCAATCATACATAAGTAATTTCCTTGAACGTATATGCATATGTATGTATATGTTCATGATAATTTGTATAACCATATGTTTGTGTATATGCCTTTATGCGTCTTTATGTGCGTATGGGCAGTTGGTTCTTTGCATGCCTCTATTACTGTTCACATGAAAAAGATTCTTTGGTTTTGGTGATCGACAAGAAATAAGAAGGA
>OY735235.1:20193820-20196320 GCA_963457665.1 Thysanoteuthis rhombus
ACATACACGTAAAAAGTGATGGTGTTATTTATTTGTGTGGATTGCCTTGTAAATAGCAATTATCTACCCCTGCAATAGTGATTTCGTCCATTTTCAGAATATTTCAACATCACAAAGACAGAAAATATATAAATGCAGTGTCAACATTACACTTTAAAATAACAATGTTAGATTTTGCCAATGCATTAATATATTGTTTGTCTTCTTTATGCTAAAATATTTTGAAAAAACATAACAAAAATATCAACAGTGGCGTGTACCCACATGGAACTGAAGTTTGTAAAATAAGATTTTGCCTTTGAGTTATAATTTTTTCGCTTATTTCATATCAAAATATTTTTGTTCTGTGTTTTTGTTCTTTACTATTTTTATGATAGTGTTAAAACGATGCGCTAATAGCATTAACATATTTTCCTGGTATGTTATATGATTTTTTTTCTAAATAAATTGTTATTAAACTTTTTTTTTTCATAATTAAATTATCTGGTACAGTGGCCTTTGGCTCTTCAGTCATTTCATACATGAATAAACCCACCATTTTACACTTATATATATATATATATATATATATATATATATATATATATATATATATATATATATACATATATATATATATATATATATATATATATATATATATATATATATATATATATATATATATATATATATATATATATATTGTGTGTGTGTGTACATAGCCGTAATTTTCATAGTGTCATTTGAAAAAACAATATTAATTTTTCTAAAATTCAATGACGTAAATCTTTCAGAACAAAACCTCAACAACACAAAAAGATTAATTCATCAAAGAAAAAAATCCAAACTAGTTCATTTAATCCGTATAACGGCGACAAAAGCAGAATATGAATTCAAATTAGCAATATTGTAATTATAACCCACATCCAGAAACCTCACTGATTTAACTTTTTCACGACTGATAAATTCTCTGTGTTAACAAAAAGGTCGTATAGACTGAGAGCAGAAAAATCACTAAACTATTTTGAATAAACAGAACTGTTCTTGTTCAGTGGGGTTTTTATTTATTATATTATCATATTATGTGGATCAGTTAGTAAAAATGTGAGATCAGTTGAATGCATCTGAAAGCTTACTTTAGCTATAACAAATACTGCATTAAAAAAGCCCTCTTCACCCTTTGAGTGGATCCGGAACACCACTCTGAGCAACTGAGACTTTTATATCACTGTTAGTAAATTGTGCCTTGAATATGTAATTCGGTTTGGTGGTTTAGAAGTACTTTGTTTTATACCGAATTCTAAGAAAAGAATGTCCTTGAAATTCCATATCTATCGAATTTCAGAACAATTTTGTGACCTTATGTGATGAAAATTGTTAGTCATTATGAAAGTCTTGACAAGATCATGTACATTTTATCAAAATTGGTTCAGTTTAATAGAAGGTATGTCGAGATTAAAATCATTGGTTCAATCATCTTAGCACCGTGCACGAAATGCAATGATGCCAAATCAGCCATGTTTTGCTATGTTTAGCTGATTTTGTTCCCAATTAGCCGATAAAAATCTGGAATGTCAGTGATGAGTTGATGAAAAAAATCTACTAAAATATATTCGGAGGTAGACCAGCCACGTAGGGATGATTAATGTAAATACCTTGCATTCGTACCTGACTGAACCTATTTGGCTCAGATTTGAAACATGACTGCAGGCAGGAAAATAAACCGATCAGAGCACCCCATTCTAGCTCCGAAGAAGGAAAAACAGAAAAATTAATTTGCATATATACTCATTATATGTATGAACACAGCTTGCATTCGTACGACACAAACCCCCACCGAAAAAGAAATGTATCCATCTCATTCCATTTGTCAACACATCTTGAGCCAGCGTGGTAAAGTAAGCCCAAACGACCTCCTACATCAGACACCTATTCACCTTGTCCTATAATAAACCTTAAAGACTGATATAATCGTGCATTCTATTTCTGCTCTCTAGGCCAAATGATTCATACACCGTGTAATAACGGAAAATTATTTCACATATAGTTTCAGTGTAATATGATGCAATTTGCAATCATTCTGGATTATATAACCATCCATTTATAACAGATAACTATGAAACCAACTGGTCATTTTTGTGTGTATGTGAGTGTATGTAAGTGTGTGTCTATGTATCAAATTGATTGACTGATATCTTCAAGCGGCCATTCTACTATGTTCTTCAATTTAGAATATGTGTTTATTCATCCCTCGGGGTTGACTACACTCTGGGCTCATATTGCCTGCTTTATCTTACGAATAGCGCTTGGTGTCCATTTGTGGGGTATTGAAAAATACAAAAATCGATAATCAATAGAGTTATTGCACATTCCTTTTGAGATGTTCTACTTGCTTCTCGCTATTTTGCTGCACGTTAGAGAATTTAGAATCAGAAAATCTGTCTGAATCTGAAGTATTTTCCTTAATAATTTTTGATTAATCTTTCTTTCATCCCATTGTCATTGGTCATCTAGCCGT
>OY735235.1:20198820-20221320 GCA_963457665.1 Thysanoteuthis rhombus
AAAAATTGCCTGATAGACTGATAGTGTTAGCGCCTATCTTGAATATGATGAGAGTGGAACTGCAACGTAATCTCGCAGGCCATTGATAGTAGTTCCATCCTCATTTCTCAACCTCATCAATTATGTCAATGTGTCAAAAACTTGTAATATCAGGAAGAATATTCGCTCGACAAGGTTATTTGCGTTTTGCTTTCTCTCAATGTATGAAGACAGTATCCCAGGATGCAGAATTGATTGTGATTTGATCATTTATCATTAGTCTATATGGCCCTTGTTGGAGCCAGGCTTACTTTAAAAAGTATAAATCTGAATACAAATTCCTAAAACTCATTCTAACTGACAAAGCCTGTATAAACTTCAAGCGCAAAAACAACAAAAAAAAACAAAAATAAATGGAAGAAATGTTATCCGGCAAAATTATTTAAAGAGCAGATGAACATGCTGATACTGAATTCCTTAGCACGCATCAGGTTTGTTTTTGGAACGTAAATCTTTCTTATATTCACCAATATATTGTCGAAAGTAGAAAACATATATATATATATATATATATATATATATATATATATATATACATATATATATACATATGTATATATATATGTATATATTTATTTATATATATATATATATATATATATATATATATATATATATATTTGTGTGTGTGTGTGTGTGTGTGTGTGTGTGTGTGTGTGTGTGCGTGTGTTAAGTGATCCGACAGAAAGTACATTGATGTGACTATTGGAAGGTGGGGAGAGAAACCTCAAGGGGTAGGTGTTACATCTTCTCTTTATTTTTCAAGAATATGCTCACTGAGTAATAAAACACTTTTAGATGTAACACCTATTTCTTGACTCTGTCTTTTCACCTTCCAATATATATATATATATATATATATGTGTGTGTGTGTGTGTGTGTGTGTGTGTGATTCATTAGCTCTATTTTTTCATTTACTTAAATTTCGGGCACTATGCATTTTCAACAAATAAGCTAAACACTCTTTCTCTCTTTCCCACACACACACACAGTCTGCATGTAAGATGTATGCAAATAGAAAATATCATGTCAAACAAGTCTGATTATTCACTCAATAGAGAGAATTACGGGACTTATCTGTTCAAATACATGCAATGTTGGGATGATCAATGAAAACCTCGAAAAAAAAAGGTTGGATAAATGAATATAACTTCCCTTGGCTTCGGTTGAGTCAATGAAAAATGTTCGAATATCCCCAAAACAAATATGAACGCTGTCGAACCTAAAGTGAATGATCAATTTAGAATAAGGTTACATTTTTCATACTATACCCTTCAAAAAAATTATTTCTAGGGGAAATTTTCAAGGAACATTTTCCGTAGACGTAATAAAGATTAAATGTTTAAATTATAAGCCCACTAGCTCTGTCGGCATGACATGTAAACGTGAAACCTTGATCGATATATAACCAGCTAGCCTCACATTATTATGTTGACAGATTTGGCTTACGGTTCCTAGTGAAAATAACCGAAGACATACGTGTAGATTTAAAGAAGTATATATGATAATAGATAAATTGGATGATTATGGAATTTCCTTTTTCAATTCTCTGGAAACGGATACCCGGGGCAATTTTTAAAATATAACCTTAATATATGATCTTCCGATGATAAACCCTAAAGGAATTGGAACATCAGTAGTGAAATCATGAACAGGGTCGATTCCCAGCGGGGAACGTGTCAATCAATCAAAACAAATACATGCATACACAAGCATATACTCACATATATATATATATATATATATATATATATATATATATATATATATATATATATATATATATATATATATATATCATGAGAGTGAGAGAATAGTACGATGAAAAGTCCAAATAGAGCCAGAGTACATTGTATAAACTGGGTTGTTTATTTACATAGAATTAAACAGAAAACTTTCATCTTCGGCAAAAATGTCTGACATTTTCACTGTTGGTAGAGCTGTAGATGACCGTGCAAAATCAGTAACATTTCATTCCCTGCTGGTCAACGAACTGGATTCTCGTTAGTAATGGCTATATTGATAATTGGTTAATGGCTTCTTTGAGTAAGGGTCATCAAGGGGTCAAGTCCCCAAGAAACAGGCTGCCATGGGGACATTCCGGGTGTGGAGGGGAAATGAGAAAATAGATTAAGGGATTAAAATTTGGACGGAGTGATGATTAAGAATCCTGGTTATAAAGATCCAATTGAGATAATACAGTGAATAGTTTCATTATCAAGAAATGCTCCAGGGATTAACGTTTCTGACATTATCGTGGACGCAGTCAGTTTGATCTGAATTTCAATCTTCTAATCAATTTTCATTCTTATGCTTATTTTTCTTTTAGTTCTTTTAATGAGATTAAAATTTTCCATTCTAAGGTTAGGTTTTCTAAGGGTAATTTTGAAAAGAAATACGATTGTTTTTTGCTATACACCGTGATATGTAGTCCATGAGAGGGAAAAGTTAGTAGAAGTGAAAACCACACGTTCACACGTGATTTTTGAGGAATTTCTCCTGGCCAATCGAGGTGTAATTTTCTGTATATTTTCGATAATGGTGAATATTGTACCATTGTGATAGTTATGGTTGGCGAAAGTGCTGGTCCATCGGAAGTAAATATCTGATGCACACACACAGATACACACTTATATATATATATATATATATATATATATATATATATATATATATATATATATATATATATATATATATTGTGGTAACTAAACTCTGTTCAACAGAATTATTTACCATTGGTAACTGAACGAACCACCGTTGGAATTTGAATCCACTCCATGTTTTCCATGTTAGAGTTTACAGAAAGAAATTGGGCGGGCTCAAATCTCATCCGGGGTTCATTTCTTTCTTTCTTCCTTCTCAAATTCATCATCGGGATTTCACTCACAAGGGTAAATTATTAGGTTTAAGCAAAATTTAGTTCCAACTTCATTTTCAGTTGCCGATGAGAGCATTAGGCATGATGTGTCGAGATTCGCCAGATATATATATCTTCGTAATTTTAATTGATGCATAGAAACTCGCACACACATATATATGTATATATAATATGAACTCTAGAGAGTGAGGCAGACTCGAGAGTGAAGTCTTCTGGGGTTAAGTTTAGGAGCCTAGCTTTGTGAGCAAAAAATGGTATCCTGGCTGCTTGTCACGGTCTTGGAGAGGACAAAGGTGTCAGGGTAGGAGGGAAGTGATGTAGTGTTAGATTGTGTAGGTATATTAAGGATAGTCTAAAGGGGAGGGTGATGAGGTTATGTAATAATATGTATATAATCATATATATTACCACACAAACTAGTTTGTGTGTGACTGTGAGTGATGAAACCATAATCATCAAATCAACATACATATGCAAATTTACTTTTTATTCTCCCCTCCTCTCTATATCTTTTTATCCATCAATCCATCTATATATCTATTCGTCTATCCATCCATTTATCTATCTATCTATCTATCTATCTATCTATATATATATATATATATATATATATATATATATATATATATATATATATATATATATATATATGTGTGTGTGTGTGTGTGTTTGTGTGTGTGTGTGTGTAGCGATGTTTCCTTAATATGAGAATATCACTTTCATTTCTATATGGATTCTTAGTCTTAGTCAATACATTCCATAATGACACTTTTTCCAAACGCTGTACACGGATGCATAGCAGAATTCTGGCCGCGATTTCCCCTTGTGCTGTCGGGGATCATTCCTAAATACCATCCATGTCCAATTCTCTCAGTCAGGTTTTCACCCATAGTTATCAAGAGTGCTATTTTCTTTTCATGCAACGGGTAATATCTTGACTGTAGGCTCGCGGGTATCATTTATCATATTTAATGTTGTTTGGTTTTATCGAACCACTTTTGATACCTAGCAGCAATTCTTAACGCGTTTGCATGTATTTGTTGAACTGAAGTCACTTGACTGAAAGACGAAATTGAAAAAAATTACCAGTTAGATAGTGTAAGAGCAAATCTTCCGCGAAGCAAGCGAGGGCCTGCCAGTGCAACACTAAATTGAATGGAAAACTGGCCAGGAAAATACCTTTCCTGGCCGATCAATTTTTCCTCTATCTACATGATTTTATAGCATGTAAGCCCCTTGTGAGATATCTCAATGGCTCATAAAGGTTACTGCTCACAAAACGTAGAAAAGCTTAAGAAGCCTGTTAATAGATCTTAGTACTTTGGCAGAACCAAGGCATATATATAAGACGAGGAATGTTTCTTTGTTCGTTTTTTTTAGTTTACTTATTTCTGTGTCAAAGACTCCTAAATAACGGCAGCATATTGGTTGGACATTTATATGCAAGGGTAACTTGACTCGTGGATGAACATTGGATGTGAAACGCTGCAATCTGGGGGCTCAGAGATGTCAATTCAGAGCAGGTCAATATAAAGTCAAAATTATCTTGACAAATTAAAAGAGGCTTATCTATGGGATTATTCCACGAGATCAAAGCGGAATATTTATTCAGATTATACACATGTATAGATAACTGCCTGCCAACCTATTATTCATGTGCATTTACATGAAAATTCATCATTGGTATCACACACACACGCACATTCATCGATATCATCACACACACACACGCACACGCACACACACACACACACACACACACATATATATATATATATATATATATATATATATATATAAAATTAATGCTCCTCTATTTAGGTTTGAGCACTCTTCGAGTGAGGTAACTCTTTCATTGTAAGCATTATGCAATGCTCTTCCATTGGAATCTGGTTGATGGGGGATTTGAGCAATTACCGTAGCTCAGCGGTAGGATAACGGCCTCCGGGTCTGAAACGAAGGTTTCAATCCTGCTGCGTTGTACTGGATGTGATAACGTATTGTCTATAGACTCACCGAAGAGTTGCGATACAATAAAACAGCTGTCTGTGGTTGACACAACAATAACATATAAGTATGTGCGTTTGGGGGTGGCGGCGTCCAAATATAAACATATTGCATATATCTCCAATGTGGAGAGAAGGGAATTGCAAGTGAATACCACTGGTTATTGCTAGCGACTTACTTCCCATTGCCTGACCCCACGGATTATAAGTACAAGTCTGATTGAAGAAATCCCCGTTCATATACCCTTTTTTTTTCTTTTGAATGGAAAGTAAGGTGGACTCTCGGGATGCGGATGGCAGTTCGACTAGTAAGGAAATACATCAGACGAATTGAAGAAAACGTCTTGCTGCTAAATTATTTAACACGAAGCAGGATTGTGAGATGTCATTTACACAGACCGAAGATTTTAGCTCAAAGATTGCACATACCAGTATATAACAAATATATTGCGTATTCCTCATGTATTTGATTTTTTTTTGTACCAATATTACTCATCGAGCGGTGGAATTGAGTATTTATTAAACCACTCTCCACTAATCATTTTTTTGGAAATCTATATAACATATCATTTGTTTTCCTGAGTTGTTGTATTTGAAGTTTCTGTTTGTGTGTTTGAGCCTGATAGGGGGGGCACACGAGAGCACCCTTCCCCCAATGTTTTTTTTTTCAATATGTCCGTAAAATATAATTTGCCTCCCATTATTGAAGTGTTTGAAGTTCTCTGTGCCTGGTCAGGCCTGACCTGTATGAGCTTGTGTGAGGGTGCTGGCCCAACGATGGGGGACGTGAATAAAAACCTCCTAAATAATTTTTGAAATTCTATAAAACATAATTTGCATTCTTTTGACGTTATATTAAAACAAGCTCCCCACTGCAACGCTGTGTACCCTTGTCACATAAATATGCATGGTTGTACCTTTGATACGATCAGATATTTATCACCAATATTTACGAGTTTCGGCTTGGGAGAGGGAATATTTCTTTCAACACCATCTGGGATTTTGGTGCTTAATCTTTGTCAGAACACTCAAATCGACACTTTCTTTGAAAGGAGCCGACTGAATCATAGTTATCAAGGGGGCTATTTTTCTTTTTTCTTTTTTTTTTTTAGACATCCAATATTGTCTTGACAGTAGGTTCGGAAGAAATGTGATTTAGTATTCTTCAATTCTATCCAATATTCTTCGATCCTTGAAAGCAATTCCCCAGTTGCACGTATTTATTTATTACAAGTAGACCGCTCAAGTACGTAACAAAATGAAAGAAACTGTTTATTAGATATTACGTGGGTATATCTCCAAAGTGTAGGGAATAAGAGATAGAGAAAAAGAGAGGGGGGTGGGATTGCAAGCGAATACCACTGGTTATTGGTAGCGGCTTAGTCCCCATTGCCTGACCCAGCCGATTATAAGCACAAGCCTAATTGAAGAAACCCCCGTTTATATACCCTTTTTTTTTCTTTTGAATGAAAAGTAAAGTGAATTCTCAGGATGTGGATGGCAGTTCGACCAGTAAGGAAACACATCAGATGTATTAAAGCAAACGTCTTGATGCAAAATTATTATACACGCAGCGGGACTGTGAGATGCCCTTTACACAGACCGAAGATTTTAGCTTTCTAAGATTGCACATACCAGTATATAGGTTATAAGATCTGCGCAAATGTAGCACAAACACATTAGCATGCAGTCAATATATTTGCAAGCTGCGTTTTTGCATTCACTATACAGCAAATAGAAAAAGGCAGTATTAAAAATGAACTTGAAATATATGCACATATTCAAAGAACTACGTAAGGAGAGAGATAAATATATCGATTATCGATATTTCCCCTTTTCAATACCTCGTAAACAGAAGCGTAGGACTCTTGATAAAGAAAGAAGCGGCTTCCAGTAGCAAAGCCCGAGGGACAAACGAAGAATGGGTTCCGGGTAAAGGGGGAAAATCATGAACAGAGTCAAATTCCTATAGGATGATATCAGTCAATCAAAAGACACGCAAACACACACACACACACACACACACACATACACACACACACACACACACACACACACACACACACACACACACATATATTATGCTACCAAAGAGTTAGTAGGATCAGGCCACAAAAAATATTCCATAATAATGTAACTGGTCTACTTCACTTCGTACGAAGTAGTATTGTTTCAATATTACACAACGTCTAATATAGTTTTATTGTTTATAGACAGTCATGAATATTTTTTAGAGGTACGTCATATTCTGTAATATTCTTCTTTCCGGATGATTAAATATCAGTAGCAGCAGCAGCGGCAGCCGCAACAGCAGCAGCGGCAGCAACAGCAGCAGCGGCAGCATTTTTACATCTCTCATTGAATACTAACCTTCCCTAAGATCCTCCAGACCTCTTCATCATGGGCCTCCTTGATCTATTACTTTCTGGAATTATCTAGTTCGTTACGCCATCTTACGGTTTGTCAGTCTCAATTTTCTGTGTGATCTTTTGGGATCAAAGTTATGAGTTGTAATGTCCAACGTTTGTCTGCAATTCTCAAAGCATGACTGACACATTGACATTTTAGTCATCCAATTGATTCTGTATTATTTCTGTTTTTCTTCCAATGTACTGTGGTATCTTGTCGCCTTTCCATTTATGCTAAACATAACGTCCATTAAAAGTATCATTAGAACCGTCAACAGATGTTAATTGGTCTATGGGTTGAGCCAGCTGGCTATATTGCCTTGCACATGACGCAAGAGGGCTGGAAATTTCAACATCCACACAAATGCTTCGAAAAAAAAACGTGTCGTGCTTTTTGATCCCCACGTAGGTCTTAGTGGGAGTTAAAACTGCAATTTAGATCAATGCTGAATTGTTACCTTGGTTAGTGTCCAGCAGCTTTCACGCTTGTTTTTTTTTTTTTTGTTGTTTTTTTTGTTGTTGTTGTTGTTGTTTTGTTTTGTTTTTTGAATTCGGGTTCTTTCTAGGAATGGAGGGCGAGAGACGTAAGTTATCCATTTTAATTGATCACCCTAACACAGAATGCTGCTAAAATATACATGTCATATGACGGTTTCTATTGAGTGACTGACCAGACCTGGTCAAGCAGTTGTAGAAAAAAGCAAATAAGGCAGAGTTCTTTCGATGAAACTCGATTTGCAATCATTAACCTTTTTGTTTATTTTCAAATACCAATCACAGCTTTTTATTGACCCCAAGTTAACAGCATGCTCCCAAGAACAGTCTGTCTCGAGGTTAATTATGAACAAAATAGCAAAGTATAATTCATAAAAAGCATCATGTTCTCATTTATTAGAGTATGTTCATGCATCCCCCAAAAAGCATCTTTTTGCATATGACTTTGAATGAATGAATACCCTCAAAGGCTAATATATACAAAGTGACATACGTAGATACAGAAGTAAATGCATGGGTGGCAAGTAAAGTATGAAACATTTTAAACAAATTATACTTCAATATATAAAATGAGGGGAACAAATTACAGTACTTGGCTTAGGCGTGCTGTTCTGAAATTTCCCTCCGGACATCATTTTTCACACGTTGCTTGTTAGTCACATTCGAAGTCCAGTGGGTTTGATATTTAGATGTTTTTGATTTTTTCTTTCAATCTAAATTGTGGGTTCAGTTTTGACAATAATTATTTTCATCTTTTGAAATATACTATCGTCGATTTTCAAATTTTTGGCGTGCTTGTAAACATACATCAAACAGACACATACACAAACAAACAAACAATGTATATATTTATACATATATATATATATATATATATATATATATATATATATATATATATATATATATATATATAGATAGATAGATAGATAGATAGATAGATAGATTGATAGACAGATAGACGGATAGATAGATGAAAATGATGATCAAAAGGTGAAGAGAACAAAGAGTAAGCAAATGTACATCACGATTTTCTTTATTATCATGTTGGCGTATTTTGATGCTTTTCCACAGATGCCAGCCATCCTTTTCAGTGAAAACTTTGCAGCAACACAGAGAAAAATTTGCTGCTTACATGTTTGAGGTTGAGGAACGACGTATATATATATATATATATATATATATATATATTGTTCATTTTCGTAGTATATTTGGAATTTTGCTTGAAAATGACTTCTATATCTCCATACATCTTTCTTTTAGCTCTGTAGATTCGAAGAATATACTTGATGCAGACAAATATCGACAAAGATGGGAGTATCCACTTCCTCTCTCATTCAGGTGGACACCAATTTTGACTAAAATATTATGGTAATGCCCTCCCAGTCTATACTGCATTTATCGTAAAGAACAGGTCGTTGCTTCTGTACAAAGACGGAATCCGGTTCCTGCAGAACATTCATAAAAGAAACATGATATATTCCTGATTAAGGGCAGATAACACCTGACCCAAAATGTTTTCTTCTGCAGTTGAAGAAAATCAATTTTTTCATGTTGATAAGACACATACATTTTATTCTTACTGTGTTTGCTGCTTCTTCGGATAATTCTACGTACAGAACGATAAAGATAGTACGTCCTTTTTTCAGCGTTTCAAGCAAGAACTGACTCAGGATAGTCACCTTAGCTATTAATCCTCTTCTCCCCTCCTACTGTTCCTCATCATCATCATCATTATCATCATAAATCAGTCGTTCAACAAAGACCTCTATATCATGGCCATGGCAGAGCCAATGCTTTCTTAATTTACTTCACTCTTCTTGCCATGTAATTTCTGGGAATCCACATTGTGATTCATGATGTCTATTCTTGTAGCGTGCCTAGCCCACTGCCATCTCAGTTATCTAACAGTTTTTATGATGTCTTGGACTCCCCTTTTTTATCTAATATTCTGTGCTGTCTTATGATTCCTCCATTTGAGGTTGAGCCTGATTTTCCAGTGTGCATGTTACATTGATCTCTGCTTAATGGCCAATCTTTTGGTCATTTCCATGTTCCAGCTCCATGGATGAATATCAGTAGGATCCATTTGTTGAATACCCTTCTTTTAAAGATTAATGGGATTCTTTTGTCCTTAAAAGTCGAGCTTCATGTGGAGTTCAACTTTGTCGTTTGGTTTATTTAGCTTCTCTAACATTATTAGAAGATTGGGAAGTTTCTCAGCAAAAACTAACGATGTCGTCAGCAAATCTGAAGTCACTTGAGAATTCTTTATCTATCGTGATTTTTGTCTTTCCTTTCTAAGTTTTGGAAAATTATCTCAAGGCATGCTGTGAAGAGTAGGGGTGAGCAAGTATCACCTTGTCTCTCTCTTTCATTGGTTCAAAGGATTCAGAGTCTTTATGTAGTCTGATGAAGGAACTTTATTTGTAGGTAGTTATGCGGTACTCTGACATAGTAGGGGTGTACACCTTGTTGTATTATAGCGTCAATGACTTGGAGGATTTTCAACGAACGAAAGTCCTCTTAAAGTGCTACAGCTAATGCCTTCTATATTCTATATTTCTTTTTGTTGGTTTACTGAATAGAGGTGGTCGATGGCTAAGAAGCTCCTTCTGAAGCAAGCTTGTTCCTATAGTTTTTATCGAGTGTTTTGCTGGATGGGTTAGAGATCACTTTGGTGCAGAGTTTGTAAATACAGTTGAGTAGGCTTATTGCAACTTGCAGTTGCTAAGTTCTTGTTTTTTTGTTGTTTTTTTTTTGTTATATAGCTTCAGATAAAATCATATGATGGACGCATTTATGTATCAGAAGAAATACACCATAAGACTCACATGCACGCCATGTGAGAGCAAATATGTTAAACACTCGTGTAAATATCCCCCAAAAGAGATTACTCGAAATATATAAATTATTATACAAGAAGTGTAGTCTAACAAATATCCTTCTTCTATGATTGATTCTAAATTTCGCAGTTAGGGAACCCAATAGAGTTTTATGATGCCCGGAGTCTTGCATATCTTTTAACTGTTACAAAGATACGAACATAGTTTGTGACACGGTTCGGTATCCTTAAAGAATCGCTGGTCATTTCATCACAGGTATGTCAAGGAGGACCAGATAGCCTGACGGAGCCTACCCTTCTTCAGGCTCATTTTTCATCAGGGCTCTACGTCTCCTACATTGGTTACTGACTATGGCTACAGAGACCAATATACCATATTATCTACCTATAACTCGGGAGAGGAAAGATACATTTATGCCTCTCCCAAATACAATGTGAGTTCAAACTGTTCCGACTGGGGTTCAAACTTAGCTCACTAGTTCTATCATCCGTACCGTTAACCTCTCCTGTGTGTGCGTACTTTTGATGTAATGTTATTGCTTGTAAAAAAAATAGAAATCTCAGATCTACTTAAACGCCTTCAAAGGTATGTAGGCCATAGATTAAATACGCTCCCTCTATGATCGAATCAGGATTTTTCTGCTTCGGAATCTTACCGATATTGATTTGGTTCAAATAGTCCATTAAATATATTTTTGAAATACCAATGTGTGAATATATACGTATATAGCTTCAAAGAAACGTAAGTCAAAGATCAGACACACTTCTAATGTGATCAATTCTTAATTTCTCCACAACGAAATAATTTTTTAAAAATATGTTTTTCAAATTCTTCTTAGTGGATATCTATGAATATATATTTGTTGATATCTATACATCATAATATACTTATTTCTGCCTTTCTCGATATCATCGATTTTTTTATGTATGTAAAGAATTTATTCAATGGTTAACAAGTTGTCTCTGAGACCAGTTCGCCTGTGCAACGTTGTCAATCCTCATTGGATGTCAAACTATCATAACCTAAAAATGCCTTTAGAGAACTATAGTCAAGAGATCAAAAATAATTCCTCTATGAATTCTTCTGTTACCAAATCTCACAGACACTGATGCTGTTTGAATCTTTCCAATATTTTGGGATCTAGGCATTAAAACATAATATCTTAATTCTTTGTCTATTGCAATCTTAAAATGTTATTCATGGATGCTAAAATTAAAGAAAACGTTTTCTTCCCGTCCGATTTTCTAAAATAAGGGATCATCATTATGTATTGACTTCTCAGACAGTTTTCCTCATCTCAGTTCATCTTTCAAATACAACGTTTCGGCTGTTGTACTGTAGGGACTCTTTCGGGTGGCTGCTGTAAATATGGGTGGGGCATCGAAGCGTAGGAGTTGACTGTTCCCAATGTCCTGTTTACTTTCAGGTGAGGGCGATTCCAAAGTCAGAATACTGATTCAAGGGTGGTGTTCAGCGCTATTATAACCTCGGGTTCCGCCCAACCCAAAAATTGAAAATGAGAATATCCAGTCCCTACGCTTCCATGCCCTCGTACAGTATTTCAATCGACGTGCATTCCAACGTCACTAGATTTGTGACTGTACTAACCCGCTTTTGCTTTCCATACCCTCTCCGTTCACAATTTCCAACTGAAGAAGACCCAAGGTACAATGGCCTGAATGTTGGCCACGAAAGATGGACCGAATTTGAAAAATCTATACATAAACATTTTCTTTAGTGTGAAAAAGAGCAGATATCGATTAAACTGTGTGAATCGCAGGGGATTATCTTGTCAGCATTTGCGGTATGATTGTGTTTGGGAATTCTTTTATCTCAAAGAGTCTTAGACACATCAGCTGCCACGGATTATCTGCCTGTTTAATACAAACAGATAATCCTTAGCATCTAGTGCAATTGTGTACGGATCGATATTTAGATTTCCTCAATCATGGGAAAGAGTGGAAAACTGAAAACAAAGAAAAAAACTAGTCTGGTTAGTCATCCGATGGAAAGGAGCCACATGACCACCATGTTTGACTTCATGCTACGTTGGAAGTGATCAATTAAATGTTGATAAAATTAGGTGATCAATGAATCGTCACCATCATCTGTAGATTTTCAGCATCTGTCATTGGATGTAGATATTCCCCTAAATTCGCAAAACCTCTCTATCGTAGATGTCACAAGGATAGTACATTCTGAATTCGTCTAAGTCTTCATGCCATCTTATTTTTTTTCCTCTATAGTTTTACATATTATCTCTGGAAATCCACGTTGTGGGTCATGATGTCCAATGGTTGTCAGACATTGTTGCTACATGACCAGCCCATTGCTTTTTCAGTTTTCAAATGGATTCTTTGATATTTCAGACTCCAGTTTTTCCTTTTGTTGGGCAGTGATCACTAAACAGTCAAAGGTTAGGAAAACAAACATTGAGGTTAGCGGGCACAAAGTAAAGGACAAATTCAGCATAACCTCAATTTGTGAATCGGAGCACCCAATAAAAACCAGTTTTGATAAACAAAGAAAAGGTTTTCATTAGATTTTAGGAGGAGTAAACGCTTAAATTTTCAGCACTTTATCCCCATTTGTAGGCCTTGTATGTGTCATACATACATATATATATATATATATATATATATATATATATATATATATATATATATATATATATATATATACATAGTCGCTCAGCCAGATCCAATTAAAAACTGAATAGATCTACATGTTTGGTGACAGTTTTGTTTGTCAATTTTTTTTTAAAAAAGAGGAGAAAACAGAAAAATCTAATTCTAAGAATTTATTTCCTCTTTCACTTTGATTCATTCTTCAATGAGTCAAAAAGACAATCAATAAAGACCCATTTTATAACAGAAGTGATCATAAAGGGTCTGTCGTAATACCATCAAAAGAATACCTTACATTGTGGTCCCTTGGTCTGCTTCTAATCCATTCATATTGAATCTCAGATTTATTTCATCGTGCATTTTCCTTCTCAGGATATCCCTCAAATCCTCTGTAATCAGCTGACCCGTTGGATTTTCCTTAATCTCCACTAAGCTTTGAAACTACTATTGAGAAAAGCTAGGAGTCACAGGAAGATAAATCTGGACTTTTAGTGAATGTTGGGTAACAGACCTATATGATACAAGCTTTTGCCAATAAAAACTTATTGAGATGTGTAGACGGGCTCACTCATGGTTAATGTAATTGTTACACAAAATATATTTTTTTCTCAACAGATTAAGTCTTTTATACCTTTATGAATATTCATGAATATGTGGGAAGGTCAGTGCAATGATTAACTTAGTAACAATATCTTCGGTATCAGTAGAAATCTACCTCCAAAGCAGAAGCAAAAAAACCGTTTCATTGTCTTTGACTCGTAGAACTTTCTAACTTTTCAGGGTTCAGCTAAGGTAATCAGATGCAATAACCTTAATGAAAACCCATTAGTAACCTTTCAATATCCATTTATCTAAACAAAACCTTATCATTGCATCGTTAAAACAGACAGAACTTGTATTGTACTGACACTATCAGTCATAGGATAATGAGGTGATTTCCTCTATAGATAACGCTGATCTACATTGAATTGTAACAGCTATCATCACAATGGAAATGAAAGACGTGTGAATTAGAATTGATGACGAGTTTACTGTTAAAACCATAGTCAAAGATGATTTGTTAATTTATCTTTAAGTGAGAAAGCTGATTATCATTGTTCTCACGAAACCAAATAACAAACTGATAACAAACAATTCGTTTTTAAATAGGGAAACAAATAAAGAAACAAAGTACCGGCAAAATTAGCTGCATGATTATGCAAAGAGGATACCTGAAAAGCAAAGCATAATTACTCATAACAGTAGCCAGGATAAGAGCATTATGATATTTGATGATATATAAAACCTTTACCTATTCCCTCCAAGACTTGCTCAGAAAGGGAAATATAACTTTTGTTGTCTAGGTTCACATTGGCCATAACTTAGAAAAACGTTTATTCCCAAAGAAATGCTGAAATAAATTAAGAGTCTTGAAAAACATCGAATGTAGTTTGTATTTCTAGTGGCGTCAGTATGCAGTTTTCTACCCAAGGTGAAAGCCGTGAATTTAGTTAACTGATTTCCAAGCAGAAATAAAGGCTTTCCTCGTTTTAAATATACGTTTTTTGAACCCTTAATGCTCGCCCTTATTTAGTGTCAACTAAGTTAAGCTTAACAAATTGCCATATGCTTACTTTAAAGTGTTGGCCAGCAAGATAGTATCGCAATTGTAATGAATTCAATCGTATCTAGCTTTGACATCGTTTTTACCCAAATTACAACCTTTTTTTTTTAATAGCTGAACCGTTTGCTGACCAGTGTCCAAAGAGTTGTCAGAATATTATGTCCAATAAGTTAGTGGTAAAGGGAGGTAATTCTTTTGGATACATTCCCCAAGATGGCACTTCAATTATTCAGCTGCGTACCTCAATCAGAGATGTTTTTTGTTGATTGTCCTCACAGAACACATTCCTCATATAAGATAACATATGGTTGAAGAAGAACATGATTAGTAGACAAAGTTAACAAAGAAAAGCTGTCAGGCTCTGACGTGGATTTGGTTAAGGAAAAGATTTATGTGAGGTTCTTCACTAAAAAATACCTCCACATACGCACACTGGTGAGAATTTAAATTTTCAAAGTGTAATTGAGTCCAGATTTTTACAGATCCATTCAGGTAGGAATTGACCTTTCTACAAACTGACTGAAGTCAGATAATCTTGTCATTGTAAAATATGGTGAAAAGGCACATGGTCAGAATGGTTGAGAACTCCTGCAGTATATAAGAAAGCTGTTCCTTGCTTATATCATTCTGAGGCGTTATTGTGATCGTTTATGGGTTGGGTTTGAGACCCCTTGCTTAAACGGTCAGTGGATTGAGCAAAATAAAGAAAATTATATGGTCGAGAGAGTTCAAAACCTCAACAGATTCATCATCACTCTCAAATCCCACCAGTCATAGTGTCTCATGGGGAAAACGGGTTACAGCATCTACCTAATCTAGCGTGATATCGCGACATCCAGAATGCAGCAATCTGATTGGTTCGTTCAACTTTCTGGCCGAATAAAATGGCATCAGCGGAGACAAAAAGTAAATACAGATATTTTCCGGAACCATTCAGGTGACAAACTCTTTGAGAAGATCAATAATCTTGGAGATTTTTCTCATTTTTAATATTGTTTTTGTTTGAAACTTTTTATTGTACTTTCATTTCTTTTTTTTAATAATCTTTCTTCTTTTGTAGACAATTTATGCTTTGAAGTTTTTTTTTTTGAACTCGGTTTACCCAGACTTTAATACTGTCTCGAAATTTGATTTTTTACTTTAACTTTGTCCCTTTTTTTAATTCATTTTCTTTTAATGAAATTCAGACAGTGGCTTCAAGATTTTTCTCCTTTGATATTCTCAATGTATCCTCTTTATTTTTTTTGTGAGTATATTAATCTCTTCTTTTTATGTATTTTTTTTTCATTTTTAGAATACCTCTCAGTTTCCTTTTCTTCCTGCTTGTCTTCTCTGGCTTTGCCACGTCTATTTATTTATCTATTCATTTATTTGTTTATTCGATTTAGACAAATTTGTTTCCGTTATTTTCTCCTGGCCGTAGTAGACAAGTTCGATTTTTATTCTTGCGTCACGTTCATTTTACTTATCTACGTTTTCGATTCTCATTATTTCCTACTTCTCCTCCGGGTGAATTGCCAAGAGGGTGTGGCAAGACCACTCTCTTCATCTCCCCGCGAGGCAGAGGATATACACATTGGTAGTACTCCCGAACCCACTTATATGGCGCAGAGACACAGGCATCGTGTAGGAAACAGGTGCATCTCCTAGAGTGCTTCCACCAACGTTGCCTACACGCCATGTAATTGCAGAAATAGATCTCCAACGAGGAAGTGCTACAGGAAGCACACCTGCCGAGCATTGAAACTACGATAGATACACTAAATGCAGGGTATGCCGGATAGATGGAGAGCTCACATCTGCCAAAAGCTGCCTTCTTCGGCGCAATCGAAAGGCCTCTAAAAACGCTTCAAAGACCAGTCAAAGGAGCAATTTTCACTAGTTGGTATCCATCATCGCTCACGACACCGGGAAACAAAATGGCGCTGTTGCATCGGCGCTACCAGCTTTAAGGTTCGAAGCTGAGATAGGAGCAGCTGTTGATGACAAGATGAAAAGACGGAGGGAGCGAGCTGCCCTTCAGACATCATCAGCCCCGGGCCCTCTTTGTTCTAAGTGTGAAAAAGTCTGCGACGCACATCGGGCTTCAAACGAATTTCCCAGCTTGCAAAAGACAGACTGACGTTCGGAAGCAAGGGAAAAACAAACAACAATAATTCGTCTTCACTCCGTTCATACTATGATTTGATTTTTCTTTTCTCGTCTCAGATTCTACTATCACACCCTTTCCGTTATTTTTACCGTCTTTTCCCTTCCTCTCTATCTTGTGTTCCCGTTGTTTTTGTTCCATCTCTTTAATTATCATTGCCATTTTTTTTCTTACTGTTTTTCCAACTTCCGGTAGTAACTGTCAAACAAAACTGTCACCAAAACTCTCTATGTGAGTTTTTTCATTTTTCCGGTAATTCCAGCTTGGTAGCTGTATATGTATGTGTGTATCACGTGTAGAGGTCGTAACTGAGGAGCAGAGAGCTTATATTTCCATATTTACTTTTCAACATGTCATAAAAAATGATTACTTGTTTTTGAACCCCTTGAACAGGGCATTAGTGTGAAGGGAGCTAATTGCAGTATAATGCTAAATTGTTTCCGACATTGTGCCAGTATTCATATTTATTTTTTAAAATTCAGACTTTTTAAGCGATTACATCTAAAGAAAAGTTACTCATGCATTGATCATTTATTTTTCAAATAGTTTTAATTGATCACTCCTAACACAACATGTTACCAAAATACGTTTGTTAAGTGACAGTTTTCATTGAGTGACTTACCATCCTTATTTTTTTTCTTTTAAATTTCCGTAGCTTCTCACCCTACCACTACATTGTGATTTACTCTTTTCTTTTTCTTTCTTTTAAAATTCCTTCCTGATACATCCCAATTCATCTGCACTTCATCATTATCTTCTCGTTATTCTCCTTCCTTTTGTCTTCCACACATCCTTCTTTGTTTCTCTTTCTTCTTTGCTGCGAATAGTATCAGCATCTTTTTATGGCTAACATTTCTTTCCACTTTTCATTCTCCTTCCAATACTTCCCCTACACCTTCTATTTCGTTTTCCCCCTTCTTAGGAGCCACGATACTGCTCATTATTATCATTTTTCCTTTTCTTCCATTATTTCCTAACTTTTATATGCAATATCATTTACAAGCCTTCCATACGCCCCCTTCTTGTTTTCTGACCTTAACCTTTCTTTCCCTTCTGACAACCCCCTCACCAAGTTCACTAATTCCACTTACCTCTCCATGTCCCTCTTTTATCGATTAGTACCTCTATTTCGACTGAATTATTTGATAATATAGCGCCATGTGCACCAGAATGGTACAAGCAACGAGAAAAATATGAAAATATATTCAAACGATCAGAAATATTGCAAGAATCATGTGTGTCATATGTTTTCCCGGATATCACGATTTTCATTCCATGGTCACGGCTATTATCATTTTATCATTACTATTCAAGCTATTTGTACTCTTGAGTTTTCACATCATTAATAACTAGCAGGTTTTACCAGGGATCGATTGAGAGAAAATCTCCCAAATACATGATCATCATCGTCATTGTGAGTTTTTATCCAAACTGTGACGACTGATTTTCACTGGAAATCACATGACAACAGAGCTCCTTAATAGTTTAGAACCATTATAATTACCAAAAGAGATATATGTTTAATATCACTTGGTGGGATAACAAAACAGCCATGTATATCAAAGAAAGCAAACGGGGAACAATGTATTAACGAAACCAGCAGAAATATATTCATATATTTCAAGAGATCATATACGAAATCGTTACCAGCAAAATTATAAGGTAATTACAAATTAACTGCAGATTTAAGTAATGGTTCCACGATGCCCACGATTGAGAAATCTGGCGAATCTTGAGGAAAGTTTATGTCACACGATGGAACTTGAAAGGATTATCATTATTATCATTAGTAGTAGTAGTAGTAGTAGTAGTAGTAGTAGTAGTAGTAGTTGAAATATCTGGAGGTTTCTAAAAGATATCAAATGAAACAAGGATCTAAACAAACAGAAACGGCATGAGAAGGACAAATAAACGAATATGACAGAATGACAAAAGATTTCACTGATACGAGGCTCCTTCACATAGATAACAGAATGAAAACAGTCAGCTTTTGTGTATCAAGTAGAGGGTTGATTTCGAAATCCCCGGAAGAAGACCAACTACAATAGGTAACTAAAGAAGATCAGTAGGTGCAAAACTAGAAACATTGCTACAACTACAACCAAAATGAACTCAACAGTTGGAATATATAACTGTTTATTTGCTCCATGATGCAACTATTAGAACACCCCAGAAGATGGAAAAGACATCGCTAACAATAATGTGTATCCTGTACGAAATCAAATGTTGTTTAGGGATGAATCGGGATTACTTAAGGTTGTGTCAAGGCTAACCTCTTAGAGGATGGAAAGCCGATCGAAGCCTTGTGTTTACAACGAGAGAAACTGTTGCCCTTGTCTCTACGCTCTCATTTATAAAATTAGGCTTAAACTGAAATAAGGTACAGTAATCTTCAATCCGACCCACTAATGTAGGCATTCACGAGATAATCTTGCTAAAATTTTCGTGCAAACATCCTGTCATAACGTAAGCATTGGCTCTTGGGTGGATTTAGACTTAATTCATGCCTTAACTGCGCTCCCTTTTTTAATCCTAACGAACACAGCCTACAAGCGATAGTATGAGTGACTAGTTTGTTAACCATTACTGTACAGTAGATGGACTCATAGTTATGTACATAGCCTAAACTATGCTGTTTCAAGGAAACTGAAAAGTAATATTTGAGGTATGAGTTCACTTCACTTGCAATGCTATCTGCCTCTAGTTATCAACGATTGCTCTGTAGTAACGGTAGTGCCCAGTGGCGTACTGGTCCCCAGCCCGGAATGCGGAATCGGTGAACAACTTTGAATTTCAGGCAAGGATATTTATGATCACTTCATAGCACATGGATCTAAATTTAAGATTCACTTCTGGGGACGGAGTCAAAGAAAAGTTTTTTTTTTTCTGAATTGCAGCGTATATTTTTTTGTGCTTCAGATCCATTAAACTCCTTTTTCTCCTTAGAATTCTTTAGTTTAGTGTCCTAGGCAACCCTGCCCTCCAAAAAACTGATGAAAGCATAAAAAGAAATTGTTATTAAAATAGCAAGGGAAATAACAACCTACTTCCATACAACAGACGGATAAAAAAACAGTCGAATATTTATCACATTTAAATTACAAAATTTTAATCTATTTCCTGTTTTTTTAAATTAACATCATTTCAGGTAGATTCTAGGGATCAAAAATACAAAAAGTCCCAATGGAATTTTTTTTTTCGACTTTGTTAACTAAACTGAATCTTAATCAAACTTCCTAGCAGAGAAGTGCGGGAAAACAGTCTTCGATATTGCACATACGACTGATTTATTTATAGATGTTTACAAAGCTTAAATAACCTAATCTGGTTCGAAGCAACAATAATGTGGTTCTATTCGATAACTGATATCACTGAACTCTAATTACTATGCAACATTGATTTAATAATTGTTCAACAGC
This sequence comes from Thysanoteuthis rhombus, assembly GCA_963457665.1. Classification (NCBI taxonomy): domain Eukaryota; kingdom Metazoa; phylum Mollusca; class Cephalopoda; order Oegopsida; family Thysanoteuthidae; genus Thysanoteuthis; species Thysanoteuthis major. Next base: position 20,219,294 of record OY735235.1, read on the forward strand.
AGAAATTTACAGACCATACGCTAATCTTGAAAATGACTTATTGATGAAGGGACTCACCAAATACTGTTGCAAAATATATTAATCCAAAGGCCTTGTACTGATGCAAGTAATATATCTTAGGTGAATGCTGATTTGAGTCTGTATTAAACACGAACAATTTCAACAAGGATAAAGGGGAAAAAAAAGAACAAAATGTAACAACTGAGAAGTTAGATATCTACTGTAAAATAAACCGGTGCCTCTGACTGTCTCTCTGTGGAGATGGGGTCAAATACTGCGAGCTGAATGTTCGTGTCCAACAAGATACAATCGCTGTAGAGAAATCAAGGATTATTTCAGTTTCATGCTTGGTCGTGCAGGGAACTCAACTGTTGTCGTGCGACCAGGTACTGTCCTCAGGCGAAGGGGAAAGATCGATCGATTAATAAAATCCTACTTTATTGTTTCTGATGCATTCATGTTTATCATAGCACGTTCACTTTTTGCTTAGGATTTCATCTGTTGGCGAGACAAGGCATGAATTAAGCAGGCTTCGTCCTGGCCCTGTGCAATACTTCTACATAGCACAAGAAGAAGAGGGCTTAAGCTCGTCCCGGCTTGTTTTATGACACTGAATGCAGGGATTGTGTAATTCTTGTCTTTGTCGGTATGTGCTCTTATGGGCGATGTGTCTAACTTTCTCTTCGTAAAGAAGCGAATAAATATTAGGAAAGAGTGTTGAATAGTGTTGGATACAACAAAATCCTGATTTGATATAACATATCAGAGTTGAATAATTTGACTAATGCCCCCAATACCAGTAAGAAAGAAAAAAAAGTTTGAGATTATAAAAGAGATGAATATCGGTCACATATTTTTTAAAATTTCATAAAATTAGAAAACCATTAGAGCAGAAGCATCAAAATGTGTAGTTTTTCAACGATGTGGGAAGAGACCAATTGCAGGAACGGTGGTTGATGAAGGAATGGCTGCATGATTTTTGGTCTATGCGCAAAGCAGCGTCGGTAAACATTTGCATAACTTTTATAGAAAAATATTTCGCATCTTTTTATTCTTTTAAACATTTTATGAATAGAGATATTTGACATTTGATGAAGTAGTTTGAAAAAGCATAATAACGAGGCATTTGTGAAAATCACCGGAAAATAACTAAGATGAAATGCCAAATTTATTGTCAGGTTTAATGCCAAATTCGTTTTCTGATTTACATCTAAAATATAGTCAAAAATAAAAGTATATATATTTTTTTGTGAAAATCATCATAATAAGCATTTTTTATTAAATTTTAATACTGCATTGAGGATAATAATTTGGGAATCGCACAATATAAATTAGAAACGTGAAATAAAATTCAAGTACTTATTGATGTACATACGAAAATGTTTATTTTTTTATAAGCTTTAACCTGTTTCGTACATATCTTTAGAATGCTGATATGGTAATGTTTCTTGTCTAGCAGAGGGGGTGGAATGTAAGTAATTTGTATACTGATCATTAGTATTCTAACGTTCAAACAGGCTTGGAATTATTATACGTCAAAACTGTTTCTAAAAAGTCTAGCATTCCATTTCCCACAAAATTAAGAGAACCCTACTGCACGAATTATATATTTTCTTACACACGCACAAACACACACAAATATATATATATACACTCACACACACACACATATATATATGTGTGTGTGTGTGTGTGTGTGTATGTGTATGTGTGTTTGTGTGTGTGTGTGTGTGTGTGTGTATCCATATTTATCGTCGTCAGCGTATTCTCCCAGGAATTAATTAACTGTGCATCAATGCAAAGGAGTAAAGAACGAGTCTCATTTTTTGTTAACCGAGCAAATAGTATTAATGAAAATGGAATCCGTGGAGTTTTTTTCAAGTATAAACAAACGAGATTTGAAGAAAAAATCACCTGACATTTTGCTAAATTGAAGAACCCAAAAAATGTCTTTCCTGTTTCATTTCTATCGATTTGTAAGTTTTCTCAGTCAAATGTCTGACATTTGTTGTCAAGCAAATGACCTT
>OY735235.1:20223820-20231320 GCA_963457665.1 Thysanoteuthis rhombus
ACGCCATGTATAATAAATTCCAAAGAAACTAATTTACATACTTGGATGCATATACCCGAGAATTCGAAATCAGGGAACAGGAACAAAGGTAATAGATTTTCAGGGTTACGTTTTTGTGCTAATAAGTGGTCAGTTACAATGTGTACGGGTTATTTCTGAATGGGGAATATGGGTGTTTAGCTTATTCAAATTGATCATGTTTGCTGATGGATATTTAGTATTGTGTCGGTATTTTTCGGTTACCTACATTCTACCACAAAAGAAGTTATTTTTTCCTGATTAATTGTGCATTTCTCAGGTCAAAATTTGCCCATCTTGTTACGATGGTTAACGAGGACATTGAGGTTATCATCTGACCTCAATGGTCACTGATGTTGGGAGATCCGTTTTCTCAGAGATCTGCAAGTCTCACCAGAGAAATTCCCGTGGCTGTCCTCAAAGAGTGCTCCATGAAACTTAACTGCAGACGTATTTTCTTTTGTGGTTTCTCAATTATGTTTTTAATAAATTTGAAGTTATATGAAGTTATAGTTATGCCATTTATATCCGTATGTGCCTAGTCTGTTTTCGAATTATATTGTTATTCATTTTGTGGGTAGTTTAAGCTGTTTTTTCATTACAGTTGTTAATAATTTTTGCATCAACTTTTTTTGATAGCGTGAGATGTTACCTTGTAAGAAGAATAATCATGAAGTTTGAAAAAAAATTGAAAATTCTTATCGATCTTTGTTTTCAGTTGTTTTTTTCCTTTATCACTCTAGCTTCTATCCTATGACAGTAAGTAAACAGCGCTTAGGCCGCTATCCAATGACTAGGTTGAAAGTGGCCATGCCACTGGCTTACGACAGTGAGTTAACATCACTCAGGGTGCTAGTCTACCATAATAAGTTAACAGCATTCAGGCCACTAGCCTCTGCAAGTAATGTAACAGCGCTCAGGTCGCTAGCCCCCAGAAGTAAGTAAACAGCACCCGGGCCATTATCCTACAATATTATATAGACAGCGCTCGGGTTGCTAGCCCACGAAAGTAAGTTAATAGCATTCAGGCTGCTTGCCTCCACAGGTAATGTAACAGCGTTCAGATCGCTAGCCTTCAGAAGTAAGTAAACAGCACACAGGCCATTATATAGACAGTACTAGCCCACGAAAGTAAGTTAACTGTGCTCAGGCCATTTGCCAACAAAATTATATAAACAGTGCTCAGGCAGGTAGCCTAGGGCAGTAAGTGATCCGTCCGAATTGGAAATAGAGAAATAACTCTCAGCAAGCTCTCGTATATATTATTTAAAAAAAACCCTGATAATTATGATTTACAATTTTTTGAAAATTAAGAAAAGAAAGTAAATCATAGAATAACTTCACTGATGCCGATACTGCCAGTTGAAAAAATATGGCAACAAGAAATCGGAAGAAAGGATTATTTTCTTTGATTTGGACTTCTGCTTGCCTCTGGTGTAGAAAAACGTGCATTTGAATCTACCAGAGCTTGTTATTCAATCCTTGATCCAAGGCTTTTACATAGTACCGGAGGGTGACGGCGTACATAAATCAAATTAAAAAGAGATTAGATGAAAATGAATGATAGTAAAAGACTGGGCTTGTTGATTACACAATAAAAATAGTCAAATAATCAACAACTTCTTGCTGGATGTCATGTTGAGGTAATCGATTAAAAAAATGGGAATAGGGTTGATAAATAAATAAGTTAATCCTCTCACCTCTTGTTGGATAGGGATCACTAAAAAAGATCAGATTTAAAAAAAAAACAAGCAAGAACACAAACGTAGGAATTAGTAGCAAAAACTTTCATCGAAAATTGACCCCTTGAATAACCAGGGCGGATTTTTAAATACGCAACCGAACAAAAAATTTGTGAACGAAATAATGAATAAATTTTTAAATTTCCAACTGTTTGGCTCCTTGGGAAGGGTCCATACGCGTGACACATACGTGGTCAGCTAGTCAGCCAGACCAACTCAAAAACTGAATAAACCTATGTTGACAGTTTCAGTTATTGGTTTCTAATTAATGATAAAGAAAAAACAATTCTGTCGTTCGTTTCTCTTCATTTTTCAAGACATTTCGTTCGGATGGTTCAATGATAATGGCCTTGTGCTAGACAAACCTAAACGTTAGAAGCCACCCCAACTTCTATCCCGAGTGATGATTATTACTGCAATAGCATAATGACAAATGAAAAATTATAAACACATATATATTTACTATAAAAGTATTTATTTGTTAGAATAGAATAAACCCCGTTGTACTAGCAACATGATTTTTTGTCGATATGTGACACTTATTAGTTTAGTTCAGTCAGTAACGGAGCCACCCGCTGATTGCATGGTTGTGAATCCAAATAATGGTAGAGAAATTTCTTTTTTATAAATGAATTTAATCATTTAAATAAAATGGACCCTTGAATATGTCTAACAAAGTTTCTCCCAGGTATGTAAGTATTGTCAGTTTGATTCAGACGGCGACGGTGTATGTCTACTGACGACTTGGTCGTAATTTTGAACCGTGTCCAAGAAATGTTGTTTTTATATATATGTTCGATTTAACATGACGGGACAGAGAAACAGTGAAGAAGAGATGAGACTTTTTCTTCTCCTTATTGCTACAGTAGAAAAACCAAAGTCATCTATTCCACTATTGGGTTTTACAGTATATATCTAGAGTATTGTGATGTGTAAGATGGGTTACCGGAGTATTGTAATAATATGACAGAAAGCAATGTAAGCGACAAAAATACGCCAAGGGGAAAATACATGTCTCGAAGACTTCAAAGGCAGGTTTTAGAAAATATAATTGGATGTAATGATGAGTGTTTTCTGGATATAAATTATAGGCTTTAACCCTGGAGGCAACCAGTGCATTCAATCTCCCGTTGGTAGGAAGTAATCCCTATGATTTGCAGGGGAAAAATAAGTATTCTCTGGAAGATGCAGTAATAATCAGCATGCTGACCAAACTATCAGGAGAAAGAATCGTGGCGCATAATTATGGTAAATCTCATTCCCTAAGATATAAAAACTGTACGCATAATTCCATGTATTATATATATATATATATATATATATATATATATATATATATATACATATATATATATATATATATATACAGTTTATTTCTCTACAATTATCACACCTACACACACACGTATCTCTCTCTCTCTCTCTCTCTCTCTCTCTCTCTATATATATATATATATATATATATATATATATATATATATATATATATATATATGATTCTGATTTCGAATTTCACACCGGGTAATTTTTTTGCGAACGATTCATTTTATTGTCTTGCGTTACATCATTCTAAGTCGATACACTATCCATTGATAATAATAATCATAACTAGTTATATATATATATATATATATATATATATATATATATATATATATATATATATATATATGTGTGTGTGTGTGTGTGTGTGTGTAATGAAAAACTATGTGAGGCATAAGCAATATGTTAAAATCATAGCTGAAAGGTAGGTGGTCTTTGATCAACTCTGCCAAGGCGCCATGTTTATATTGCTGTTTTGTTTTCCGAATCCCTGAAACAGTTACATGATAAATGGCTGATCCCAACAAGAAGGTATTCGCACATTATCACAATAATAACGGAGTCTGTAAAGCATAAAAGAACACTGGAGCGAATTACATTAATAAATATAAGCATATAAATGATTTAAGTGACACAAAAAAAATTGAAAGACTTTTTCAACGCTAGGTGTATAAAACTTTAAATTCTCTAGAGTATACATATATATATATATATATATATATATATATATATATATATATATATCTTTTTTCAGGGTTGAGCACTCTCAAGTAGGACACTTATCTACGATAAAAACAGTGCAATGCTTTTCTAACAATTGAATCGAGCATTGTGGTAGATGGGGTATTATATGTAAGTAAATATATTGCTCAATTCGGTCTTACTCGCCGTTGAGTTCTGGTTGAGCATCTGCCTCTTGGTCCAAAACGAAAGTTTTGTCACTAGATAGTGGTACTGGAGGGTTATAGTCTTAACCTACACTGGGGAGTGTGTGTGTGAGTGTATATATATATATATATATATATATATATATATATATATATATATATATATATATATATGCTCTTCCATAGAAATAGAGCACCCTGGTCGATTGGGAGTATAAGCTATAAATATATCGCTTAAATTCAACACATTAATATATATATACATATATGTGTGTGTGTTATAAGTTTCAAAATTTCTGATCAATGCTAAATTATCTCACTGTTGAATTTCAACAAAAATTCCAAGGCAATTTTCATTCCTTTATTAGTAATGATTTAAAACTAGTTTTACACTATATTCACTATTGCATCGAAGTCAATCATCATAGGGTCTTTTGAACCTCTTGTCTTAATACCAGACTAAACAAATTAAGTAAAGTAATTATACGTACAAAGCAGAATCATATCGATTACATCAGAGTTTGTTTAGAACAGATATCTTAGAGATTTTTTTCCAAACACCAGTGTAATATAGAGGCAGGAGTTGAAACTGTTTTCCCTCGGCAAGAACAAAAATCCCCAGAGATCACATGAGAAACCGAAGCCGACGGTATACAGGATGGAGGGATGAACTAGACGAATTCAGAAAATACTGGCCCCACGATTCCCATGATAAAGAACTGTAGCGGATCTAGGGGAAGGTTTATATCTAATGACGGATGATGAAAGACTGGTGGTGATGATGATGAATTTCGGAGAGTGAACTCTTCTCTGTTTTATCTGTAACGTCATGCCAAACCAAACCGTGATATGCAATCAGCATTTCCCAATGGATATTTAGAATTACGTCCTCTTGACCGATAGGCAGCTCTCCTACTGGCTGAAACAAAATCTTTCATATCTAAGGAAACGTATGTGAAAACAAAGATGGGCTATTTGAATATCATGAATAATATACATACATATATATATATATATATATATATATATATATATATATATATATCTTTTCTTTTTATTTATCATATATACAGTTGCATTAATTATCACAAGTTGGAATAGAAGTGTAAGTGAAGTTTTACACTTCTTGTAGAAAAAGTATATCAATTTTATTTTGTTCTTATGGTATTTATACATGAATTCATTCATAAATATCTTAACATGAACGGAATTACTTTTATTGCTTCAGAGTTTAATTTGAACTTGAATATAATAGAATTTTTTGAAATGTGAATTCAATTTATTTTTCTCCATGGAACAAAAGCAAATGGTGGCCATTTTTCCTGGGCTGAGAGGCGCAGTTGAGTAATTTTCCTATAATTTCTCTTCCGATTTTCCACTAATCGTCAGGGAGCAAATTTATGAAATAATAAAGATAAGTTATGTGTCCATTTTCGTATAGTATGACTCTGCATACACACATACACACATATATACATGTGTGTGTGTGTTTAAGAAATGGACATATTTGGTCTGATAGATTGAATTATAAATTGAGTTATATTACATAGAAACATATTGGAATGGTCTCTCATCGTTATACAGTTAATATATCACTGAATAAAGCCAAAGTAAATAGAAATGATGAACAACTAAAGAAATTAAGGCAGCCGCATGCATCAAACCTGCCACCGATAAGGTAGCCGTTTCAATATAACAGTATCCTTACCAATAAGTTGAACAGCCGCTGGCAATGCAAAAGCAAAATAACGGCTAATGAAAGGAGATAATTTCAAATAAGTTTGTGATACAATGTAATGTTTAATCATATATATACACACACACACACACACACACACACACAAAACACACACACACACAAAACACACACACACACACACACACACAAAACACACACATATATATATGTGAGTGTATGTTTAAGAAAAGATAAATGATCCGGCTGAGTGATTACCAATTGTATTATATTATTTTGAAACTCTATTTGAAATGATATCCTGTTATTATTCGGTGGATGTATCATTCGGCCTAGACATCGTCGATAGGGTAAACAGTCGTTAAATATGGGGCCTGCTGCAGGAATCGAACTTGTGACCGATAGAGAACCCACATCAACGTAGCATTTCTTCTAACATTGAGCCGTTCACATCGCCTGGACCAAATGGTACATTCACTACGTAACAACAGGAGACCATTTTAAATTGAGTTTCAATTCGAAACATTGCAATTCATTTCCATTCTGTTGAATCATACATCCATTTCTTGATTACATAACTTGGTGCATTGGGCTTTCAGAGCTGAAACAGTTATTTGGGCTTTTGATTTACCGATGCCGGTTCAATGATGGGAGCCACACAACATTAAAGGGGGTCCCCTATTGGACACAGGTTTTATTCCAGTGGCAGTCACATTTTCTTGATTGTTTATTCTATTCATATTGTCTAAGTTCAAATGTCCAAATGATACATTCTCCGTGTAACAACAGGAGATGATTTCAATGATAGTTTCAGTATGATATAAAAAGATTCATAATTATATATCCAAGTAGAATAGATATTTAGCCTAATGCTTTCCCATTATCAATAAGGTACGTATCATCGTAAATTGACAATTTTAGATATAGATTCATCTATTATTAAGCTTCTGAATTAGTGATCAATCTCAAACTCAATCTGAATCTGAATCTGAATATATATATATGTACTTAATTATTGTTTCATCAACAAAAAACTCTTCAAAGTGGCTATAGACCATCCAACAATCTTTCCATGTATACATGTATACTTATCGTTTATAAATTTTTAATCGTGCTTGATTGAAGATAATGTCGTAGAATACTTCACTTCCATAAATGACTCTTGGATTTTGTGTTTGCTATCATTATTTACTGATGAGAGGTCCATTTGAGGTGCGCTCACAGCTTACCATGTTTTCTGGAAGTAATCTTTTTGTTCAATGGTTGGAAGCAATAACATTCACGTCACAGACCTAAAAAAGTTCACAAAGTAGGCTTGCGACTACACCATGAAATAAGAACTCATTTTAGTGACCGTCATCCTACGACGGTGAAGGAAGAATTTGCATCTTGTGAACCTGTCTCACGATTGACAGACCCATCATAGACATGGTATTGCCTCCTGAGTCCTTGTCCATGAAATCTGGCCACGATGCAGTAAATAACTTTTTATATGCGTGAATGCGGGATTATCTCGTAAAATAGTGAAGCAGAACAAAAAATAATTATATTTATACTTTCCTTATGTTTAAATAATTTTCATGTTACCTTCTATTATTTATTACATAGATATTCTTCATTATTATAATTTATTCAATTTTCCACGTTGGTGCATTTGGAAACTATCGTGCTTTTGTAGATTTATGTTTTACATCATATTTGTTTTTACTTTGAAACTGACAGGAGTTAATAAATTATGCATTTGTTTAATTTTCTTCTTTACGAAACAAACACTAAAGGAAGACATTTTCCGAAAAAATACTTTCAATGACTGGCAGATTTTAATTTCGATATT
>OY735235.1:20233820-20256320 GCA_963457665.1 Thysanoteuthis rhombus
AAAAGGGCTTTTCTTTATCTCCATATATACATGTGTGTGTGTGTGAGTGTATAAAAGTATCTCACTCCATCTTTCTCTCTTCTTTCTCTCTCTATGTATAGATATACACACACACACACATATATATATATACATACATATATATATATACATACATATATACATATATATATATATATATATATATATATTCATATATATATATATATATATATATATATATATATACATAAATAGTAGATTGTGGGTTCGCTGCACAAACAAGTTCATGTTTCTGCCCTCTTTAGGCGTCATCAGGCAAATCAAATTCGTCTAATGAGGCCCGACGAGGGCAGAAACATGAGCTACTTTGTGTAGCGAATCCACATTCTACTATTTATTCCCAGCTCTACTCTTTAACAACTCAACTTCATGAGTAAAATATTGTATGTATCGAGTACTCTATGAAATAAATCCCTAACATTTCAGGAGTGGCTTTATATTATTGATATATTATTATATTATGTTATACTGCTACCCTGATTTGTACCATATATACTGCGTATGTATATATATATATGTATGTATGTATATTTCATCTTATACAACATGCTTTCATTTCTGGACAGAATCTCCAGCAATGTCTATGCATTTATTCCGGTTAGGGATAGCAATCATCATGCTCAAACAGGCAAAATTTCGGATCAAAATTAAGCTATTAACTACATGTCCGGCAGCAGACATATTGATTCACTATCATACACATAAATATTCTTGCGGTAACCTAGTCGGTCTAATTTTCACAGACGCACCAAAAATGTGTTCTTGTGTCAGACCAAGGACTGTTTAGACAATGTAAGGTAATTATTGCCAGGTAATCATGACTGGCAGACCAATCCAAGTGTAACAAGTCCATTCTTAGTTGGCAAATCACTTTAAAATGGCCTGATGTCACGGAATGATAGTTAGTGAACAAGTTCTGTAGCCGTTCACTATTGTGATGTATTCGCTTCTCTATGCGTATTCAATAATCTGGAGCCTGGGGCAGACTGAACAAGGCTTATTAAATACACATACATACAGATGAAAATCCATGCATTCGTAGATACACGTATATGTCTGTACGTATATATGTAAGAAATTGATAGTAAATTAATACTGCAGGCCATGGGTTAATGTGAAGATTTCAAAATGTACTGAGCCCATTTAATTAAAGGGACGCCTGTCCTAGAGCAATGATTTTTTATGCGTATCCCAAAGACTATTGCTATTGGATTGCAATATGTCACCTCTGGTTGGCCAGCATTTGTGGTCTTGCACCAAAGTAAACTACAGATATAAAATATACATATGCTTATGTGTATGACTATGTATGTATATATGCTTCTATGAATGTAGAAATATTAAATGTGCACACATCTAGCAACCAAATATGATGACATACACACACACACACGTATATATATATATATATATATATATATATATATATATATATATATATATTCTAGAAAGCTTTAAAGCTACAAACATTAAATATTTTTTTTCAATTTCAAAAGAATTGACATTTAATCATATATTTCCCAATATCTGGTAATTTAATCTAGCTAGTTTTGTCTGTTTCTTTTTCAATGTCTTACACAGAATTAGATAATATTATACAATATTTGACTTTTTCTTGTTGGGATTATCGGTTATTTTGTTGATTCAAAAACAAAAGAGTTTTATTTATATGGCTCCCCAGGAGTATGGAGCAAGGACCATCTCCATTTGAAACAATGATTTTGATATAAAGTTGTTTTTTTTTAATTATTTATGACTATATTACATGTAGTTCGTTATTTCATATTCGGTATTACCATGTTGCACTATACGTGAACATTTTTTTTTTAAATTTAATATCATTTCATTCTTGAAACGAAGGGCTTACTTACGTAAGTTATTACAGGGAACGTATTTGTTGATGATGTATCTATAAGTATAACAACAGTTGTGACTCATTTTTAAGTGTTACTTTTTATTGAGTGTTGACCCATGTGAATATTGAATCTGTTGTGTCAGTTTTAAATTTGGATTTCATGCTATCACATATCACTTTTGGGATACTTATTAGACAGAAAAAAACGTCCAGTTGATTTTCTGCCATCATATTCAACAGAAGGATTCTAAAAAATGTTTCGAAAATATATTTATAAACAAAGTTTTGAATAGACATCTCTGCCACAATGTTAAGGTATGATAATTATCTCTTTGAAGTTCACTGGAATCTGCCATGTTCCTTACTATTTCTTGTCACTGGTTTCAAAAACGCTAACATCCAAGAACCTTTCTCAGAACAATCCTCAAATCCAAATTGTTTTTTGAAAAAAAAAAATCACTGGTATGAAAACCAGGGAAGATGCTTTGATGACTAAATAAATATTTCACGAAGATCTTTGAATGAAAGATTTGTCAAGTAATTATAACATTTCCATAATATGTGTGTCAGATATTGAGGGAAAAGTGATTAAAATTACACAAAAAATACATCTTTAAAACAGTTTTGTAATGCTAGTGTCTAAAGCCACAAAGCCTTATATATATATATATATATATATATATATATATATATATATATATATATATATATATATATATATATATATTCATTCTGTAGGAATACAGAGAGAAAGAAATATGAGAGTGATTTTCCCGTCGTTGACCATATTTAATCTAAGTGCTAAATATCTAACATAGTGAATAGGGCTATTGATGCATAAAAACACGAATATGTATATATATATATATATATATATATATATATATATATATATATGTATATATATATATGTGTGTGTGTGTGTGTGTGCGTGTGTGTTTGTGTGTGTGTGTGTGTGTGTGTGTGTAACCATGTAACAATGAATTCTTGTTCAATTTTTTTGTTAGCCAGAATGCAAGTATTGTCGGAACGATAGATGAGATTAAGCACTCTCAATCGTATAATCAGCCATTGTCTAGATCCTGGAAATATGAGACGTTACTTTTTGCGTAAAATCAAATAGGGTCTGCATTAAATACTGCGTGAACATTTATTTTGTTGATCCGGACAAGTATCTTAATTCAGCTCCATTGTCAGTGGTTATATGTCCATGTGGAGAGAGTTACTTTATTTTGGTAAGGTGCAAGCAATAATATGTGACGTTTCTCTAACATCGTCATGTGCCAATTGAATGTTTCCAATGGACGTGAACTGTGAAAGTTCAAAAGTGTAGTGAATAAACGGTAATGGCCGATATTAAAAAAAGAAAAATGACAAACAAATAACTCTCATAGTTATTCCCTGATCACGATTTTGGTAAGAATTTTGGTTGAAAGTGCTCGATCAAAAACGTTCAGACATTATTTACACATCCACTGTATCCCCAAATGCATTCTACACAAAAATACGTAAATAAGATAGGGCATATACTTTTTCCATTCTCTCTCTCTCTCTCTCTCTCTCTCTCTCTCTCTCTCTCTATCTATCTATCTATCTATCTATCTATATATCTATATATCTATATCTATCTATCTATCTATCTATCTATCTATATATATATATATATATATATATATATGTTTATATATAGCAGTCCAGAAAATGGCGTGAGCAGGCCAAGTTCAAACTAAAACTGTATCTTTCACTAATACCCCTGAAAACAATGAATCTATCTCTTTTCCTGAACTCTGTGTAAAATAAAGTTTGTTTGTCCCATTTATATCTATTTCAAATCAAAGATTTAGTCAAGATAGAGACTGCATCAGATCCAGCGAAGAAGTTCATTTGTCTGTCACCCTGTGACATCGTTATGACTCACCAATCAGAGTTGTACAGTATTCAACAATGAAATAGGTCCAGCACATACCGTTCTCCAGGATCGAGATAATGGCCACAAATTTTACCCCAAATGCTCGATGACACATATTTTAACAATATGTACATCCCTTGTATCAACGCAAACGTTTTAGTGTAAGTAAATAAGGAGAGTTACCTAAAAAATCAAGAAAACATTACTTGTCTGTGGTCTACAATCAAACATATATATATATATATATATATATATATATATATATATATATATATATATATATATATATATGCCGGTGCATGCGTCCAAGTAATTGCTTTTGTATGCGTGGGATTTCTCAGTTCGTCTTTTAATCTTGGGTTATGGCGTCAGATAGTCGACAAATGTACCGTCTGATAAGTTCTAATTCTTATTTTTAATCTCTTCCTATGCGATGAAACGAAGAGAAAGGACTGACAAAAAATGCATTGTACCATCAAAACATGTTTTGAAGTAGACATCGATAAAATTGTTCAAACAATCGGCTATGTATTATGTATGTTTGGTGTTAGAGTTACATAAATATATGGTGCTCTTTGATTATCTCTGTCAAATATATATCAAAAAGTGTCTCCGAGTATCAAAAAAGCAATCTACCGATTCATTTGACGGGCGTAAAATGACTTTGCACTTTAGTCGTAGTTCAACTTGGAAGGAAATGTTTGAATACAATGAATGTGAGTAATGCCCACGTTTATGCTGAAGCGCTTCAGACCATGCTTTTAGCTATTATCAAACGAATAAATATCAATCATTGTATGGGGTTTCGTCGGACTATTTTCCATGTCTATGTTGCTCAGTTTTTGAAGCGTTTCGATCATGGATTCTCCGGTATCAGAAATGTAGGAAAGGGATGGAGGGTAAAGATATCTGAGGAAAACAGTCCGACTAAATTGCATATAACGATTAAAAGAATCAGTCTAACAAAATTCAGACAAGAATTACTGTAGATATTTTTTTTTTCATTTATCTTTAAGCCCCAGCCCGGCTATATACCAGTAGGATTACGTACCCCTTCATCCATCCAAATCTTTCAAACATTTTTCCCAAACAGGTAAAATTCATATTTAGTATTTTCCAGCGTAGTCTCCACGATTCAACCCATCCAGAAGTTGTTTCTTTTGTTCCATTTTTCCGAAATTTGTGAGTCCAGTATTAACTGTATTAATTCTTTTTTAAATTTCGTTTCATGTTTCTGAGTCCACAGTTGCAAATTGTAATGGGTAATTTTATATATATTTCGAATTTGAGAGTAATTTCGAGCCGAGAACTTTCAAAAACAAAGATTCATTAATTGAAACAGTTCAGGATCAATGAAACAAGTTGACAGTCTCATTATTGAAGAAAATTTCCTCATGGAATGATGAAGAGAATCAGAAATTGATAGATTACAGAGGGAGGAGCATTGATTATACAATTTCTGTTGTCAATGAACGTAAACTTGTTCTTTATTAAAGCTCAAATACAATAAGAGATTTAAATTTAAAACACATTTCTTTTAAGTGCAAAACCTCTGCTGGATTTCCCATTTTTCTTTATTGTTTAATACATTATACATGTGCGCAAATTGACAGCTTGCATATGTGTATTTCCATAACACACGTACTCGCAGGCACTTATTATATATATATATATATATATATATATATATATATATATATATATATATATATACACACACACACATACACACATATATATATACACATATATACATATATATATATATATACATATATATATATATATATACATATATATATGTGTATGTATGGATGTAAATACACACACACACACACACACACATATATATATATATATATATATATATATATATATATATATATATATATATATATATATATATGGATGCTTTGTCAAACTCCCTTTCGACTTTTATTCCGACTGAAGATGATTACATTTGGTTTGTGTATATAATACTAAATTCGAAGATAAGTAGACTTGTTATTTCAATTCTGCACTATACACAAAGACACACAAAGACAGAAAAATCTGTGCCCACTTAGCTGGTTGGTCAGGCCATTTGTGGGGTTATATTGATTTGATATAAGATGAAAGCATTTGGAAAAAAAAGAAAAAAGCAAGAGAAGAGTAATAGAAAATGTAAGAAATATACAGAAATAAAGATAGAGCAAGAGAAACAAGGAAAGATAAAAAGAAGTGAGCTGTAAGAAATAATAAACATCAACAAAAAGAAACACACTTACACACACACAAAAAAAGAAAAAACCTGAAAAGAACAGAAAAAATAAAAGAAAGGGTGGACTAGAGTAAATGAAAATACACGTCTGGTTAGTCAATCAGGAAAAACTGTCACGGGACCCATGACTTTCGTCAGCATGCCGTGTTAGGGCTGATCAGTTAGAAAGATAAAAAAAATGTTCAATGAATATATGACTTCTCTCAGCATTTATTGAAGGTATAATCAATGCAATTTGGCCGTAGACACGGCTCTTGTTTACAAGTTTTAAGTCGATCCACTCACAAGCCGCACTCCCAGAGAACCTATCAACAATTTCAAGTGAACACCTGCAGTACATTTTAAAAGAGAGTAGGGAAACAGGATACTAAACCCAGGTAAGCGAAAACAGAAAGAAGGAATTCTAAATAACAGAGTTAAAAATGTCGCAGGGCCATCTCGATTGAGTAAAGTACTTAGCTAGAAAGAAGAAGAATCACAAAGGAAAGACCATACAACAAAAGGTCCGCCATGTTCAGGTAATATTTTTTCATGAACGACGCTCAGGACACAGAAACAGAAAGAGTAAGAGAGTGAGATAGAGAAAGAAAGAGAGGGTAAGGGAACAGACAAAGACATCGATAGACAAACACGTTGTGTTGTTATTGGAATTCGATGATAGAAAAACAACCAATGTTTTGGAGAATCCGCTATGGAAACTAAGAAGGCATTGGTGCCAAACGTCTTGATTCGAGTTCCCGTAAGACTATTAGAGATCGCCTTCAACAAGTTTCCATTCACCGCGTACGCCGATGTATGGGCGAGATTTACTAGTATAAAAATGTCTCATAAACTAAAGATCAACCAGTACGTCCAACATAATGATTGCTGATATATGCCGAATTGAACAGACGTGAATTCGAAGAGTGAGGAGTGATTTTTTTTATCAAATATCATCGATGTGAACTTGTACTACAGTTCCGTGTTTGGTCAGTTAATAGTACCTAATAGCGTTCGTAATCAATAAACCAGGGCTAAAAATATCCATATTCTGTGAGAGTTGTTCGCCTATTACACTGGTGGCAAAACATGACTAAAGAAACCGAATTGGTCAATTCACCCATAACTTGGAGAAGTAAGGATTCATACCTTTCCCTAAGGCATTATTGCAAATGGCCGACACTTCAGTTTAAGTTTGTCTTTTCCATTGTTGTGTCACTAAATATGAAATTTTTTCAATGAATGAAAATTATGTAACTACTAATATGATGAATTTTATGATTTTTTAGATTTCTATGTTCAAAACTCGACTCCTCTCCAAGTTGAAACTAATGCTGATGAAAATACCTCTAATTGAAATCTCGGCTCTTTTAAGTAAACGAATCAAGTAAAAGATGATCTTGGTCGATATATATCGATAAATATTTTTAACCTGAGATGAACAAGTAAATCATGTAAAGGAGAAAATACATCAGGATGCACATCATATAGCAATGATCATCAAAAACGTAAACGATTGACTGTAATCGAAGGCTCCTTTTTCCTTTGCTTCTATCCTTTTAGACTTCTATTCATTACTCCGACCTTATTCGATGGTTTGAAGTATACTCAACCTAGTTTTGGACTTACATCGGTTGAAATGAAGAGATAGATTGTCAAGATCAAGGAAAATAATCATCAAAATTCGATAAAGATACTCAAGCAGTGGTAAAAATTTGACAACATAAATTTTTTTTCGGCAGTAGATAGTACTTCTAGAGCTGACTGTGATTTTTTTCTTTCTGCCTCGGTTCCACTAATGAAGGGTTAACATTTTTCTGGTAATAAATATCTCCTATCAACATACGAAAACTTTGACTCTTCCACAGGAACGAATTCAATATTTGTTTTCTTAAAAACAATCTTCCATAGGAATTCAAATATATAAGTGATTTTTTTCACCGGTATTCGTACTTGTTTTTAGCTTGA
This sequence comes from Thysanoteuthis rhombus, assembly GCA_963457665.1. NCBI lineage: Eukaryota > Metazoa > Mollusca > Cephalopoda > Oegopsida > Thysanoteuthidae > Thysanoteuthis > Thysanoteuthis major. Next base: position 20,241,834 of record OY735235.1, read on the forward strand.
TTCCATTTGTGATACCGCTTTTAATGATATTATTTCTTAATCTAGAAAGGTAGGAACGATGATTTCAAAAGGATATTTTCTTTAATATGTTTAGATTTTAATAAGAGAACATCTCAATTCGTCGCATAATGATTCCGAGTTTAAAATTAAACCTAAGCACTCATTTGTCTGGGGAATTCTAATAATTTTTCAAGATGTTATTGTGTAAATTTGCTTGGCAATTAATTTGTAATTGGTGATAAATATTGCATCGACAATTACGATCAGGGAAAGAAAGAAACTGAAGTGACATCATTTTCTTCTTTTCAAATCTTCATTTCCTTGAAATATATTTAATCAATATAAATATTCCAACGGTATATATATATATATATATATATATATATATATATATATATATATATATATATATAGAGAGAGAGAGAGAGAGAGAGAGAGAGAGAGAGAGGGGGGGGATATAGATAGATATAGAGATAGAGATATATGCAATTGAATAGCCTTATTTTATTCAGATTCGATATTTAATAAAGTTAGACCATTAATCAAACTTCTTTCAAAATGAAAACAAATGACAACTCAATCAATAACTTGAATATTCGTCTGCCAGAAGGGGGCGGATTCTTTGATTTTGATTCAGTCTAATGAGCAAGTGGTCAAAAATCATCAAATTATGAATTTTATTTTACATTTCATCAATGTGTTTGTAACATTCACGTGTAAAAGGAAGAGAATTCTACTGTGTTTAGGTCAACGTGCGCAATGAAGATAAACCTGCCTTGAGTCTTTGAGCCTTGAGGCTACATTTGGGAACAACTTTGCTGAGTGGTAGATCTGGCAGGATTACTTGGGAACAGCCTGACAATATTAATATGATTTCATCATCTTGGTTATTTTACAGAGCAGACAAAGAAGGAAATACCTTTTCAGGCAGCCAAACCTATCTAGAGAAAACTTTCGGCGGTTGTGATTTGCTATTTGGATAGATGGCGATTTTTTCAGAAGTATGCCATACTGCTTAATGTCAAAAACATGGATGACTGAGAGTTTAAAAATGGCCGAGAAACAATTTTTTTCTCTCGAAAAGGCTGCTGCCCACTAGTAAACATCGAGGATATTTTTGTTTATGGTTATTGCTTGATTCCTTCAAAGCTTCCGAGAAGCACAGGGAATATCATTTCAGAGAGATGTATATCTTTATCTTACAACAATTTATTCGAACAGGTGACCTCACCTCATCATAGTCTGAATATTTCAGCTATCGCAAACCGGGTTTTTCAAGTGCTTAGATGGCAGACGAGTGCCACACTCGTCAAAGTAAATGTTGTATTTGTCAGACTTCAAAAGAAAATTTGGATAAGAAGAAGCAACGCTTAAGACAGAAATCAAAGTGTACTGGGCAATAGTTCTCACAACAGTGCTCTGTGGTCGTGAGATGTGAACGATTAGTCAGCGTCATGCAAGAAAGCTAAACAATCATCACCATCATCATCATCATCATCATCATCAGTCTTTTAACGTCCGTTGTCGGACATAGACCTTCCCTAGGATCCGCCACGTCACTCTCTCATGCACGTTGCGCAGCCAGTATTCTCTGAACGTGTGGAGATCATCTCTCCATCTTGTATTTTGCCGGCCTCAGTTTTGCATGTGGTCCCTGGGGATCCATGTCGTGAGTTGTGATGTCCATTGGTTGTCTTCCATTCTTGCAACATGACCAGCCAATAGCCATTTGATTTTTTATAATGGAATCTATGATGTCTCGGTCCCCTGTTTTTTTTTATATATCGTGCTGTCTTGTGATCTCTCAATGTGAGGTTCAGCATGATCCTCTCATGCACACGCTGCATGCTTCTCAATTTGCAGGTTTGTCTCTTTGTTGAGTTCCATGTTTCAGCTCTGAATTGACGATTGCTAGGATGCATTGGTTGTAATTTTTTAAAGATTATTAGGATCGTTTTGTTTTTGAAGGTTGAGCTTGCTTTGCCGAAGGTTTGTCATCTTGGGTGATTTATTGCTTGATTTCTTCTTATTTTGTTGGTTTCATAGAGCACAACCTACCTTGAAAAGCCTTGAAAAGATTCTTGGTCGAATTTGCTGGGCAGGGTAAAAGTCAGCCAGATTCTCATATTTTTTATCTTATCCAGCATATGAATCACAGCTTTGCCGGGAAAGATATGTGGACCTTATGCCTGAACATTTGCTCCCAAAGAAACTATTCCATAGCGAGCAACAACAAGGCAAGCGCCCCCAAAGAGACAAAGAGAAAAGCATTAAAGCTCCATAATAGGCCTTCAAATTGGCTTTGTCAGATGAGGCTAAACAGTCCAGGACAGAGGTAGGTTGTGGTCAACTGTTCGCAGGGAGCGGAACCCCATGAAGCTGACAGGATTGATACAACACAGAAAGACCAGAAAGACACACCCCAGCAACCCCCCAGCTACCACTACCATTCCCCACCCACACAACCAGACAACCACCCAGCTGCAGATTTGCCCGACAGTCATCAACTCACCTGCACCCATATTGTTAATGGAGATAATTATCAAACAGTGAAGGAAAAGTTGTCTCCCTTGTGTATATATTTGCAAATGTGTAAAAAAATAATAAAAAAAACGAGTTTATTCTGATCTTTTTAGATTGCAATAGTTTCCTTTGAAAGGGTGACTCAGCGGGTCAAAAGGTTGTCTAGTATATAAATAACATTGTGTCTCAAATATTTTTGGCCTGCTGCAGTAATTCGAAATTAAACACCATCTGTTGGCTGTCTGAAGCCAAGAAGATCGAACAACGGAATATTGACCGTCTTTCCGAATTATTTTGTCTCTGTGACTGCGATAGACCCGTGCAAATTACGCATATACTTCCAGCTGTACAGTTTCTTTGTGTCCGTTCCACGAAATGTTTTTCCTTTGGTTATTGTACATCGGAACGGCTGACTGCCTGTATCGACAGAGAAAAAGCAACGTGACGTTTTTAATGATCGCTATTATCAGACATGAAATAACATAAGATTAGAACATAATAATAAAGCCATGTTTCGATACATCAATATATAAAATCTGTACGAAAAGAACTCTGAATATCTCCAGTTTGATAATACTTGGTAATAAATCAGAGGTGAGGGAACTTCACTCTGCATATGTGCACAGATCCCTCCCTGTTTGATAATACAGTCGGCAATGAGACGCCTTTGGGTGAGCTTGCGTACTTTGGAACATACATTCACAACGACCGAACCAATCAAATTTCACGTTCCAGAAAGTTGTACTTTTAACGTCGTATAGACAGGTTCGTTAACCCCAACCTCTCACAGACATGCAACTTCTGGCTTTTCCCTGAAAGCTATTTCAATTTGGGGAACGCGACGAGACTGCATATGGCATTTTAGGGGGAGGGCTTGGCAAATTTTGCGATGTGGTAAGGGCTTAGGGATACGGAAGAGGATACTTTGATGGTAATTAACGCGTCATTGGTCCTGGCTATTGAATCACTAGATACTTTCCTGGCATGACTCGTGTTGCAATGGTCAAACAAAGCAGAATTAATAATGCACCTAGCAATGAATTATATTATAAACACTCACCCTTGAGCAAGTCGATTTTAAATTGTAATTACTTAACACTAATGTCTTGGAGAACTGCGTGTATCTATCTCTCCTAACAGATCAGATCAGAAACTTCTTACCGTTTGAACTGTGCAACCAAACATAACCAGCTGAGTGTTTCTTGCAGAAGAGGCACAATTAAAACCCTCCAAAAATGAAAGACGCAGTGGTGTACCCCTAATAAGAATGAAGGAACTGTTCAAAGTTGGTATCATTGTTCTTAGACTGCTTTTTATCGTCAGAAGTCATTTTCAAAAATAAAACTTAAGCTTTGTATTCCATACTGAAAATGCCTCACACTCAAAAACTTCATCAATTTTAGATTGGAGCCATAGATAGTTTTTAAATGTGTACATGAATTAATCACTGAAGCAAGATGGATGAAAAAAAAAACAAACATACTTTTGATATAACTTAATGGACGAAAAAATGAAAACTATTATGATTAGCCCGGTGAAAAATGTTGGATTGGAATCTTGAGAACTGATCAATAAACTAAGCATGTTTATTTTTTTTCTAATCAATTCAATCCGTTCTCTATCGAATAAAACTATTTTCCTGCCACTGGAATATTTCATTTAAACTGAGCATTTCAATATTGCATGAAAAAAATGGAAAGATATTATTGGTTTTATGGATTTTTTTCCTGATTCAATGATTTAAAAATGTTTCGTCCCAAATGATGACGTTGGTTTATGATGAGTGCTGTGTCCTCTGCTACTTTTTACAAGTTTTTTTTTTTCAAATAGTTTTTTGTGCTGCTGTTGCTGAAAAACTTTCTATTAACCGATTGCAGTAAAAAATATTCTATGTATATTTTTTTGTAGGATATAACACACTGTGTTGGATAAGCAATTACCTTTCAAAAGAGCATCCATAACATACCCACACAGTTATGAATATCGGTATACATACACATATATGATTGTGTATAATATATATATTACCATTTGTATCATAATCACACGCTTGTATGCATAGACGTCGAAAAAATCCACTGTGTCGTATTTTGCACAACGTTATTGTAATTTTATAAACATCTTTGAAAATTACTATTTTACGTACACCAACTCCTAAGGTATGCTTGAAGAAATCCCAAACTAAAAATGCACATTAAAAATTATTTAGTCTTCACATTTAATCTAGAGTAAAGGTTTAGTGGAAGCAAAATGATGGATCAGTAGAGCCTATAATTATGAAGCAGTACGGGCAAAACATCACGAGACTAATGTCTTTTGGTAGCATGTTGTGTTATAGTCAATCAAAATTTTTTTAAAATCAGTAGACAATTGAAAAGTTACTTTTTGGGAGGAATTATCACAAAAAATGTCTGAACTTCCAAAAAATAGCAAAAATGCTGCTGAACACAAAAAGGACAAACATACAATGTGAATTGAACCTTTTTGAAAACCTATTTCGGGGAATTTAAGAAAAAATAAACAAAAATGGCTGCCTCTGAGCCAAACTTCATTCTGAACGCACCAATTCCACTCACTGAGCCGTATTTTCGAGAAACAGAGAGATCATTTTCCCTCCTCATCAGGGTAAGAGGGTGTACAAAATCTTAAACGTCTATTATGGTCGGTTAGGGCTGTGAAAAACTGAGAAGAAAGAGAAAGACAAAAGATTTATAGTGGAGAAGGAAAAAAGTAATAAATGATAATTGAAATAAATTTCTTGTTTTGGCTGCACGACATGACAACGATTTGTGCGCTTTAAACCAGATTTTAGCGCGTTTTACTGCTATTGTAGCTAAATTTGAGCTATTGTCTTTGCTATCAAAATGTCCAAAAAGGTTGAGTATTCTCAGAGGTTTGGGATTTTTATGACGCTTTTTCAAGGTCGATTTAGCGCCAGTTTTTTTTTTTGTTGTTTGCATCACAGCTCAGAACCGATAATCAAAAGGATTAGAAGAACGTTTGAAGGAGGAATAAAAAAAAATTATAGGTCAATAAGCTTACTCTTTTGAATGACGAATAGAGAAAAAAATACCTTTTTGGCCTTCTTGGCAATGAGTCGAACGGTGGAGAAAAGGCTAAAAAGCAAAAAGGTGTTTTTTTTCCTGGTAACCCGTTGAAGATGCAGCGTATACCTTTTCTTCGCTGTACTACAACTTAATCTCTTATATTTGTCACTATATCAGCGGAGACGTAGCCGAATATATCATCATCGTCATCATTTTTTATAAGGGAACACACCAAATTGTTCCTATGTAAATTATCGTAGATTGCTCCTTTGTTTTCCGCTCTTCCAGTTTACAGAAGATTTACATATGAACGGATAGATGCTTGAGAAACCAGTATATATATATATATATATATATATATATATATATATATATATATATATATATATATATATATATGTGTGTGTGTGTGTGTGTGTGTGTGTGAGAGAGAGAGAGAGAGTGAGTGCACATGAGTGTGTGTGTGTGTGTGTGTGTGTGTGTGTGTGTGTGTGTGTTCATCATATCCCCCTGTATCTTTTGAATATGCATAGGGATTTTGATTTGTCTCCATGTATGTCAGTTGTTTTATATACGTGTGTGTGGGGGGGGGTCATGTGGAAATTAATTTTATGGTTCGATAGAATGATCAGAAATTGTGTGATATAATTTTTTTTTTTCAAAATCTCATTTGAATTGATGTCATTATTCTATGGTGGATGTTTTATTTGGTATTGACAAAGTAAATTGATTATTGATGAAAATTCGGCTACTGCAGAATATATATATGCATATATATATATATATATATATATATATATATATATATATATATATATATATATGTATATGCGATATTATATTCACGTAATAATATGTATATGCAATATACATATATATTTATGAACTGAAATAAGAATTATCATTACAGTGGTGGACGTATGATTTACTGATAAAGTGCTCGATACATACAACATTAAATATTTGGTTAGAGTAGAGCTTGAAATATGATAACTGGGGTTACCCCCGGAAAATTATCTGATTTTTCGATCCATAATTAGGACGTAATCTTGGGCGTATGTTTTTTTCTGGATTGAGATCTTTCTTTTCATTTTATGTATATTTCAATTACATGGGATGATTCGGACACTCTCTTTATCAGTATGTTGTTAATCCCTCAGCTCCCTGTGGTATTTTCCCCACAAGGGGTGGCTTATTCCTTCTTACTTTTATTTGCATCCAAGTGTTAGGCTCCTCTTTACTTGGTCTCACATGCTTATGTTTAATTTCCATACCCTAGGTTTGATTTGCTTTTATATATCTAAGATATCTATGAGAAGTTGAATAAGATTTTTGAAGTTGTAAGGATACAATAATGATAATGTTAATTGTAATGTCACTTCTACTTTTATTTATAATAATGCAAAGAATAAGGAAGCCATAGAGGTTGAATTTAGTGTACTTATTTCAAAGTTGTTAATCACGTTATTCAGTAGATATTTTGAGCAGTGCACACATTTTTAGCTACTTCATTTTGCTTAATTGTCTATCCATTTTTTGGTTGAGATTTTGGGTCAAGGTGAAAATTTTCAATTTTTCATTCAAGCATAAGTAGCATAGGATTTAGATGTCTAGGTAGATATTCAAATATTTAACATTTTTCTCGGTGTGTCTGTTACGACTGAGTAATGCATGGATAGTGATGTTTTGTCTCGTATCCGTTGTTCGTAAAGAATAATGTATAGTTGGTTATTCTTGATCAAAAGGCTATTGTACAGCAAATCCTTTATATATATATATATATATATATATATATATATATATATATATATATATATATATAGAGAGAGAGAGAGAGAGAGAGAGAGAGAGGGAATGAGAGAGAAAGAGAAAGAAAGAGAGATAGATAAAGAAGGGCGAAAAATCTACCATCTCTTTTCACCCCTTGAAAGAGGGGAATAGTAGCCATCCACCATCATCCCTAAGTCCATTCAGTAGAAAATTTCAATTTGCTTGGGTTACACTCATGATTAAGTTCTTCACAAGGCGTGACAGACAAACACACACCACTCACAAATATTTTTAAAAAATAGTGAATATGTATATAATGTTATATATTTATAATGATAATAGATATATATATATATAGATATATATATATATATATAGAGAGAGAGATAAATAGATGGATAGAGAGATAGAGAGATAGTGTATGTGTGAGAGAGAGAGAGAGAGGTTGGAATAAACTTTATTTTGAATACTTAAAATATACTTCTTCCGTTTCAAAAAGACAGAAATAAACAGAAAAATCTTTCCACCATACAGAAAATTGATTTTTGTCGCCCATTATTCATCCTGAACTTAATCCACCAGAGGAAAAAAATGACACCGCTCAAGGATTAATTCTCTGTACCATCTGTTGCCGATTACACTTTGGCATTGACAGACAAAACTCAAGCCTTCTGTTTCTCCTGTTTGTATGTTTTCTTTTTCAATTTTCGCTTCTACGAGGAAGCGATTGACCACGACTAACAGTGCTAATATTCCCTTTAGTAGTCTCTATGTTCCTCTTAGGAGCTAAGGTTTGTCGATGATTGGAAAGAAAGCAGGAAATACGTGACAAAGGCTGACCTATTGGAGGCACAGTCGCAAATGGTCAGGCTGAATATAACTGTTGGCAAAATATCGAATGAAAACATTTTCGGTGCAGGTGAAGTCTGTTATGGGAAAACTGGTGGCTGTGATGGTTTTGGCGATAAATGCAATGTCCGTTCTATTCCTGAATATTACGAATGGGTGTAATGATGGAAGGAAGCAGACTTATGATAGAAAAATCAAAGCAGTGAAAGTGAAATTGAAAGCAGGAAAAGATGGAATATGTATGTTGATAACGAAAGTGAAAGTAGACAAGATTAAAATATGATGTGCGGATCGCACTGAAGAATATGCACACGAAACAGCGGAATAACCAAGTAAGTAAGGAAGGAAGAAGTAGAAAGATAGGCATAAAATAAATAAAAGGACTAATAAGTTTGGGAGAGGAATTAATTTTGAACATAGATAAATAATATTGTTTTTATGATAAATAACACAAAAAACATGAGAGAATTCCACGTGATGAGATAATTGTGAAACCTGCACAAGCTCCAATAGTCAATATTAGCTGTATACTTCCCGGACGGACGTCGCATTTGAACAATTTTACTTGAAATAAACATTCTCACATTACCTTATTTGCTAGAACGATGATTCATAATAACTGATTGTAAACAGCTTAAAACGAATTTCTGGAGGACAATTTCGCTATTCAAAACTGCAGTCTTTCAGTAAAAGGCATAAATGATCGATATAATACAATCGAGAAAATTTGATAAGCTGGATAAGGTTTCGTAAAATCCTTCAAAATTATATGTTCTCAAGAGTAGGGGGAAAAAGAAAAGAAAGGCTGTGAATTTAATTTTCATATATTTCATGTATTTGTCAAGAAACCGCCAACAAAGACTGTCGAAACAGTTTTCCCAGTTTCAAAGTCCTTATTATGTTTAGAAACAAAACTTGTTCCTGATCTCACCAAATAATTTTTTGTGAGGATACAATTTACAATATAATTCGTTTCTAAATTGGTGACGAGTTTGTTCCTGCTTTTTTTATTGAAAAATTTAACATCTAATGATCAAAAAAAAGGTCAGAAAATCAACTTATTCCATTTTTTGATTGATCACCCCCAACATGCTCCTGAATGACGTCAGTAATGTAACAGTTTCTATCGAGAGACAAACCAGATCTGATTTTTGTTTGTTTGTTTGTTTTTTACCTTTTACAAGAGATTTCATCGGATTATTACTCCATGTCTTCCAGGGTTTTATTTATCACAAAAAAAAGAACAGTGGTAACTACGAATCTTGAACAAGCACACACAAAGAAGAAGTTATTGATAAATAATGCTTGAGGAAAAATTAAGAATTATTCCAATTCAACAATAGCAGTTGATAGATATATATTCATCTTTATTCGTGTAATAAGAATTGCGCAGTTGCTTTACAATTTTGAATTATTTTCATTCGCAAAATCAATGTTATTCAATTACGCGCAAACACAATCAAATCACGCGAAATAGGAACTATATTGTTCTCATCATTTTTATTTTATTATCATCATGTTCAATATATGAAATATGCAAAGATTAACTCAGAAGAAATACTAATATAGAAATGACAAAGTTCGAAAAGTGATCAAGTTGAAGTTCTGCAAATGACCAAGATCCAGTCATGTAAATAATGGAATTGGTACAACTAGAAAATTGTCTTGGAGAGCGGAGAAAGTAAAATTCTTGTCTCCGAGTTTTAAAATGACTACCAAAGCCATACCAACAGCACTGCATGTCGGGTAAACAAAAAAGAACTAATTCCAAACAACTCAAACACAAATGTTGAGATTCCCGAAGATCAAAATCTTGAAAGGCTGAAATCTCGAGTAGCCAACTCTTGGAAAACGCAAATCTCATCGGAAAAAATTAAATAAATGAATAAATACGTTGGTAGATAATCTTGTTTCTTGAAAAGATCACCCTCTGCTTTTTACTGTACTGAGTTTTTTCTCTAGTTTTTTCTATCTATGGCACTCGTACTGAATTCAGGCTGTTCCCACAGTATTACCCACAACACATTAGATATTTCCCATTGAATTATCCACAACACAATTAAATAAGATAGGATTTGAATTACGGTTACGATTAGATAGTTTTTTGACTGTAAATAAGTTTTAATGTTTTTGGTTGTTTTTTTTTTTGTCTTTCAAAATTAATCCTGTTCATAAATACATAATCTGAAAAATGATTTGAATAATATGTTCAGGTACTTTGTCTCTACATCCTAATATTCTGGGCATTTTGAATCTTTGGGATTTAAACCTTAAGGGATTTTAATCTTTTTGGATTATTTAATTCAGGATTGTCTTTTTGGATTCTGGTCCAAACCTATCAAAGCAACACTGGTTTATTATTCTGTAGAAGCTGTTACATTGCAAAATCTTTTGATAGAATGCTGTTTTGGGTGATCAATTAAACATTTGCAAGAAGAGTAATCAATGAAGGTACGTCTCCCGACTTTTGTAGGTTAGTTATCACTAAAAAGTCTGAATTAAAAGAGAAATAAGCGTGAATGCTTCTGGACACAAACCGGAACCTATTTAGCATAAACGTACATTAGATAGGAACCCAAATGTTTTGGGGTAAATGGTTCAAATTTTTAGTTTTGTAGCTACGTTGGTGCAGCCCGTGAGCGTGAAATATACATTCATATCCAGGCAGACGAACAGACAGACGGATCAACTTGAAATCTGAATAAACTTCTGTCAATGCTTTTGCTGGCTGTTTTAGCTGACAGTTCAAAATATCAGTGAAAGTCCACAAAGAACAAAAACCTGAAAATCTGACTAACACCAGCTTGGATAGATAACATTCTCACCCATCAAGTATTCCATATCCATAAACAACTTTTGATATTGTATCACTCAATAAATTACAATTACCGAAAAAATGGGCCTTGCTAAGGCTCAAGCAACGACCGTGGAAAATGATCCTTGTTGTAGGGCAATGTTCAGTAAGCTGGTTCTGCAAAGGGGAAGATGGGGCACACCACATCTAAAACAGCTCTCGACCTAAAAACACTTTTTTCTTTCCTTTTCCTTCGTTAAAGTGGGAAATTGCATGAAACAAACTCACAAAAGGCAGGGAAACATCTCTGTCTGTCTGTCTCTCTCTCTCTCTGTCCGTCCGTCCTTCCGTCTGTCTCTGTCTGTCTGTCTGTCTGTCTCTCTCTGTCTGTCTCTCGCTTTCTCTCTCTGTCTCTCTCTCTCTCTCTATATATATATATGTATCATCTCTTTTGTTCTATTTCAAATAAAAAATGAGATAGCTAAAATAATTTTCACGCCTTAATACCAATATCATTAAACGTTTTTTTTTTAGGATTCAAAAGAATATCAATTTCATGCTCTGTGATTAATGGCTATTAATTATCGATATCTTTTGATACTTTCTCAATCACTCGGCAGTTTCTAATAGCTGACATCCTGATGAAGAGGACATTGCAAATAAAGATCGGTTGGCATTTGTCGAGTAACTCACTTAGCATTGAAAATTAAAGGTCGTGCTTCAATGGGCACATCGCAATTACCAAAGCAGCCAAAAAAACGTAGATTTATTTAAAGAAATCTAATTCATAGAAGATATTTAAACGCAAGGTCATTGAAAATCACCGCAAGCACACTGTGCATTGTGATTTTTGTCTCTAAATAGTGACTGCTTTTTTCTGATTGCTTGTGAATGATGATTAGTTAGGAATGGTTAATATTCCTTTCGTTGCTTTTGTGGCCAGGAAATTGACATCCATACAAAACTATTTTTCTTACTTTATGTCTAAAAAAAATGCGCAAATCCGTCTTTTGTCCAATCAAACATAAATTATCACTGCCCTGATTGCAAAAGCAAAGAGTAACATTTCTTATACTTTTTAATCATGATTAATCAGAAAATAACACTTACAATCCTTAAACATAAAAACATGGTTGCACAGTAATTTATAGAAAGTAAGGGTCAAAGAAGATGAAAGAACAGATATTAGGTTTGAGATTTCATAATTCCTCGGCGGGTTGTGTTGGTTGAGTCCATTTTGTAGCTGCTGGTCGAATTTCAATCCTTGCGTCAAATAGTTAAAGTCATATCTCAGGATCAGTGCGAAAAGAAGTATCCAAAGCTCGAGAGTTTATCCGTTCTCCATTGATAAAAGCTATGCTCCACCCACTACGTCTCACCCTTCTTCTCTATCGCCATCCTCTTATCTGTTTGAGCGTCGTAATTCCATTCTTAGAACCGATCTTTCCATGTTCAACGATAGGGACGGATAGTTTTCTTTATTGAAATATAAACGTGATCTGAACAGCAAAATGCCATCTTCTCTCGTGAATTGAATGGAAAGCTCTGTTAGAAACTTTCCGGAATATGCAGAACACGACATGCATATAGAGAAACCTGGAAAAACGGTGACCGAAAGTTATTGCCATACCAACAAAAATGAGGACTGAACCCCAAATAGATTAATGTTTAATAATAATCATCAGCAATTTCTATTCGATCTATGCCCCCTTCATTAAATTCTCATATTGTTTTGTTGAGGCTAGGGGCTAATTGAGCACCTAGGTTACCATTATTTTCTGCTGAGCTGGTTTGGAAATAAGAGCTGTCTTCCTCATCTATTTGTCGCTTACCTAACCTGGATATCCCAATCAGCAAAGCTATTGTGTCCTGGAATCAGAAGGTATAATAGGTAGCACGTCTGGAGGATCCATGAGGAAAATTTCCCTGTTTATCCAGCAGTCATATACACCCTAAGTTGTATGATTAGGGTGGAATAAATTGAGACCCTGGGGTAGATAAGACCCTTTAGTTGTAGTAAAAACAACCTATCCAGGCTACAGAAATCTGAAAATAAACCAATCTTCCATATATAATAATAAACCAATAAACCAATGTGATAAAATTGAAACGCCAATGACAGTGCCAGCCCACCCTCCAAAAACGAACAGAGTGTCTATCACGGGGTTACGCATTCTGTCACTTACCGGAGGGAAAGTTTAAGATATGGGTGGGAAAAGGTATGGTCTCATGCCTTTTCTAAGTTCATTACCGAAAAATGAATGGAAACAATCGATGCATAATGGCTTGCTGATTTCATTGTTTATGCTTTTAACTATTGCGCCACTCGCACCTCCAGCAATGTATTATGGTGGAAGTAAATTCCAGAGTGGCAGAATCAGCGAACCTGGGGCCAAATCTAGCTAGAACTGCATCATATCCCCGTGATTGCCTTAATGGGAAACGCATCAATCCAACTTTTAGCGCATTCTGTCCTAACGCCTGTCATCTTGATCGAGTAGAGTTCACAACGAGGTCAAGGAAGCGTCTTCGGTTTTGAAGCCCAGTGATTCAGTGCTAATTCGCCACATGCGCCCTGAAGAAAATATAATAACGGCAAAGTAAGTCGTCCTGATGAAATACTATAAAGGACAAGATATCAAATGCTTTCAGCCTAGTCTAGAATGGCACACGGTGTGGATAAAATGAACAAGTCACAGAACAATAGGGAAACAGATCTTCTCTGTCACTCAATCGAAACTGTCATATGAGCGAGGTCTTTTTGAAGTACACTATGTTGGGGTGATCAATTGAAAAATTCGAAAAATAAGTTATCGAGGAATAAGTTACTTCTTTGGTTGTTGATCACTGGAGAGTATCATTTTCTTCATAAAAACAGAGTGAATGCTGCTGTATACAAATTAAGAGATGAATCTAGCGTAAATTTACTTTGCAAATTGAATTCACCGTTGAAAGCTATTCAGTGGGAGGGGTTAAAAAAGGCTTTCTCTACACATGATGCATATACACTTAGCCAACCAGACCAGCAGTACGAAAACAAGAAAAATTTAGTGACAGGTACTATTGACAGTTTCAAACAAAGAAATATCACAATACAAAGAGATTATGAATAAGTAAAGTCTTGTATCTTAAGAATAGCCAATGCCATATCTCCACTGAAAACTATGCCCTTAAAGAAAAAACAAAACAAAAAATGAGCATCGTCAACTTAAATCTTTTTTATCATGAACATTCGAGATGAGCAACATTTCAGAATTCCAGGCAAAATTTGAGGATGAGAATGAGGATACTCATTCAAAGAATCCAGGAAAAACTGATAATGGTCGCTCAGTATTCGTACAATATTTCAGATAAGAACGATAAAATTTTTATATCCAATGACGATGTCTATACACAGACTTCCGGACAATACTCGAGATAGAAATTGCCAAGCTGAAGGGAGTAATTTGAATAATTCGAGTGCAAATTATTTCGAAGTAATTCTAGATAACGAAGGCCGTGGAA
>OY735235.1:20261320-20268850 GCA_963457665.1 Thysanoteuthis rhombus
TTGTCTGTGTTCTGTCGATTTTTGTTTTTATGTAGTTTGTCCTTATGCTTTTGATTGGGGCTGCCATGATGAGCGATTCCGTTTCTCTCTTAAGGTTTCCTTTTCGTAACCATGTCCATGATTTCTCGTCTGCCATACAATTTCTTCTCTTCCCATCTTTCTTTTCTTGGTTGCTGTAATGTCCCATTGTTTTCTACTTTGTTGTTTGTTGCACTATCTCCCGCACTCTCTATTATTATTATTATTATTATTATTATTATTATTATTATTATTATTATTATTATTATTATTATTATTATTATTATTATTATTATCATTGTATACGTGGGGAATTATAAAGACCATAATTGTGCATCTGAGGCCGGCAAAACTGTATCTAATGGGGCCCTGCGCCTTCAAAGAATGACCTTTTCCGAGATGTTGATTCAATTAAAAATTAAACTCCTTTTTGTACAAATTGATATATATATATATATATATATATATATATATATATATATATATATATATATATATTGAATGACAGGATCCTATGAATTCTAAAATGGGTTTATTTGAAACCCAAACTTCCCGACTAAGATGATTTGCTTTTCAGGATCTTCTGAGCTAGTTCATCGGACTTGTAAAATCTGGAATGTCTAGGAGTCCAAAATTCTCTTGATCTTCCGTCTATCTATTCCTGCTTGAATCAAAACGAAGCCAATTTTCAGCAAGCGAGTTCGGCAAAGTTGATCAAAAGGAATTATTTGTGCGCCTACAGAGACAGATAATGGCATTGAAACCGTTCGTCTTGCCATCTCAGAAGATGAAGGAAAAGAAGGAGAGAAATTGCATTGATTGTGACGTCTCACTAACATGTCAAATCCTAGATTTCCCTAGACATATGAAGGAAAAATGCCCATTTTCAAACACAGTGTAGCATACAATGACAGTGCAGAGTGGCCAAACTGTTGAGAGCATAGGGAGTGAAATCTGTGAGCTGGGTTCAAATATCAGCAAGCACAATTTTTGTAACTCAGCACTGATAACTTTTGAAAAAAGGCATGCATCTATAGCTTTATCACAAATTGAAAGTGAATAAAAGGAATAAACTTGAGTCTTTAGCTGAGGTTAGCTGCGAGTCTAGGAGACCCACACATTTGATTTCATACCAGACTTATAAAGGATAGACTCCACCAGGCTACAACGCTGTTGACACGCTCGTGTTGAAATTATCTTTGGTACCCCAACGACTTTGTAATGAATTTAGTGATAACTAATGTATAGGTCACACGGGAAAATGTATTCCTGATATTTATTCATTTGCTTCATAGGGGCATATGAAAGAATACTGATTGTGTTATACTGAAAAAAGAAGATTTACTATCAATGCATCCCCCTATAGTCACCCGATGAGCTGAAACCAAGAACTTACCCAAAGACTGTCTCTCAAACTAAGAACCATGCAAGGTGCCCATAGAAAGATCATGCTCAACATCATATGGACTAATAACATGACACTACATTATATTTGAGAAAAAAATAGGAATCAGAAATATCATGAAATTTATCAAAAACCCATACAGCAATGGACAGGCCATGTATCATGAATACTACACATCAATACTCACAACCAGAGATCATATGCAAAATTATGGCTGGCAAAATTTGGTATGACAATTCAGTTGAGTTCATAAAATATTTGTCTGTGAGGCTTGCGATCAAAATGTCCGGCAAACATCGGGGATTGTCAATGTCCACTGACAACTGTCGGGAGGTTTATGATAATGAAGAATATTCCCTGTTGGGAGGGAGTGTTGAAAAAATACTGCACTTGCTGGAATTACGTCGTGCAACCATGGAAGTCAGTGAAAAATCGTTAAGCAATAGTATTTAATAATCGTAAAGAGTTGATTTTGGATTTGAAACAGAAATAAGAATAGTAAATAATTATCAAATCATTAGTCAACGGGGAATGCCAACTCAGATAGTTTAATGGTTAGCACGTCTTGTCCATGTAAATCCCTAGACTTGACTTGAGACTTGCAAGGATTACTAAGATGACACATGCTACTGAAATCGGTAGTTCGTCAACGGCTGCCATCTTTGATTGAGGGAGGTTCGTTTCACAAGAGATGGTGATGCATTACCTTTACTCAGCATGGATAATAGCTGGCTCCAATTTATCATCTGATAAATTCGCTAACCATGGTATAAATAGATTATTTCATTTGAGGAGGAATTTCAATTGATATCCAGGCGTAATAAGGGGCGCTAAGCGTCACATAATGGTTAGCAAGGTAGACTGATTCTTCAGTGTGGTAATAGCGATCCTCGCGTGTGCACCACTCTTCTGGATTTGTGATAGATGACATTCATTAAATAGATCACCTGTCGTAGGGCATGGATCACTACAAAGGGAACTGAGTGGGCAAACTGTCCAAACAACGGCTGGGAGAGTTTGCATCCATCTTTTGAAGATTCCTTGCAGAATCGTTGAATTCTCTTGGGAAACGAAGGGCAATTGAAGGACTTTTAACCCGGTAGCACTGTCCAACTTTGGTGCTTGGACTAGTATACCAGCCTCTTAAAAACAAAATCTACCGCAAAAAATGATACAGTCTATTGGATCGTTCGAGAAAGAGAGAAAAAGCTACGGCCAATAGGTAACTATTCAGAGAAGCAAGACAATGCTTTAAAACAAAGATAGGACGACCAAAAAAACAACTAATGTATATCTCACATTATTGGGATCATCTAAAATGAAGTGTATACAACCAATGCATTCTCCCAATTGTCACTAATGGAGCTAAAATATGGAACCTAACCAAGAAACCATCTTGCGAACTGTGAAGCATGCAACGTGCGCATGAAAAAACCCTGCTCAACCTTACATGGAGAGATCACAAGACAGTACAGTATATAAAGAAGAAAACGGGTGTCCACGACATCATAGAAACTATTAAAAAACTCAAATGACAATGGGTAGGCCATGTTGCAAGAATGAAAGACAACCGATGATATCAGATCCCATAACATGGATCCCCAGAGATCACATAAGAAACCTTCCTGGGTAAGGTCTATGTCCAATGACGGACATTAAAAGACTGATGATGATAATGCTATTTCACAATTACCAAACAGTGATTTGATATGTTGTGCAAGATATTATTTTGTGAGGAGTTCAGTTGAAGATCAAACAAGTAATGGCTCTTATACTCTCGAGCACAGGTAGGAGTCACGTTCAGGGAACGATTGTTGAATCAGCAATGATTAATGTGTGGCAGTCGAGAGAAAAGGCCACGCCTCAATCGAGTTTTAGTAATATGCCCACCCTCAGCTTCTTGAAGAGGAATAGTTCATGGAAAATATAAAGTAATCATTATACTCACGTGAGTTTATTGCCTTCCGAAACAGAAAATTGAGTACTTACCTGAAAGAAAAAAGAAATCATTAAATAGATAAATACATTCGTGGGAAATAGATGAAAAAATACAGATAAAGTATAATCATTTTGAAATAAGGAGATACAATTTTTTAAAGATTCGTGAGCTGAATTCTTTCTTTAAATTACCACCGTGAAATGTTTGATCAAAGTGATTAATATTCACATTTGAATCGACAGCATTGATTGGGAAGTCTTGGTGTACTTGAATTAATTGAAAGAAAATGCACTGAAGAAATCGAACTTGCGATTGATAAGTTAACCACTTCAAAGTTGTGTCACTGACCAGAAAGCTAAATATCCTAACAGAAAGACAGAGGCCCATATAAGAAATAATGCAGATAAAGCAGTCATTTCAGCCCTAACCTTTCCACTGCTACGTTGAAGAGGTTAGCTTATCGGTCACAGGTTCAGTTCTTGCAGCAGTCATATTTTTTCTCTAGTGTTTACTCTATTTACGGTGTCTAGGCCCAGTGACTCATTCTCTGTGTAACAATGAGAGGTCAGTTCAAATATAGGTCCAGATAATTTAACACATTCATATATATCAGACGAAATGTATCATTTAGTTGATCTGTTCATCGCATCCTATTCCGAGAACAAATATCAAAAAATAATTCCCGTGACTTTGAGAAGTGTCATTGTCATGACAAGTGTTGTTTGGACTTTTGAACTCATCCTTTTTGAAGTTACAACAAAAGTAATAAATATAATGAGTTCAGTGGACTGAAAAACTGTTCGAACGAATATTAAAAGTGACTGAAAAGACGGTTATGGTAGGGCCTTTCGGCGCCATGAATTCTTTTAAAGTTAGTCAGGCAATTACTGATGAAGCTGGTTTGATTTCCACTAGTTGCACATATTCTGAGGGCCTGGGATAAACTTATTGAGGCTCAATAAACCTAAATAACGTCTATAAAAATGAGTAAAGAGTTAAGATCCAGCTTTCATTGAAGTTTATATTATTTAGGCGTTTAGTTAGGACTAAACAAGATCAGTAATAGTTTGCGAGATTAATTTGATCATTCCTGTACGTTACAATGGTTTCAGCTGAGTTTGGTAAACTTCATTCAGAGATGATGTTGTCAGAGGTTGAGCATTCTCCCAAAGGAAGATTTCCAGGGTTAAAAAAACTAGAGAAAACAGACTCGATTTAAAAATCCAGATGTTTATATATATATATATATATATATATATATATATATATACATATATATATATATATATATATATATATATATATATATATATATATATATATATATATATATATATGTATATATATATATATATGATATAGATTGTGACGGCATTTGTGGACGTTTGTGTATCTAAGAAAAGACTATTTGTTTCTAATCAGTTTTCCAAGTTAATCCCAGTTAAAATGTCTGAAACATAAATAATCATTGAAAAAAAAAAAGAAAAATAATGTCCGAAAGCAATGATTATATATATATATATATATATATATATATATATATATATATATATATATATATATGTATGTATATAAATATTATATACATATATATATATATATATATATATATATATGTGTGTGTGTGTGTGTGTGTGTGTGTGAAGTTTACATATACTCTGATTAGTGTGCTTTATTTGTTTGTTAGTTTCTTTTTTTTCCATCTTTCTCATCTCTTTTTTCTTCTTTTTTTCACTTTTTTGATCTTGGGTAAGGATGTAAAAAAAAGGAACAATATGATGTAGTGTGACGCAAAATAAAAACTCCACTTTTTTTTGTACACTCTCTCTTTGTATCTCCATTAACTCTACGGAGTGATTAAAAACAAAGAAACACAATTTCTCTTCAACCCCTCTCTCTCTCTCTCTGTCCGTCTGTCTGTCTGTCCGTCTCTCTTTCTCTCTCTCTCTCTCTCTCTCTCTCTCTCTCTCTCTCTCAGAGTCATATTATACCTTACAAACGCTGTTAACCGAAAATTTTTCTTAAGATGAAGTTCTTCGAACTGTCGACTTCCGCCGGAGTTTTAAAAAAAATGTATCGACTCTTCCCGCTTTTTGGAATGGCTAAATACAAGATCATTACATATATTCCTCAAGCCATGTATGGAACTAAGGCCTAATAGTTTTGAGTAATCCCTTTCCGGTTTTACTTTCTCCATTTATGCCTTCAGCTATTTTGGCTCTCTCCAACCAGCTTGTAACTAGCTCCAACCTACCCTTACTCCTGCCTGCCGCACTATTCTTCATTCGTACCTACCACACCAGCAGTTTTGCCTACCCAGGGTCGCTTTGCGCACAATAATCAGCGGGCTTCTTGTTTTGGCAGTTCTAAATACCACCAAATCAGTGCAAGGCTGATTTAACATTTCAATCAACCTTTCTCAATTTTTTGCTATACCTTGGAATGATTTTGGCCATATCAGCCCTTTTTTGTTCGTGTATTTCAATTTAGCACGTTTTGGTAGTGGAACTAGTGCAAAGGTATTTTCTGATTTGGCAACACATTTTCTACTTGCCTAATTCTTCCCAATCCGTCCTTTACCAGCGGCTCCCCTTCTAAAACCGCTAAACTACTCTCTGTTTTTTTTGTTTTTTTTCTCACGTAACGGCACACCCTTTCTCTTTCCTGTTTGTTCACTCTTGCTATCCAGTGATGGCCACCATTGGACCTACCCGTCAACCAATTCTTGCTCCAATTCCCTCCTTTTCAGTTTCTACCGGAGTCCTGACTATATCTATGATCTGCACTCGACACAAACACCCGCTAATAATCACAAATTGGCCAATTAAAACACATTTATTGTTTAACTGATAACAAAGAAAACTATTGAAAGCAAATATAATGTACACGTACACAAAAACGAAAGAAATTGGCCAGGACAATCACAGATAAACTTTAGTCCAATTAAATGTTAAAAGTTGTGAAAATTAGACAATAAGTAAAAGAAAAGAGGCTAATTAGTAAATATCGAATCCTCCAATTGAATACACACACACACACACACACATATATATATATATATGTATATATATATATATATATATATATATATATATATATGAGTGTGTGTGTGTGTGTGTCAATGTATACACATGAAAAAATCTGATATAATTTCATTACGTAAATACATCTGAGCAATTTCGAGCTCCTCATACATGAGTAATGTTAATTCGATAAAAGAGAAAATTAATTTTCATAATTGAAAACATTTTATATTTTAGAAAAAAAGAAAAAGAATCGAGATGCATCCATTCACACACGCGCACAAACAAACCTATATATATATATATATATATATATATATATATATATATATATATATATATATAATGCATTTGTATATAGATAGTTGATAGAATAAATTGTTTAAATCATGAAATCAAATGCATATAAATGGGTGTGTGTTTTTATGTTCAAATTATTATTATAATTGACTCGTCCCTCTTCAGCGTTGAGCAATATTTACTCAGGAAAACACGTTCATTACAAGGTAATATAGCAATGCTCTCCCATCTTTGGAATAAAAGACTCTGGTAGATGGGGAATTATGCTTAAGCGATTATATCGCTTGAATTTAGTTCCAGTAGAGCAGAGATAAAATGCCAGCTCCTGGGTCTGAAGCAACGGTTTTGACCCTAACTCGTCGTACTGGATGACACAATTATCAATATATATATGTATATATATATATATATATATATATATATAATATATATATATATATATATATATATATATATATATATATATATATATCCTTTAGTTGTTTTAAAACTTGACCCATTAACGGACTATTCAATATATGTAAGAGTGCGTGTGTATGTGTGTGTGCGTGCGTGCACCGGTGTGTGTGTGTGTGTGTGCACAGGTGCATGTGAGTGTTTCAGTACATCTGTGTGATACTCTCTCTTCCGTAAGTCATTCAGCACTCATGACGAGTTCAATCTCCACAGGGTGTTCAACATCTGTCTTCGACCAGATAATTTTGTAAATACACGCACACACATGATCATGTACACACTCATGATCAAACAAGTGAACTCTTATACACGCACATGCATTCACACAAAAAGCACATAAATAAACAATCAAACATATACATATATTTATATGTAGTATGATGTGTGTA
>OY735235.1:20276550-20329050 GCA_963457665.1 Thysanoteuthis rhombus
AATACAGAAAGGATAATTTTTCCCATAACATCAGAGACAAATACAAAAAAATATGTTTGGAATAGAATTTATACAACAAATCTCCAACACTTGTCGATCACAAGTAATTATCTCACGCTACATAAAAAGCAGAAAATAAAATAATCTATTTTCTTTCAATTCAATGCAATATACAAACGGCAAAATCATTATTTTTTCATCATAGCCATGATTTACAAATCCCATCGATTTACAGTCCCTTTAAACTGCGTTCTATGATTGTGGTGGTTTTTGTTCTTTCAACTGGAGGAGCAACTAAGCAATTCTTCCTTTTAAAAAGTGTATGCATACTTAATTCACGGCACCAAAACTCATTGTGACTTAGATATGTTTTATCGTCTATAATGAGTAAGTGTGTCGCTTTTAACATGGTGAAAGTTGTTAAGACAAGCTGATCAATTAGAGTTACTGAAGGTGGTGAATTATTCTATCACTTTTTTATATCCACACATGTTCCTTTGTGGGTTCTGGCACTACTGACTCAACCATTTTGTCTATAGACGTGAAAATTGGCATCAGTACTCCGTTAGACCCTTTTTAAAAATGTTTTCTTTCATTTTGGGAAAAAATATTTATGTTATAATAATGTTCCCAGATGTTTTTTCTTACTCTATCGAAGTTTTTTTCCGCTGAAAACGCCAGTGATGTCATAAACAGAATTTTTTCTTACCACATTCGTCCATCGATTGAATTTTTCACATAAGCACCAAATCATTGACTTCTACTTATTCATTTTGTCAAAAATGTCCGTATACTTAGCTAACGGTGACGCTGACTAATGTGACGTGTATTGCAAAGTCTTATCGGCTATAGAGTAACCGTGTTTCCTTTAACATGTAAACAGTTGTTCGGTCACAGTTCTGTTTATATTTATCCGTTCATTCATATTAGCTTCACTCGCATGAGTCGAATCAGAGGTTAATCAGTTGTAAAGAGTTGTGCATGCACCTATTTTTCAAGAGAGGAAGGACTGCATTCTATGGGAAAAAAAACTCGGGAATTCCAGATCTTACCTCGGGAATATCGGATCTTACCTCGGTTCACATACTGACCGATGATCCTTCTCTGTATTTTTAAGCCTGTCTGTGCAAAAGTTTTAAGTTCTTACATTGACATAAGTATGTATGTACTTTTGAATTTGATAACGAGAATAGATACTTTCCAACAAAAAAAAATCAGTAGGCTATCTGAATTTTATATCTCTTGTGCAAGCGCTATTTTTTCCGGGTGTACACACGTACAGCTTGTACGGAACAAATATACTGATCACAGGGGAATGTTAAATTAATCCATACATTATACTATTCTCAACCGCATTTTCGTATTTAGTGAGTATGATACGATGGCCATATCATGTGTATTTCTTAGCTTACATGAGCCAAATTTTTAATTAAGACAAATCATACGAGATGCTGATATACCAGAGGATGAAGAAAATGCTTGTTTTTTCCAAATATTTGAAGTGGATGTCTTGTGAACCGGGCTTAGTCTGGAAGAAGAGTCAAACATAGTGATATACCAAAAAGTTATAGATAGCACCAAAGTTTAATTTATGTACAGTATTTGATATTCTTTCGAGGCCCAATGAAATACAAAGATAAAAATAAAAAGTACTCAGAGAGCCATTGTCAGGGGATGTAATCGTGTATCGATCCGTCCAAAAGTCAACTACTCCTTTCATTGCCAGTTGCCCGCTGTTCGACAAAATTGCATGGTTATTCATTGAGAACTGTTGTAGATATTGTGTGAACTTTGGTGATATTATGTTGTACAGTGATATAATTGAAAGGTAGAGGAAAGAATGCTGCATATATCCACCTTAAAACTTGACCAAATCTTTTTTTTTTTTCTGCTGATTACCCAACTGCCCATGGGATTCTATCGGAGTTCATTGGGAACTTTTAGAGATATCGTGTGGACAAGTGGAAGAATGCGTCCAAATACACATACCTAACCATCTTCGTTGGTAAAGTTGATAAATGGAAACAAACCAACAAATTGGTGGATGGATAAATAAACACACTGGTAGATTGATAGAATGATGGATCGATGAATGAATAGATAGATAGATAGATAGATAGATAGATAGATAGATAGATAGATAGATTTGCAAAGAATCTGACAGAGCAAGGAGGAAAGCAAAATGATTATATAGACCATTCATAGATAGATAGATAGATAGATAGATAGATAGATAGATGGATAGATGCATACATACATACATATGCATAGAATGTTACAGAATAGACAGCTAGACAGATAGCAAACAATATGGATATATGGCTGACATCAGTCCCTATTGTCTGCTCGCCCAGACTTAACGAATCCCTCTTCCATTTGTCTGTTGCTATTCTTATTCGAACGTGGTGTCAGCTTTGGTGTGACCCAAGAATTCGCTGCAATGGCGGCTCTAACTTCAAACGGAATGTTGTCCATTGAAAACATTCGCGCATGACAAGACTTGCCTGGGAAATTCGACACCAGAATCTGTTTCGTGGAGAAGGGGGTATATTTTTTTTTCCTTTCGTTCAGGATTCTAATGTTTGGAATCGGATATTGATGTGGGAAGTCAAAGATAAGGATTTGAGTGGCAACGGGGCTATTTGTAGCGGGAAACATGACAAGAAAGAGAAGGATGGACGAGCAGACGAAAAATTGAAAAAAGAAATTGGGGGAACCTGGGAAGGAAAAATGGTGGAGACGGAGAGTTCCGGCGAAGGAGTTCGTATCATTGAATAATAAAGAAGACTATGCAATGAACATACCAGTGAAAGTTATAAAAAGAAGTATACGACGAAAGTAATATACAAACAAAAAAGACGGAAAAAAGGAGAAAATTCTAGATAATAGAAACGAAGAAAGAAGGTAGGAAAAAAGAAAGGGAAGGGAATAGAACGGAAGAAATTAGAGAGGACGAAGAAGCACAGACGATGCAGGATATAGAAGAAGAAGAAGAAGAAGAAGAAGAAGAAGAAGAAGAAGAAGAAGAAGAAGAAGAAGAAGAAGAAGAAGAAGAAGAAAGGGAAGATAAAAACAAGAGAAAGTGAGAAAGATATAAAGAGTGATTCAGGCAGAGCAAAACCAGAAGAGAAAAGCAGATACCGTATAACGAAAAGGAGAAAAGAATGAGAGGAAAGAATGAGATACAGTAAAAACGGAACAAGTATTGAAGGTAAATGAAATAAAAAAGAATAAGAGGAATCAAGGAAAAGGGATTGAAAAGCTGAACGAAGAATAAACATAGTGTAAAAAGGAAGAAATCAATGGAGAAAAAAAAAAGGAAGAAAGAGTAAAGTGACCAGAAACCAAAGGAGAACAACGCAAGAGAGGAACGAAATCAGATAAAAAAAGTGTGTGGAAGAGAGAAAGAGAGAGAGAGAAAGATGGTAAGAGAGGAGAAGTGCAAGCAAAACCCGGAAATAAACTGCAATCAATTGAAAGTAACGTTGAATCGATGGTTTTAGTGAATGAGTGATTGATTAAATGATCGATTAGGTAAAATCAAGATTAGGGGAAATTGATGACGCCATTAAGGAATTGGTGGGAAACGTTACTCAGACGGAAAAACAATTATAAAGGGGCGAAGTTGAAGAATGAAAAGGTTAGAAGAAGAATAGTGCAGGTCCCGTTCGTAACTCGAGAGAAAACACCGTATAACCAACACCTTTTGGCGGAATATTGTATTGGGGATGATCAATCAAAAAATTGAAAAGAAACGGTGATCAATGGATAAATTACTTCGTGGATCTTATCGGGCTAAGATCACTGAAAAGTTTCATTTCTTTTTCTAACAGCAAGTACAAACGCCTCTAGGAACAAAATAAAGACCATTCTCGCATAAACTTGCATTGGAAATTGTTCCTCCCGAAACAAAAATCTATTTGGGGGGTAAAATTCATAATCAGACAGAATCGTTTTTCCAAAGTATATACTTAATTTTCCAGTCGTTTAGCTCCAATGGGGTGGCCCTACACAGGCGATATATGCGTAGGCCGCCAGCTCTACTCATGTGCAAACTGTATAATTTTATGTCTTGGTGACTGGTTAAATAGACAGTTTCTAATATACTGAACAAGAAGACAAAAAACAGGCAAGCTTGTGTGAAGAAAAGGAGGTTGTGGATAGATCGAAAATTGAGAGCAAAAGAAAAAGAAAATGGGGATAATGTTGTCAATATTAATTGAAAAGTTTTGGGGATATCATATGATACAATTTGAGTAAACTCATGAATGTATAACAAAATAGAAAAATATCTTTAAAACAGAAGATTCTTTTTAGCACCAACCCTAAATTTGACCAATCCTTCCTATCTAAATGGCTCTACTCTCCTGAAACTGTCATTAATTTAACCAAGAACTTTTGGAGATATTGTTTGCCAATATACATAAGATGCAGTAAAATAATCGTGAAAATCCCTCAAAATCAAAGCAAGTATCCCTTAGATCATGATTCACCTTCCCACTGAAAATCATTGAAATCATTAAAGTCGTTGGATTTATTGTATAAGAATTGACGAGTGAATACGCACACTTCTTCCAACTTCGTTGACAGAAGTTCAAAAACAGAAAATGTCTAGAGAAACAAAAGAGTAAATAACAGAATAAGAATTTGTTTGAAAAAAGCCAAATATAGATTCAGAAATGAAAAAAAAAGATCTATATTTTACAAGACAAAAAATCGCACAATTGACACAAAGTCATACCATATTTAACAAACCACGCCGTCTGACTTCTAACAAAGACTCTACTATTACACAATAACATTTCAAAGATAGAACTCAGCGAAAAAGCACTGTCTCTGCACAGTACGCAATATAACTACAATCACACTAGTTTTTTTTTCCCATTTGCTATCACTGAACCAAACGACATAATTTCTGTAAAAGAAACCTTTTCCTATTAACTGGAGACGGACATTACTCAAGCGCTATCGTCTGTCAAATGAATTCTAACGCAGACGTCCGGGTTTGGAACCGATGCTTATAGAACGGTAAATAATGTACAAGATTTGAATGCATGTAATTTCATGTTTCCATTCGCTTTTCATGTGAATGAATATCTTGTACAAAAACATTATGATCTAGAAAGAAAATAACGACTTATGTTTCTGGTTTTCGTTTTGACTCGCGCTAGAATATATGGTTATTGATAGAAAAAACAAATGAAAGAAATAAGTTGAGTATACAGTACTAATTTGTCTCCTGCTGTTGGCTCTCTGGAAAATGTCTCTTTGCTATGATTATGAACATATTCTTTCCAGCAAAGATATACTTCTTTCAAACAAACATCTTCTGTTATATGCACGTTGCCAAATAATGTAGAGAATGAAGTCAGAAGTTTTACTCATCATTATCGGCGTGCTTCAAGCAGTCCTGAAGTGCCTGGCAGAAAGTTTACAGGAATTGTAAATCTAAGACAGAATTGAAAACACCGGGGCAACATTTTTATTTATATTGACTAGTATATAAAAGAAAGTGCTGGGTTATTAAGATTAGGTACTACTTGATTTTGATTAAAAGTCATTTGATACTACTGATGCAACGACTCGACAAATACACGCACATGCATGCTTGTGTGCACGCACACACACACACACATAAACACACATACATACACACACACACACACACACACACACATATATATATATATATATATATATATATATATATATATATATATACATTTATTTATTTATATACCTTTAATTTCATATGATGAATAAACACTGGAGCAGAATAGGAGAGATAGATAGATATTGATTTAATTTTACATTTGTATACCCCAATGCAAGCGTGTGCGTATGTGTTTGTGCTTCGGTCGATCTAAGAAACTAACAATTTATTCAAAAATAAAATAGCTTGCAAATACACGTACGCAAACACACCACATATACATACATAAACCAACTCATTCAAACACAGACACGTGCAAATGTGACTTTTGGTGGTGTCCATCTTGTGAATATGTATTTACTCATATGTTTGTTATGCGTGTAGTATAGATACTTTCAACTAATATATAATCAGAAACATCCCTCTCTGTCTATTGACGATTTTAGTGGTCTTGTGATGGCTGGTGATCATGATAATATATGATATATTCTTTGTGGTTTATTCTTATCTTTATTTGAATTATATTTATAAAATTCTAATAACACATGTCCACACATACGGAGCAGTAACAGGTTGAAAAAGTTTGCCTCATAGCAAATTAAAATTACGGTGTAGTTATATTTATGTAGCAATATGGCGGGTAGAACAGTAGAAATAAATTTGTACCGTTTTTTAATGCTCCCGAAACAGGGAAATGGTCTGAACCCACTGGTTGAAAATAAAATCACCATTATAACTGATAAAAAAAGGGAAATTAATCGTATGCACCAAGATTATATGAATAAAATACATAGTTATGGGAAAACTAATTGAAAGAAATAACAAACTTCGTTAATGATTACTTGTGAGGCACATAGTTGCAAATACTATATGACTCTTTCTCTCTCTCTCTCTCACTCGCTCTCTCTCTCTCTCTATATATATATATGTATATATATATATATATATATATATTTTGTTTACAACTGACACCAAACAAAATAAAATACATCGTCTCTAATCAATGTCAAAATTTTGACAAGTGCCGAAGGCAGGAAAAGAAAAAAAATGTCCAGACACAACCATTTTTTGGATAAGTTTCAAATTTTTGGTCTAAATGATGGAATCTTGATATGTGTACTGACTGGTCGAAAAAAAAAGGGAAAATGGCGTTTATTTACCTTTTAGGCTATTTTTGTAATCGCATCATGTCGCCATTATTGGCCATTTCGAATTGCTAAACGTGGCTATATTTTCATTGTTGTTCGAATAACGTTAATTTCTATTTAAAAAATACTGTTTTCCGGTGAGCTTTTGGTTTAAACTCAATAATGAAAAATGTAAATTAAAATTTTCAAAAAGATAGTTTATCGAAGGATGGTATCATATAAAATTGAAGCATCAGTGTATCAAAATGGCTTATTTGATTTGAATGAATTAAAAAAAACAATCATGCTCATTATAAATATGAACTTTAGATAATTTTATTGGTCACTTTCAAAATTCAAAATTAACTCTAAAACCGAGGAAATTAAATCTACACAGATACCTGGCTATTGAATCAACTGAACAGCCATTTTTAATAAATTCAGCGAAGTCTAGCCTGTTGAAATTGTTAATATAGAAGTTCCCACCATCTAAATAGCTGCACAGAATGTTATGGTGGAAAAAGATACATTTTGATATTTTACCAGCTTCTTTGAATCCCTGCTTTTCAATTAATGGTTACTACCAACAATTTATTTATTTATTTATTTATTTATTTTAGTAAATATCTCTTACTTTGTGAACAGTGTATCTAAAGCTGTGACTGTGTCTGCATGTTCACACAATAATTTGAAAACTTAACGCTACTCAAGGTTAACTAGAATTCTTGTACTCATATTGAATGAATCCATCAACTACGGCAGCTGTAACAGCAGTAGTTTTAGTTATATTATCACCAGCTACAATCATAGAAGAACAACTATTTTGTTTTCGTATTGGCTATACCGCTTTTCTTTCTCTAGACGGACTGACAGCTTGTCAAAGACAGAGTGACAGTTGAAAATTTCATCAAAGATTTATATGTATCACTTTTTAGAAAATTCGATTATTTGATTTGCATCCCCAAGACATGAAATAACAGGCAAGACGTTATTCTATTTTCTTAAGAAATAATTGGATTTTTCTGTACAATAATCTGGTTGGTAGAACGAATGGAATAATTTATCGGAATAAATAACTGAACTAATGATTTATTGGTAATAACTGATAAAATGATCAGTCAGGTAATCGTTATTAAGAACTATTGTGGTTTGTGATTGGTGGTATGGTCTTTTGGGTGCTAATCAGAAAAAACTATTCGTCGGGTGAAAATTAGTGGAGTGATCTGTCGTGCGGTAATTTGCAGAATTATCTGTTTGGCAGCAAATAGTCCATTGGGGATGATAATTAAACAAACCGACAATTTTAGGCCCTTATTTAAGACGCCTATTAAGCCTGGTCAAAGATGTGGGGCTGTGACTAGGTGCAGCCGTATATATATATATGTATATACACACACACACACACACATATATATATATATATATATATATATAAAGGGAACAGGTCCACTCTTGAAATGGAAGGAACCCAGTGAATATTACGATCAATATTACCAACTTGTTGTTTGCATAAATTAATTTCATGCAATCTTCATCATCATCATCATCATCATCATCATCATTCTTTTATCATCCTTCGTCGGAAATGAACCTTCCCCGGGGTTCACCAGATCCGTCTATCATGGGCATTGAAGACTCAATACTTTCTGAACTTCTCTAGTTGGTCTCTTTGTCTTGTATTCTATCGGGCTGGGTTTAGCATGAGATCTCTGGGGATCTATCTAGCGAGTCATGTTATTTGTCGGCTGCCTGCTACTCTTGCAAGATAACCAGCCCGTCGCCATTTGTGTTGTCTCTTGGATATTATGATACATTGGACTCTTGTTTGTTCCCTAATATATTGTTATGAATGGAAGTTTACAAAAACAAACAAACAAAAAATGTTTCCTGCTTATTCGAAGATTTCCTGGAAGGGTCCATCTCTTTCTAACAAACAAAAAAGTATACATAAGGCAATGAGGCCTCGATCCACTTCATAATACTCTTTGGATCTCGCGCCTATATCCTAATCTCCCTCCCATTTTTCAAAACAGTCTGCAAAATCCTCTGATTTGCTCGGTTATTGTAAATGCAAATCTCATATAGTACACAGGCGCATTCAATGGCGTTTCACTCGTCTTCTCTGAATGGTTACCGAGTTATATTGCTGCCGTGCTGCAGGGCTCCGTTATAATTAAAATGGTTGAATATCCCCCCAACGGATCACGTACTTGAATATATCAGGAAAATTAAAGAAAAATCTCTATCAAAATACAAAAATACTGGTCGAGTTACTCACTCAATAGAAACAGTCGCCCAATCAAAGAATTTTGTAGCTTGACGTGTTTGGGGTAATAGATTAAAGAATTTTAAAACAGGTTGATCTACGAAATAGTTATTCCTTTCGCTCTTTATTGAGTTGTGATAACTAAAAAAAATTCAGAAAAAAACTATCTAGCAATTCAGGATAAGTTTGCATTGCAAACGGAACTTTCCACTGAAAACCTATCCGGGGAGGTGCAAACTTTAGGGACAGAATAATGATTTAATGTTTAAATATTCTACTGCTTGTTTCGTTGGTGTGGCTTGTAACCATGATACATACATACATAGCCAGTCAGCCAGATTAACTTAAAAGCTGAAGAAATCGTCTTCGACTGTATTGATTGACAGTTCTTAATTAGTTTAATAACTGCCACATTATTCATTAATCTTACCACGATTGGTATTGCAATAATTAATTTCACAATCATGGTTTGCAAGAAACAAAGTTACCATTTAGAGACTTTATATTTTCTCCATAAAAATTATTTTCGCTACTGACCACATTAAATGATTCATTGTCAGAAGCCATAACGTTTTTTTTTCTTCCTATCACAACTACCATAAGCCCGAGAAACTATTTTAATCAATGTAATTGGTAAACATTTTGCCGCCATCAACTGGAACACTCTCTTTAAGATGAAAATAATTAACAACATTATCATCTCAGCGTGGATGGAAGACGCTACCAATCCCAGATGCACTATCTCTGAATGCACATTTTCCAATAATTTTCTGCCTTGATTACATGACCAACTCTCAACTTATTTGCAGACGATAATTAGAATAATGCACACTTCCTGGTGTAAATGGTGCGTCCAAATGAGCGAAGCAGACGACGAAATTTATTTGCAAGGACAAAGAGAGCCAAGAGGCGATTATCTTTTTTTTTCTTGAAGGAAAATGTTTATAAAAGCACGTATTCAATTAAAATATAAAAACGGAGAGAATCCTACAGCTGTTATTAAAATAATTAGTGTTCACTTTCCCCAAGTGTTTTGAATTAAAATTAATGTCTTCAAAGAAGCAGCGTCTATTACGAAATACATATTAAGGGCACTCTACTCTCTGCATCTTATAATCTACCTTAACACAGTAGATAGATTTATGTGTGTTCATTTGCGTCTCTATGTTTCTCTAATATGATACCTTATAAGTCAACTGCTGGACCAAGGCGTTCTATCTCCTATGACGAGCATGATTACTCAACCATAACTTTTATATTTCATCTCTCAATTTTTTGCCTGGTCTTTTCCTACTGCTTCTGCACACCAACAGGCACCAATCGGGTGAAGTTTCGCTTCAATTATTGTCTGTTCATCTCTTAACGAGTTTTTTGTCTCCTCATCTTTGTTATTCGATCACTTAGTTCTCTCGTGGTCCCATGTAGATCTTTTTTCTCTATTCCCAACTTTTCTCCTTCAATTGCTTTTAGTGCTAAACTGAGTTCGTTTTCAAATGGTTCTGTAAGTTTCAAGGTTTCGTATTCAGGCATTAGAGCTTTCACTATGCACTGTTTGCATACGTATAATTCTAAGGATATTTTCAATCTGCCTCTATTTATACTAAATGTTTTCCACCCAATCTTTATGTGCTGTCCTTCATAAGTTGGCTGTGGCATGGCCTGTAAGTATTCACGAACTTTACTTTAGTTCACAACCAAATCATATAAAGCAAACAGACGAAGAAAAATTTGTTTTGTCAAACTTGCAGTCAGGGAAGGGCTTGCTTGTTCCAAAAATCAGCAATCGAAATCTTCGATTTAATCTGAACACCAACCGGTGATGGTGGTCAGGAAATTGCAATTCTCTTAATAATTAAATAGGAACCAACCTCATGTTTATGGAGTTACATGTGCATTTATCTATCCATCAATCTATCTATCCATCTAACTAACTAACTAACTAAGTAACTAATGCTATGCTGTTGGATTGGTGTCTCTATGTAAAGAGAAAAGAATCGTAGCATTGAAAACTTATCCTGAACCAACGTTGTCACAATAATGGTAACGGTACATTGACATTGTTAATGTAAATATTAGATTTGCTTTATTCTTAATTCGATTCCGTTTTTTTCTGAAAACACCTCAAATTAGGAAGTTTTTGGCATTTTTTATAGTTTTATATCTATTCCTCCCTTCATTTTCTTACCCAGTTTTTCCTTTATTCATCTCTATCTCAACACTTCCTTTCACACAGGTTTCTAGGAAATTCTTTCTTTTTTTTATAGTGATCACTTCCCAACAGAAGCCGAGAGAAGTAACTTATTCATTCAATCTTGATAATTTCTATTTTTCCAATTTCTTAATTGATCACACCTAACTTAGTGTACTTGCCAAAGATGTTGGTCACATGACAGTGTCAACTGAGTGACGAACCAGACTTGATTTTTTAAACTTTGTTTATTCTTTCTTCCTTTCTCTTCCACTCACA
Organism: Thysanoteuthis rhombus; assembly: GCA_963457665.1. Lineage (NCBI taxonomy): Eukaryota > Metazoa > Mollusca > Cephalopoda > Oegopsida > Thysanoteuthidae > Thysanoteuthis > Thysanoteuthis major. The sequence continues at coordinate 20,288,064 of OY735235.1, forward strand.
GCAATCTTTCAAAATTCTCTCTTTCTCTCCCATACTATCTCTTTTCATCTCCCTCTTTCTCTCTCTGTCTCTCACATCTTTTTCTGCACTTAGTAACATTTCATTTTTTTATTGCTTCTCCTTTCTCCCTCTTTGTCTCTCACACCCACCAACTCACACTTTCTTTCTTTCGCTCGTGCGCTCTCTTTTGTCAACTTACCCTCCTTCATTCGTTTTCTTTTTCTTTTTCAGTTTTTACCTTATGTTCATGCTCTACATCTTTCTCTCTTCTTTCCTTTATTTTTCTCTCCTCTTCTCTTTTCCTCCCGCCATTTCTTGTATGATGTGCACTCCGTGTTTTCCTCTCACCTCAACTTCCTATCTACTCTGTCTTGTTACTTCCTTTTTTTTTCTTCCCTCCTTCTTCTCTCTTCCAGTACTCCTTGAATGATTTTTTGCAGTTATTCGTTTCATGTCATTCTTTTTTCTTCTCTTGTCCCAATTCATCATTCTAAAGAAGGTCTCGAACTCCGCCTACTCATTAATTTTCTCGCAGTTTTATCGACGCAATTCAAAATTCACTTCGTTTTTCAAATTCTCTCACTTCTTTCTCCGTTTTTTTTTTCCTTTTCGTTCCATCAATTTTGACTTCACTCGCAATCATGAAATATTAAGCCCGGCTCATTATATCCCATTAAATTTTAAATCATGCAATTTCTGTATCGCGTGCAGTTCATTTTAAACAGATGATAGGAGCAAAACAATTTATTTATTAGCGTCTTTTCCTTTTATAATGTGGATTGAACGATTTTTTCGGAATCAAACCTGTGAAGTTTTGATTTGAGCGTGCTGTAAAGAAATGAAACAAAATAGCCTGACAATATCTCTAATCAAAACCTCGTTCAAATTTTTGATTTCTGTCGTCTGTCTATATCCCTCACTTAGTTTTTCTATCAGCAACTGTATTTGAAACTGTCAGCATAGACTTCTTCAGTTTTTAAGATGGTCTGGCTGGCTGACAATCGATGTATGTTAACTTGTGACACTCGTACAAGCTACATAAATGTAGTGAGACGTCAGAAAAATTCAAAATCTACTTCTGATTATACCTACAAAATTGGTCGTTTTTTTTTTTTTGAATCCCTTAAACGGGTTTTTCGGTGGATCAATACGTAATATAAATATGTGCTAACTTGATACCTTAGTTTTTGTCCGGAGGCATTCATGCACATCTAAAGGGCGGAAAAAGTAATTTTATCATATCTTTTTAACATTTCTTAGTTTATCGTACCAAATATAGAAAGCGTTCCGAAGTTGTTGGTCAAGTGGAGGTCTCTATTGAGGTACCAACCAGACCTGAGTTTTTTCGACTTTACCTTTTTTCTTCATCTCTTTCTCCCACCCACTGCAATATTTTATGTTTTTAGTTCCTCTCTCTCTCTCTCTTTCTATCTCTCTCTCTCTCTCTCTCTCTCTCTCTTCCACGCTTAATCACCTCTCTTTTTTTCCATATTGCTTCCTTCCTTTCTCTCCCTACCCCTTCTCTATCGTTCTTTCTTTCCTACTTTCTCACTCAAACATATTCTCTCTTCTGTTCGTGTGCTACCTTCTGTTAACCTTCACATATCTTTTTTTACCGCACATTTGTGCTTTCTTTCTTTCTTTCTTTCTTTCGTTCTTGCTTCCTATCTTTGTTCTCTCTTTCTCTCACGATTTTTTTTTTGTGATTTGTGTCCTCCGTTTTTCTTTAACCTCAACTTCCTGTCTATTCTGCTTCGTGACTTCATCTTTTTTCTGCCCCCAATCTCTCTCTCCCTCTCCCTCTCTCTCTCCCTCTCTCTTTCTTCTCTATCCCCTTCTCTCTCTCTCACTCTCTCTCTGTCTGTCTGTCTGTCTGTCTCTCTCTCTCTCTCTCTTCCTAATCAGCTAACACTGTTTATTTACTTCTTGCTTTCTTTTCTTATGCTCAAATATTTAATCACCCCAGGACATTATTGTGAACCAATAAACAAACCTGCAGGTTGTGTACACTCCAACAAGTGTTACTTTTCCCGGGTCTAACAGAATTAACAATTCGATCACGGCAAACGTGTTAGAGGTTGATATTAATGGACAGGGAAAAGGCTTGACATTAAGAATAATGTAAACGATTGAATATGAATTCAAACATTGAAGGAGGAAAAAAGATTATGTTGAAAGTAGATTTCGAATGTCACTTGTATCAGCATGGTAGAAGAAAATATCAAGCGAAGAATCACACCACGTTTGCAAGCTTTCAATAGAGAAAGCTGAACTTTTAAGAGCTAGAAATCCCACTTGCCCTAAGATTAAGGGTATACTACTAATGTATCCTACTGATAGTCACCTTTGGAGCCGGAACCTAACCAAAAAACTGACCCTCAATCTGAGAATTATACAATGTGCACAGGAGTGGATCATGCTCAACTTCACATTGAGAGACCATAAGACAGCATAGTATATTACATAAAAGACATGTGTTAGAGATACCTATTTGAAAGCTAAAATCATAGACAACCGCTGGGCATCAAGATGGACAGAATCAATCCCCAGAGATCAAGTGCGAGGCTGTGGTCGACTGAAAATAAGACGGCATGACGAGCTACATAGATTCAGAAGGTACAGGCTTCGCAATTCCCATTAAGAAAGGTCTGACGGATCTTGGGAGATCTATTTTCAACGGTTGACGCTAAAAGACTACTGCTACTACTGATGCTTAAGATGATGATGATGATGATGATGAAGTCTGGTGAATTTTTGCAGAAGGTCTATGTCCAACGATTGATGATGATGATGATGATGATGAGGATGATGATGATAGACAAAAATGTTTGTAGATGATACTTTTGATACTTTGTATATCCTTTTTTTTTTTTTTACATGTTCACAGACTGATATTCAAGAGAGATGTCCGTCTCCGGCATTATTTTGCTTCGCTGTTTGCATAGTTGTATTTCATATATTCAACTCACACTGAATATTTAAAAAAAAAAAACGTATTAGAAGCTCCAAAGACAAGAAGAAGTAACATAGAGAGAATAATAATCAACCCCCCAAGAACATTATATTCTTCTGAGTAGTCCGAGGGAGTACTGATCATAATTTTCAAGTCTTTTTCAAGTCTGTAGACGAAACAGCATAGCCAGAAGTGCTGAAAAATTCTATCAAAAACATAAACTATGAAACACACGTACATGTGAAAAAAACAGAGATACTGTCTTCCGCCATCTTTGATAGCCGCAGTTGTTCAATTAATGCATCTATTTATGTTAATGTTTTTCATATTACTGTTCTTAGACATCAGAAGGTCTATACTATGGAAGCCCAATTACGAAAAGATTGATGACTCAATTATCTTAATTGAAAAAATATAAAAATAAATAAGCTAGATTCAAGAATGGAGTTGTGGTTATCGGATTTCAATCTTTGTACGATATAATTTATTTTATGCCAGGAACGTTTCTTTCTAAGCAAAAAGAAAAAATCTTGATGTAGTTTTTTGTGCATGCGTTCTAGTATCTAGACGTATAGAGGATGAGACAGCTTTGTCAATTCAGCAAAAATTCACTAGTCATACGGATTTTAGCTTCCTGAATGATGTAGGTGTAGTAGTATCATGCTATCTCGGCGTATACTTGATGACTAGGTTATTTCTTTAGTTCTTGCTAGTGTCATTTGTTGATGTCTGGGTGTAAGTAAAAAGTTGAGAGTCAAGTACAATTAACGTGATACAATATCCATCTCTTGCATTACATTCTACGATAAGAAACTCGCCGCCAGACTATAGTGAGCTTAAACATATAATGGTTATTCCGAAAAATTCCAATTTATTTCATCATTAGAGGGCAAAGGTAAAAAACCTGGTGCTCCGCTAACAGACTACTTATGGGTGGAAATCCAAAGCGGTATACTGTCTTGAATAGCTCATGGAACTTGTCCAATGCGACCATCCCCGACATTTTACTAAATATTCAGCTCATATAGAAGTAATATCAATTCCAACTCACTTTGCTGTCTTACCTTTCCGAAACATCAATTGTCTTCCAACTAATATCTTTTTGCTTCAGTTTTCTATTTCAGTATTTACACTTTGCTTCTTTCTCCCAATATCCGACTCCCCTCGGTCTTTATGTTGCGATACCATTCACAGAAACTCTCCACTAATCTCAGACTTTTCAACGTAAAATATTCATTATTAAAGTGTGACAGATGGACAGACAGATGGACAGACAGATGGGCATTTCACTTCTTATGATATAGATTAGGAGCTTTTATGTCCTTGAAATTTCATTAAAAGAAACAGCTTTCGACTCTTTTGATACATCTGTCATATCAACCGATAATTTTTACGAATTGACTTATTTTGACTTAACAATCCAAACCTACATTTTTCATACACCCAATATCTACATTCACTCAGGATCTCAGATATTCACGCTATCACTCAAGGTTCCAGCATTCTGACTTTGGTCAAAATTTAACGGGTGACTCTCGTTTAAAAAGATGGAGTATGAGGAATGAGGAAGAAAACTTGACAGATTTTGAAGAAGTGTGTGTAAGTAAAAGAGAAAAAAACTGTTCTTTGTAAGAGCAACTTTTGCTGATTGAAAAACAAAAAAAAAAGAAAAGAGATACCAGACAGAATGCTAAATTATTTTTACTACTATTGATCGACACTTTAGATGGACTTTTAAAATTCCACCATCAACAAAAAAATATTTTACTGAACTTTGCTCCTTTGAAATGTTTAGATTTTGACACTGACTGACACAACCACCCCGAGGATTCGAAATAGCACTTAGGTCTATAAATAACGCCAAACTAAATAAGTAAAGTAGAAAGCACTCAGAGAGAGCATATTTCCGCCAACGCTTGTCACTAGAACCTATTGAAGATCAATTTTTATGTATCTACGTTTCAAGGAAGGTAATTGTAAGAATCGATCAGCGTCAAATTTAAGCGATTCTGACCTCATGCGATTGAAGTTCTTGGAGAACTTCGGGAGATATTAGATGGACTAAGAATAATTGAATACATATGTATGGAAAACATCTCCATCGGGAATAATTCCTAGATCCACCCGAAACATAGCCATGTCTTCCCTACTCATGGAAGTTGTCGGAATCAACAGTCTCTGACTCTCAACTAAATATCCTGCTCTTGAACACAAGAAAACGATTAAATTCAACCTCATTCAACTCACTTTTTCTCGACGATCAAGTTAGCAGTTGTCCTTCAATCAATATCCAAATGTCTCTTTTTATTTCAGAACCTACACCTTACTAAACCTATGAGGAGATTTCACTGAAACTCACTGCAAAATCCTTCAAAATATCAACTTTGATACAAAGGAGATAAATGTGAAGAATTTCTGTATCTGCAAACGAATTCAATCAATTCCTCTGTCGTCTATGCTCTACCCTTCTGTAAAGATGTGATTGGAATTCATTCAGAAATTGTCCGGGTACTGTGAGGACAAATGACTGACAAACAGATTGATAGAAAAGCAGACAGATAGTTCGAGAGACAAACGCAAGTGAATATACATACCTTAACAAATTTGAGATAAATGAATACTTTTATTATTACTGATACAATCTTTGCATCTACGACTGATACCATACAGGCTCCGCTATCAAACCTTTGAACGACTGTATTTGACCGGTCCGATAGTCTTGAATGTACATTAAAGATCCCATTATGATCATTGTCCACTGTCAGAGCTGGTCCTTGAATTTCTTGTGCCTGGGCAACCCTAACTTTCAATCTTTTCTTACGTAAGTATAGTATTATCTTGACAATTTACGAATAGATAAATATGTATAGATGAAATGTTAATCCAATAATCAGGATGAAGAAAACAGAACACAGAACGGAGAAAATTGACTTCACGCTAGGGAAATTTTCGTATTTGGCTATTTTGAATTTGTTTGATTTATTCATTTTCTCATTTTTTTATATGCATCTTGAGAGCTTTATTATCTCAGACATGAGACGGGTGCCCCTAACAATTGATGAACTCAGCAACCGCTTGTATTGCCGTTACTTAGAGTTGGTTTATCGATTATACTTGTTTTTGTGAATTCTCGATCATCTCTCTCTCTCTTTTGAACAGCTGTGACCGCTTCAACGGGTCAAACATTTAACGTTATAACATACCAATTGAGGACTCTGTGTAAGGCATTGCGAAAATTCTGTAAAATAGCTTCAGTTGGTCTTTTCCCATCTGCAACAAGAATCACAATAAGTCCAACTGTGCGTTCGACTCAGTAGTTTATGATGAATCCTCAAGTAAATATCTCTGTTTTAGTAAGCAGAGTATCTTAAAATGAAGGGTTTATCTACACATTGTTCACCACTTCTGTCTGTCAGTAAGTATGCACTCTTTCTAGGAACGAAATTTCACTCTACCTGGAATCAAAATAGAGCGCTATGCTTTAAATCGAATTGTCATTGCCCTGAACAATGAGATAAATATGAGATCAGAGTGTTGTATCTTTGTTAATTGAAAATTATTCTGCAGATATATATATATATATATATATATATATATATATATATATATATATATATAAATATATATATACATATATGTGTATATACATATCCACATATATATATACATATCTACATATATATATATATACATATATATATACATATATATATATACACATATAAATATATATATATATATATATATATATATATATATATATATATATATATATATATATATTCTACAGAGTTTTAAAATTTCAAATACTTTTAAAAAAAAGAAATTGAAATTCCAAAACTTTGTGTCATATTAGTCGACTATTCCCCCATGTATATATATATATATATATATATCCCCCATATATATATATATATATATATATATATATATATATTTACATACATACATACATACATATATATATATATGTATATATATATATGAATATATATGTATATATATATACATGTATGTGTGTGTGTGTGTGTGTGTGTGCATGGAATACTTTCTTTACGTAGTTCTCCAGTTCACACAGAATTATATATGTTTTTATGTGTGAATTTTTCTCGTCGGGTTCATCAGTTGTTCACCATCTAACTGTTTGCGGAATATAGAAGAGCAGTACTAACATGATTCCCTGGCAGTGTATTTATATTCTCATGTATATACAAGTATCATATCATACATACTTTGAGCATTTTTGTGGTTATTACATTATTACAAATAACATGAACAAACTGAATGAGGATCATTCCTGGAAAGACGTATCTATCCCAATAAAAAACATTATTTATTTATATGATAGATAGAATTGGAATTTGATAATCAAAATTAATGTAAGGTTTAGTTCTTTCTTAATAAGTAACTAATAGAAAAGAAAAATAGCATCAATGGCTATGGATTTAATAAGCAAAAAATTCAATAAACAAGTTGTGAAAAGTATCTGAAAGATATTCAACATGATAAATATGATACAATATAGAAATATCATAGACTTGCTATTACAGTCACTGGTTGAACAATTGTAGCAACATTTTTTTTCAAGTCATGAAAAAAGAATTCCACAAAAGAAAAAATATAGTTGAAATAAATTCTATTCATGACATAACGGTCATTAACCATTAGAAACATCCAGAATAGTGTTAAAAAAAGAAGCTCTTGAAGTATTAATCTACTTAAAGCAGACTAAACCAAAACATATTTTGAATCTTAAATAAAACTGGAATCAAGTTGGACATAAAAAAAATTGCTAGACGTAATTTTTTACTTAAAAATTAGAATATGTAAACCATATATAATAAAGAACCATATACATTGATATCAAATTAACAATCACCTAAATATATCACCAAATATTTTCAAATTTAGCAAATATAGATGTTTTAAATAAAGCCAGAATTTTTTATACCACACTAATTATAATAGACTGATACGGTAGAGATATCTATAACAAGCAACAATATAAATCAATAAGAAAAAATAACGGAAGATAACAATTGTTGTGTGCGAAACATTGAGACCACGATTAACAAAAAAAGCCAGCAAAAATTGAAAAAGATATCATTTATAAATCAATAGTTTCTTTCATGGTCAATATCAAACATTTTACACCAACGTAATATTCAATCTAGTAAAATAGATTTAGATAGAAAAATCAAAATGATAATATAAACATACAGAGCATCTTATAACGAAGAGAAAGATTAGATGCTGAATGTAGACACATGTCAAATTGACAGTGAAATAATTTAAACGAAATTGGGAGATAACATCCTGATACATTCATCAGTTACACTTGAGTAAGAAAATGCAATAAAAAATGGAAATGTAAGATATAAGGATCACATAGTGATGGAAATGAAGTATGATGCCATGTGATGAGTATTCAAAGCATGACTAGTATGAATGAACGCGAAAAAGATTTATAAACAATACACAATTTGAAATAAGTTGGGGAAAATTATCAGATTTTTGGAGTTTTATAAATGAGATGAATGAAATAAAAAGACATTTGATTTCAGAATAGTTCCAAGTTGAAATTTCTGAAGTAACTGATAAGATTCAGTGCCTGTCTGATTGATTGTTTGAGAGATTTAAAGTTGTTGGATTTATTCATGTTCATGTATATTTGATATTGTCTCTGTTTTTGTATTGGGACCTCGGCAGATGAATGATGGATATCAATTTCACATATACGTGCGCATATTTGTACTGTTATATATATCTAAAAAGTATATATATATATATATATATAAATGTATATATATATATATATATATATATATATATATATATATATATATATATATATATATATATATATATATATATAAGTTTTGTTGTTGTCTTCGGAAAGTTGGTGCTCAATATCAATAAAATAGAGCTATATGATGGAATAAATGAGAATATTTTATGTTATTCCCATTCCAATATATACATTGAAGAATATATATATATATATATATATATATATATATATATATATATATATATATGTATATGCGCATATGAACATATATATATATATATATATATATATATATATATTATACATATATACATACTTATGTGTACATACAAATACATATATGTACATGTACATATATATATATACATATATATATACACGTATGTATATGGACACACACACACACACACATATGTATATATATATATATATATATCATAGAAGCTATATGTTACATGATCAACTAGATTCAATAAGATTCATGGTACGTTTATCGAAGTTGAATACATTGTCTATATTTTCATCGCATCCTAACATCATGAGCCAATACGTCTTTATGACAAACATGAAAACAGGGAAAATCTTTAAAATTCTAGCTTTTTACCTGCATTGGTGGGGCCTGATCGATGAAAAATAGACTGAGAGAATCACTTAAAAATTAATGAAACCTATGTTGTCTGCTCCTGCCGACGATTATTAAAATAACGTATGACTTATTTTGGTGATTTATTATTCTGCAATACATTCACCAGGCAATGAAATCAAAAGTGACTTACATACTCACGATAATTTTATTTTAATGAATTAATTGGACATGTTGGAACCCATATTAAACAGATTGTGATGATAAAAAAATTTTTTAATCGAAACCCAAAGACGTGAAATTAGGTTAAAAAAAAATCTGGATCGATGGAGATGAAGTTTAAAACGTGGTTTTGGTCTCTTCTCATTTTGATGATGATATGAATCATTGATCAGAGTAGCCAGAACTAGAAAACTGAATAAAATGGAATGAAAGAATAAAAACAGGATTAACCATGATTTATGGCAGGAATTTCTTGTGGTCCCCTGTGACAAACAGGGTCGAAAGGTTGGGAAAGAGCGACCGTTAATAGTGAATGACCCAAAATGCTGTTTCATCTGAGAGGCTTAATAGGGTGAGGCTTCCTAGAGGCATCGTCTCCCGGGGATGAAACGCTGTGTGAAGTAGACAATGAAGTTCAACAATTGTCACAGTCGATATCTAAACATCTATTCAGGTAATATATATATATATATATATATATATATATATATATATATATATATATATATATATATATATATATATATATATATATATATATATATATATATATCTTTGTGTATGTGTAAAAATTTTCTTAGTGTGGGATATATGTATCAAGTAAATCGGGGACAATCAAAGATCGTAGAATAAAGATGTGCTGAATACATATGTATATATATATATATATATATATGGTCATCTTAATTTTCATATCGTATTTATTCCTTTACTGAACTTACCTCTCTCTGATGAAAGATCGCATGCTACCTATAACAATTGAATCTTTCCCTGCTCCAAGCATGTTTCTAAATAGAAATGCACGTATACGCGCATAGACACTAACACACAAACACAATCTCATACACATATATATGAACGTTGCGTATATTCACAATTTTTTTTTATTATCATTCCTGCTTCAAACCCATCTACCAAAATAAGGATGTGACTTTTTTCTGTTTCTTTCCCCTTAATAATGGACCAATCCATTCAAGGTTGATAATTGTGCTTATAATTTCATCCTCTACACACACGCACACGCACACACACACATATATATATATAGATAGATAGATAGATAGATAGATAGATAGATAGATCATAATATATATATATATATATATATATATATATATATATATATATATGGGTGTGTGTTCATTTATTTATCTATATGAATGAATATATTTGAATATTTGAATATATTTGAATAGTTGAATATATATGCATTTGAAAGCTAAATCATTGAACTATCTAATCTTCTATGGTGTAGAGTAATTAAAAATTCTATATGTAACCTGTGATATCACTAAAGGGCTTTTTTGAAAGCTCACATCAACATTTTCATTATTTTCATTTGCGTATAGACTTACTCATCAAATCATGGAGCGTACAAAAATGAAATTAAGATCATGTTCCTATAGTAGGGTCAGTTACTTTTGAAACTGGTATACGTAGGCAAGATTTCGATTTCTTTTATTGCTGCCCACTGAGAATATCAATGTTTCATAACCTCTAAACTTTGCTCTAACAAAGTATATATTTCTGACGTTTGGGAAACCTTGAATGCGATAACACCTATTTTTTAGTTTTTGATCTCAAATTTACGTTATTGATATTGTGAACTGATAAAAACTGTTTGTATTCAGAAATCAATGCAAGCATTACTGACAACATAAGCTAGAGTATATATATATATATATATATATATATATATATATATATATATATATATATATATATATATGCCCGTAAAAAAATTCTGGTTTTATTAATGTTCATATTGACACTTAGGATCTCAAAGTTATTTTATTTTGCAAAATGATAAGTATCATAATTATAATTCTATTTTAAATCCAACGCTCAAAGCATGTTCAGACATGAAGTCATAAAACAAAATGTTCAGTGAGAAAAATCATCACTGATATTGAAAAATCTAAGGAAATTTTTTTTTGTTTCATTATAGAAGAGACTAACATTTTTTTTTTTACTTTTAAATGATGTACGTTTTTTTGACGTCCTCGTCCGTCTCATTCAGAACACTTCACTTTTTTTCATCCATGATAATCTATTTTTCATAGACCAATCCATTATAAATTTTAACTTTTCAGATCATAACAGGACTTACACGGTGGACAACCAATCAAAAAAATACACCAATTTTTCACACATGACTTTTATATGAATGTAGAACTAGTTATTTCCCCTGGAAAATACTGATGTTTCCATCGGATTACTTTCATGAGAAAAGAAAATATCTCTTCTCACCCCATATGTCTGTCTCTGTCAGTTCGTCTGTCTGTTTGTCATATATATATATATATATATATATATATATATATATATATATATATATATATATAAATTGAGGTCTGGCTCCATAAGCAAATATATTTGGAAGTTCCATCACGTTCTTTGCAGGTCCTCGGGTGATCAGCCGTGCTTATGCAGGAGATATGGGAGCTGCAGAGTTTGCAGGAGAAATTCTGGTCGCTGGAGGTAGCACACCCCTTACAGCATTGCCTTCTCTCCTTTACTTTTGCTCTTCACGGGAGTTTGCTTGGCAGACGTTGAGTAGCCATGAATTTTTCCGGCCTCCTCTGTCATCCACTGGCAAGGAGTTACTGTGGGCATTGCTTCTCCGTTGGCCATGGGAGCTGATGTTTCAATTCGACACCTGTTATACCTACTGCTGGCAAGTCTTTTGCAGCGTTGTTTAGGTGCTAATTAGTTTGGCTTCGTTGAGTACTTCGTCTTCGGTGATGAAGTCACACCAGTGCACTTTGAGGATAGTACGATGGTGGAAGTGCTCAAGAGGACGTAAGTGCCACTGGTATATGATCTTTGATTTGGCAATGTATATAAGGGTGGGCAACACTGTCATTGTCATGTCTTCATAGAGGTTTTTCCTACTTCAGATATGCTTGCACAATCCGCCAAAGGTTTGGTTTGCCTGATCCACCCTGTTTTCTAAGTTCCTGTCCTATATGGCATTGGTGGATATTATGTAGCAAGGGAACAGGAGGTCCTGGACAGCTTTGTGTACATTCGGACCGATGGATACCAAGTGATAGTTCGATGTAGGAACAGGCAGTTTCACTGCATTAAGTGAATAAACACGTCTCATCAACTTCATAGATTTTATTGAAAACTAATTGAACTTATAACAGTGGATGTGTGTATCCTTTCAAGTGGCGAGTAAGAAATAGTCTTTATTTATCAAAATTTATTTTTAGAGGGAAGAGTCCATTTTAACTGACATAGAAACGGGAGAAATCACATGATTCATTATGTAGTTAGATAAAATCGTTTCAAATTAGAGTGCACTAAAAATAAGAAGGAAAAGTGGATTTATTGGCCACGAATTAATGCAGGCAATATTGGCAGGATGAGGTCATTATATGTACAATAGATAAACATTAAATACAGAAACGCATTGGGAATCAGGAAGGAAGGTTTTGTCATTTGTCAGAAATTAAGTTTTACTGTCAGAATTGGATTATCATTGTTATGTACATAATAGATGAATATTCCCTATAGAAATGCATTCGAAAATAGAAAAGAAGGAAGGTTTTGTCATTGGTCAAAGATTAATGCAAGTTCTACCATCAGAATGGGGTAATTGTAAGTATCATAAATAAGCATTTACTATAGAGATGCATTGTTCATAATTTTCATTATCTAAATGAATTGAAAGGGATTGTCATTAACAGGGAATTCATTTATTGTTACTGACAAGTGCAATTCGTTATACATAATAAAATTTATGAAGAGTCTATCAATCGATAATAGACAGTATATATATATATATATATATATATAGAGAGAGAGAGAGAGAGACAGACAGACAGACAGACAGACAGACAGACAGAGAGGGAGAAATGAAGATGGACAAAGGAAAGAAGTTGTAAGTGCTTATTCTGAAAGGTTGTTTAAGATAATAGTAACCAGGTGAAAACATTGAGCAAATGATCTATAGACGCTAGATTTTCAAAATAATTTTAATTGTAAATTTTTAAATGTTTATAGGTACTCTATCCATCTATATCTCACTATATATATATATATATATATATATATATATATATATATATATATATATATATATATAATAAAAATCAGGTATAGAGTATGTATGATAAATACAATATCTGATATGTGATGGGTTTATCCCATGAAATACTCGATACATATAACATTAAACATCAATTTAATTTTTAAAAAAGCTTAAGATATGATGGAATAAAGATTCACGAATCAAACACGTTTATGTTTCTGTCCTGCCTGGGCTTCATCAGGTATATGATTTCGTTTATTTTGGATTCTTATCTGGGGCATATTTAGGGGATATCGATTATTTTAGGATGTAGGATCTTCCTTTTATTCTATTCATATACTTTTTTTCTCTTTTTTCTTGAGTTGTTAGTCATTGCTTGTTATGTTTTTTCTGTTTTCTGGTGAGATATTGCGCTTGCTAGTTGTTATGAATTAGAAGGATATTGTGTCGGTTTTTTTATTAACAGAATGTTCTTAAACCATCAGTTCTCTGCAGTATGCCCTCCTCTCAGAGAGTATTTTAATCTCGCTTAAATTTGTTCCCTCTTCTTTATGTAACAGTTGTTAGTTCAATTATTGAGATTTCGATATTTTTATACGGGTCAGAGATTGAATTGGTGACTGCGTTGTTCTCCAAAGAGGCTGGACGAATAAAATAATGACTGTGTTCATTGTAATAACAAAAGGAATAAGATATCTATAGTGGCTAATTTTTCAAATATCTATGTATGGAATATCGTTACGTTTGTTGATACAGATTCTGAGTGATGTAGGCATTTTAACGCTACTTCATTTTTCATGTCATATAATTCTGGGTTTTTTTTTTTTTTTGCTTTGCTTTCTGGTTATATTTGTAAAATTGAGGATTTCAAATTTCTCGTTTTGGCATAAGTAACATGGGATGTCAATACTCTGGAATATATACCTTGAAAGCTTTGTAGATCAACATACTAAAGAGAGGGTTTTTCATTTTTAATGTTGTAGGAAGTTGTTCAGTTTTGAAGTATCCAAAATGTTACAATGTAAACTTTAACTAAATACTGCACGTACAAAATTTGTTATTGCTTGCATTTATTAGTCTATTGCACCAATATTATGCAAATCAATTATTCCCATAATAATTGTAACGCAAAAAGATGTTCAAATGATTTTTTACACAGAATCTAATCTAGTAGTGAGATAAATGGGATTTTAATGTAGGAAACCGTTGGGGTCCTTAAAAGCAAATCAGTAATTTTACTATAGTTCTCAGCAGTGTTTCTTAAACAATAAATCCCTCAAGCGGAGATTCTTATTATCAGCTTGCTATTTTGTTCTAGGGTAGTCTTCATATTAGGAATTTGTTATCCTATTCAGGACATTGTCATTATGTATAACATCTGGATACAAAACGTTCCAAAGGACCTACTTGGTAATCAGCCTAATTAGGATCAATGAATAGCAGGACGGATGATACTCTTGTGTTTGTGCAGCATTCTGCTGAGTGTTAACCAAAATCGAGAAGTCATTTTTATAACCTTTGACGGATGTAAACCTATTGCATCCAGTTGTGTTCAGGTCGAATACTAATTAAAATCAAATTATTTTCTTCGAGTCAATAGTCAAACAAAATATTCGACCAAAGAATCAACTAACCCCATATAAGATTCTAGCAGATTAATGTGAACTCAACTATATATATATATATCGTGCTATCACTACTTCATGTGGTCTTTTTGAATTCCTTGAACCTATGCTTATAAAACATATATATATGTATGTGTGTATGTGTGTGTGTATGTGTGTGTGTAGAGAAAGGGAGGGGGAAGGAGAGAGAGAGAGAGAGAGAAAGAGAGAGACTATCCCAAGGATTCAATAATTTTTTCTATCATGGGCGTCGTGGAGCTAATACTTTCCGAACTTTTCAAGTATTTTGCTGGCCTCGGTTACGCATGTGATCTGTAAAGATCCGCATTGTGAGTTGTGAAGTCCATCGGTTGTCTGCCATTCTTGCAACATAACCAGCCCATTGCCATCTAAGTTTTCTAGTTGATTCAATGATGTCTCAGGTTCCTGCCTTTTTCCGTAATATATTTTGCTGTCCTGTGATCTTTCCATGTTAGGCTGAGCATGATTCATTCATCTGAACGTTGCATGGTTCTCAGTTTGAGAATCAGTCCCTTAGTTAGGTTCCATGTTTCAGCTCTTTAGGTGACTATCACTAGGGTGCATCGGTTGTGTAGTTTTACTTTTTCAAAAAAAGCGAGAAAGCTTTTAGTATGGCATGAAACTGCATATCACTTACGGTACCCGATGTTTTTAATTCATTTCCCCTTAAATAAGGAAGACGAAAAGGTTGTATAGAAAACGACCAAACACACAGATATCCACACGATACTTGGGCGTGATCTGAAGGTGTGAGCAGTGACAGATCATCTACCAACCGGGCTCATAGGCTGATATATAGTAAGGCACACCTTGATATCACCCTTATCCAACTTTTCATTGGAAAAGGTGAAATGACGTTGTCACGTTGATAATTTACATCAGTGTACTGAAAGAGTCATTTATCACATTATAATTGTAACCAATGCTTCAGTATAAAATTCTATAAGTAGTACACCCAAATCGCCAAATGATAATATATTTATAGCCTGATATATAAAAACTAAATAGTATCTGTATAATTCAGGATATGAATAGTACAGAATAATGTTCAAAATTATTAAAATAGCATCCAAAATATCCACGTGTACACTCAATTACAATATTTTTATATACTTGCTTGAAGGATTCTGTAAAGTTAAAAATTTGCTCAATCCTCTGTCACCTTTGGTGGCCATGGTTGTTCAACAGAGGCAAATTGGCAGAATAACCATTCGGAGAATAGATGCAAAACTTCAATTGTGTAGACAAAACCGTCTAACCAAGAGCATTGAAACACACGTTCACGCAAACACAACGCACATATAGAAAAGGATATGACTGTTTAATATCTCTGAAAGTTTGACCCATCATAACCACCAGAGGGTTATATCATATATATATATATATATATATATATATATATATATATATATATATGGGGGGGGGTGAATGTGAACATTTGAACCGAGTGCAACCTTTTCCCAACGCTGTTACCCAAACCGTTTTGTCTACAGACTTGTAAAAGTGTTCTGTTACGCACTTTCTGGAATTTTTATTTTTCCAGGGAAGAAAAAGCCTATTTGACTTTGGAGGTGGGAGGTTGCCTGTTTTGACGGGTTTATGAATAACATCAACTCTCTGAAGAATTCAAATACTTCATGATTTTTAGAAGATTTTTCTCACCGATGTCTCCCAGCGGAAAACG
Organism: Thysanoteuthis rhombus; assembly: GCA_963457665.1. Taxonomy (NCBI): domain Eukaryota; kingdom Metazoa; phylum Mollusca; class Cephalopoda; order Oegopsida; family Thysanoteuthidae; genus Thysanoteuthis; species Thysanoteuthis major. Next base: position 20,304,982 of record OY735235.1, read on the forward strand.
GCAAGGATATGATGAAAAGAGTTTATATTCATCTATTGATGGAATCTCTTTTACAGGATTTCGGCGGTTGTTCAATTATTGACGGTGACGCCTAGTTTAATTATATTTCTCGAATTGTGTCATCTATAGAGGAGTTCTCAAACAGTGTTTTATAACCTCGACAACCGTCAAGTTCTTATGGTTCTCATCTCAGTTCAATCTTTTTCCAACTCATATCATTTTATATCTTCGATCTACTTTAACGTTTTTATTTTATTCGTATGTTTCTACTTGATTTCTTTTCGCATTTTACACCAGGTTATTGCTTTCAAAATCTGTTCCATTCACACTTGCGTCCCTTTTACCGCCTTTTTCATTAATACTGTAATATTGCTTTCTCACTTCCGACGTGCGCGTGCGCATTTTCTGTTTACACTTCCGCCTTGGCTTTTGTAACAGGACTTCTACTTCACGAAAGTCGATAATTTGTGGCTCTTATTACACAGTTCACAATCAGTCTTTAGACTCCTTATCGTTCTTTTTTTTTATCAAGAATGTTTTAATATCAAAATCGGCTTTTTGTTCGGTTCTCCCACTCTTCGAATCACTCAATTTAAACGGACATAGATGAAATGTACAGATTTCCCCGCTACTGGGAATTATAGAGTTCCAATGGAATCTTCACAACGCTGAATGACGTAAAGCAAAGATGTAATTACTCACCATTATCTCTTAACTTTAGAAGAAAAAACGGTAATCTTTATTTCAAGGGAAATAATTTATGTGGAGTGTAGGCTCAGCCTCTACAGCCAAGGTACATCTATACATATATAATGTCAGCTGTGATCAAATAATTTTGTAAACTCATTAATTCTATTTTAATTGGCCTGATTTCAAACTATTTTACATTTCTATCGGTAAAATTGTTCAAAATTGGCAATATCTGACCAGAAATATCTAATTTGGTAACCCTGGTGTTATTCTTTGAAGTGAAGGCAAATTTGCATCCGGATTGGTCCATGATCTGACTAGTGCTGAGACTATTTAATTTGAACTTGACTAATTTTGACCATTTTTTATTGTCTCGATATTCTTCTCCGGTGTAAGTAGCGAGATTGTGTAAGATTTAATAAAGGGTTTTATGAAAGCAATAATATATCCATCCCATGTAGAGCTATAATGATTTTCTATTGGCGGAAAACCTCTTCATTTCTCGTGTCATTAATGATTTTTGGTCAGTAGAATAGGAAAACATACCTTCAGTTATGAAGAGTATCCGCTATAGCTCGGCTCTGCAAATCATAGTTATTCCCGTTACAACATCCAGTAAAAGTAAATATGTGTGTCTTATCCTATCTGACATATTGACCTAAACGAACTTAGCTCCCACCAAACAAGAGAACTGCTGTCAACTGGGAGGGATATCAAGCAGTTCAGAACGTCGATAATTAATTTGCATGGGAACAGATTTTGAGGTGAATATTTTATGTCAGGCTGAGTCGTCAAGACTGGAGTAGTGGGAAATGCAGGAATCTTTGATGTTGGAGAGAGAGATTGAGAGGAAGAGTTCGTGTTCTGCCTATATGATTGATCGCTGCAAAGCAAATGCCGAACTCTATTTTCCCTTTTCAAACTTTCTGTGAAGGCGAGAAAAATGACGTGAACTGATTTTTTGAACTGTAAAGGATGCCTGAATTTTCTTTTATTTATATATCTATTGAATTTGTTATCTTTTCACATGACTGATAATTAATGGTTATTGGATTATTTTGATTTCACGTTTTTGGAAACTAATTTCTCCTCTTTTATAAACCTCATTAGAGACCATCAACCATGACAGTCAGTAAAACTGTCAACGTTGATTTTACTTCAATCTGGCAGACTATATATATATGTATATATATATATATATATATATATATATATATGTGTGTGTGTGTGTGTGTTTATATATATATATATGTATGTGTGTGTATGTATATCTGTGTGCTTGTGTGTGTGTATATATATATATATATGTGTGTGTGTGTGCGTCTGTGTGTGTATATTAATCACGTGTACAGACCCTACCAATGATGTTACAGTAGCCAGAATATAAACATTCAACTCTTATGTGTGAAAAAAATATGTTTTACCTCATTTGGCCTTTTAGAGGGGGATCACTTCACAATATGAATTTATGCTAGATTGATCCCTTTATGTATCCATGCTTGTTTTTTGAAAACTCATCTTTTCAGTAACACTGGCCCACATAAGGTAAGAGAAATAACTTATTTATCAACTAGTTCTTTTTTTTTTCAATTTTGTTATTGATCACCCTGAACATGGTACGTAGCCAAAGGGTGTTGGTCACATGTTTTCTTTTTAATGAGTGACTAACCAGACCTGTTTATCTTCTTTTCTTTCTGGCTTTTGTATTGTCCTCTGGTTATCTCTCCTCTTTCTGTTCACTTAATTTCGTTAACTCATTTTCTGAAAGAAAATTTAATTTACTTGACTCTTTCCCGAAAGTAAGACGTCTGCACTTTTTTTCTAATGATTATCTCTTTCACTTTTCTGTCGATTCCAGCCATTGAATTACTGTAACTTTCACAAATGGCCATCATTCTTCTTCCTTTGAGTGTCCATGTCAATATGTTTATATATATGAGTGTCTCTGGTTGCTCCTATTCACAACACTGGAGCCTTCAAAGTTAGCCAAGCTACAACACTGCACACTATTTGAAAACGATCTTTTTCTTGGTTTATCAAAAAAGTGCTTGTTGTGGTCCTTGTGGTCATATTAGGACCACCAATGCCTGAATTTCGTTGCTGGTATTTCTTGACATAATTTTAGGGAGAAGACTTATTCATTTTGGATGATTTTAGATATTTTTTTAGATAGATACTTTTTGTCGATACACTTTGAATCATTTATGCAATGTACAGATATTCATTGCTTAATACTGAGGAAACTGCTTATAGCGATAATTTATGGAAGGGATCTTTCAAATCAATTCACCATAATTATCAGTTAATAACCGAGCAAAATAATTTCAAAATGGAAGCAATTTTTAAGCAGTATTATTTATTTCTTATGTTATTGAACCCACTTTTATAAACTTCTCCATATCATAAAAATGATAAGATAAATATAGATATTTCAGTAAAGCATTTAGTACATTGTAAGTTTTTGATACTGACTGATTTTGATAATAATAACCGTATTTGTTCACCTGGAATCTTTCAATTTTTTTTCACCATTTATGATGTTCCTTACCCTTTCCAACACTTTCCGTTTGCCTCCTTTTTTTTCCCCGATACTTTTCTTCTTCTCTCAAGAGCTCTCCATTTCAGAGGCTTCTAGGATCATTTTACGCGTGAAAAAACCATAATCATCCTTGAACCGATAACATTGAGGCACAAATTCACGCAAACACACCAATATTAAATAAATGCATGATCAAAACGAAGAAAATACGCGGTAATACACTCAGCTATGCTGTTAGTAGAAATATAAAGCGAAAACGATAATGGTAAAGACGTCAGGTTAGTCAAGTAGTAAAAACTGTCATGGGACCAACATCTTTTGGCAGCATGTTATACCTAGGTGATCAGTCACGATAATTGGATGATGATGGATGAGTAAAGATTCTCTAATTTTGGCCATGATCTCCAGAAAAAAGGGCTGAATTTTTATAAAACAAGAGGCACAAAGTGAGGGATCCATTTAACATTCTCTTAAATCCAAAACTGATCCCTCCCATTCAAAACTTGTTTAAAGGGGTATTTAAAAAATCACTAGGCATAATAAAGGGTATAGATGTAAATGATTCCCCTTGTGACCTCATGGGTGCGCCCTATACACGTTCCATACCCAGTCGCTCAGTCAGTTGGACCAATATGAAGACTGAAGAAACCCATGTTGACAGTTTTGATAAGTTTTCTCGAATGGAATCTAAAGAATTAAAGTATGAATTCCATAATTCGGTTTATGCACCGTAAAATAAAGAAAAACTTTCATGAATTTTCTTACCTTTTGTTGCATATTTTGCCAGGTATAAGAATATCTAAATAAATCAATGTTTGTTTCGCATAAGAAAATTGTTTCTGGTGTTTCTATTTTCTGAATCAGAAGTATTTGACTACTATTCTTGAAGGTTCTCTAATTCTGAATCGATCATATTGCATCTTTAGGCAATTGAACTTCAGCTGTCCTGAATATGTTGACTGCTTTTATCCAGCCAAATCTAGACTAGAAGTTGTTTTTTCAACCTCTGATCGTTGAAACAATTTTAATCGGTATGTTATCGCTTAGGAGGACCCAAATTTACTTTTTGGGTTTTCACACGTACTGCCATCTGTAGTTAATGGGTTTCTATTCTCAAACAGAGTATTTCTTTCTATGCAGTACTTAAAGTCTGTGCCCTTTCTTAGGAATGTGTTTCTTCGAGTCATCTTCTTTATTTTTACCTGAATATAATTCTTCTATTCACCAGAAGTTTTCCTCATTTTTGGTCTCTTGCGATTTTTTTCTCAACATTTGGGCTTTAATCCTGAAAGATACTCATTGACGAACAAATAAAGGAAATACAATTTTCATATCTCTCCCCGATATAAGTTTGGTGCAATACAATCTTATTTCTCAATCCTGCTTTATCTTGTTACCAACTCAGCAATTATCAGTAAAAAGGTGTCAGCATTTAATTCAGTTTACATTTGTTTCAACTTTCTTAAAATTCTTCTTTCAATGTTTATAAATCTTTCTTTTTATTTTTTCGTATTCATTTTTTGGGCCAATTTTTAATCTTAATACTTCGATTCGTGAATGAAGCACTGGAAAAACCGAGGGAATACAACACATCTTCAAGTAATAAAGACACTTAATTGAAGGTAATAGAAGCACTGTAGGAATCTTAGCGGCAGAAGCTGAATTAGCAAGGACGCCATTAGACATTAAACTAGATTTTCACTAATCACCCAACTGTCTAGTCGTTATCGCTGGGTTTGTTTGTTTTTTTTTTGTTTTTTTTGTTTTTTTTTCCAACTTTTTTCGCAAAAGCAACGAGCAAAATTCGAAAGAAATGGAAAGGAAATATAGTTCACGGAGACTATGACAACTAGATTAAGATCTGAAATTAAGCATTTTCAGCCCGTCACTGTCAATCAAAACTGTCACCAAAACTACTGACATATGTTTGTTCCGTTTTGAATCTGGCTTGCTGACGGGGTTGCCTATCGATACATCTTTTTTTTTCGACTTTTATTTATATTTTTTTTCAATTTTTTTTTCCGTGTTTTGAAATCATGTGTTGCTGCTTGAAATATCTCTTTTTGTTTGTTTTTCAAATTTGCCGATGGCTTCCAGGATTTCATGCTGAATTGATTGCTTAGTTTGTGGCGCTCCAGTTTTGAAAAACTAGGTATAGTTGATCACCCCACTCAAGGCATGCTGCCAAAAGGCAATAGCCACGAGACGATTTCCATTGAGTGACTAACCTGACTAGTTCATTTGCATTTTGCCGTTTTTCATTCACTGTTTCTATTCCTATTTAATGTAAAAGCTGTACAAAAATCGAATTAAGATATAGCGATGAGGAAAGCAAAGAAAAATTCACAAAGGCAAGAAAAATATGTCACGTTGAATGGCGCGCTTTCCTCAATCCCTGAGACCTGATAACTTTTTGATACATTACCCGTAGACGTTTATGGTAGCATTTGGCTCTTGTGCGTCTACAGCATTACCAACGACACGAACCATCCCTGTTCATTTGATCATGAGGTTCAATTGGGTAATCGTTGTCGCGGAGATAAAAACGATGGTTAAGTGTATTTAGCAAGTTTTTTAGCTGTCGCAGGTTCAGCTATTGGGTTGGATAGTTATGAAAAGTTATATACTCTAATTCAGTAGTCGAGGTTAAAACGCAAGGCTGAATCAACTAGGAAGGTCTTACTGATACGATATCTCCTCGGGATGCAGAAGGACCACAATCTATTTCGGTGGATGATATAAGTATTCAGTTTGAAATTCTCACAAGGTTACTAAATATGGTGAGAAGCCCGGGGCACAACAGCCGAATCATCCTGAATTATACTACCAAGATGAATACTCTAATCTTAAATAATCAGTGAAAATATTCTGCGTTGTTTTCAGGAATCTGATAGAAAGAATTATCAGTCTGGTAACCGCTTCTACGCAGTCTCCCTCCTTTTACTATGTTAATCCTTACTTAATCCAGGAGTCGAAGAATAAAACAGGCTGAACATTCTGTTATGAATGAATGAATGAATGAAACAAAAAGAAGAAGACAGCTCTGGTTAGCTACCTGTTGAACAACGTCATTTGGCAGTATGCAATGTTTCGGGCGTTCAATTCGAGAATTGAAAAAAAAATGGGGGGGCAATCAATATGTTACTTCTCTTGCTTTTTGTTGGATGGTGATGCTGAAAATCACATGAGGAGATCAGAAGGCATCCAGATTTATTAGGGAGAAACAGGAGCACCAGATATCAGAGAATCCGTTAGAAAACCTTGATGGGAATTGGCTGGTCTTGTTCCAAAAATGTCAGACCATCAATGGACTTGACTGCCCACAACGTGGATTTTCGGAGATCACATGCGAAACTGTGGCCGACCAAGTATGAGATAGTGTGACAAAAGGGGCAATCTCAGGAAGTAGACTAAAATTCTGTTGTTGCTGATGATGATCTAAGAAAAATCAAGATTTTCCGAAAAATAAGCGTTTACAAATTGAGGTATCAATGAGCCGATCTCACATTGAAAACTGAGCCCCCAGTAGAAAAGTTTAGGGGGATGGTATTGAAACATTTTCGTTAACTTAATGAGAGTGAATATTGAAATTTCAAGCCGTTTATTAAAGACGACATAAAATAAATGAGATATAAAAAAGAAATGAAACGAAATAGAATAGTAAAAGGCGTTGAACAAACATCGAAAAAGTTTTGTCCAAATTCTGACAATTAGGAAGCTGTTAGACGAATTCAGAAACCACTGTCCCCACGACGCTAACGATTGAGAAGTCTGGCAAACCTTGGGTGAAGGTCAATATCCAACTGGAGGCATTAAAAAGATGCTGATTAAGATGACAACTCTAAAATGAAAATTTTGAAATACATTAGATATTTTTTGAAGTTATAATTGAAGTATGTATGTGTCAAACTTGTCAAGAGCTATTTGGATCAAATTGTCATTCGAGGTTATTTCAGGAATGTCGTCCTGTGCGAAAGATAGTATTCATTAAAAGGTCCACAGAATAACATAGACGATTTTCCTACCCGCTCGGAGATTTTATGTTTATCTCTTCCAATTTCATTTTTATTCATTTGATGGAAACCCGACGGACAAATTAATTTTGACAAATGTGTTGATGTAACATTTCAGTTTGTAATATAATAACAACAAAAATGTATTAGCATAAACTTATTTACTTATACGCAATTATGTAAATGAAAACTACACGCACACACAAACATGTATACATATATATTCTGAAGAGCTTTACAGCTTTGAACACCAAAAATCAAACATTAAAAAACCAAAATATCTCTGTCTCACTTTGGTTGTTTTTTCCCAAAATTAGTTTACATATATATATATACACATATGTATATATATATATATATATATATATATATATATATATATATATATATATATGCATGAATATATATATATATATACATACATATACATATATATATACATATATATATACATATATATATACATACATATATATATATATATCATTCTAGAGTTATGTCATATGTACACACACACACACACATATATATATATATATATATATATATATATATATATATATATATATATATATATATATCCATATATATATCGAAAAGAACATCTATTTACCTTGCATCGTTTTCTCTCTTTCTCTCTATCCCTCGTTCTCAAATATTGTATCACATCTTGTTTTTTCTCTCACACACATTATCACTCAAAATGTATTGGTCAATCATCTCATATGTCTCTTTGTACATCAAAATTATCTCAAGTTCACTTGTCAGAAAATATTTATATCGGGACATACACACAGACACCCACACGTACACGCACACACACACACACACACACTCACACACATATATATATATATATATATATATATATATATATATATATATATATATATATATATATATATATATATATGATGAAAATAATTATATAATCCAACAGAATAATTATATGTGTGTGTGATTTTAGTTGAAACTCTTCTTGAACCAACATGAACTTACTCGATGTATATGCAGGATTCCTTAGAGAGTAAGAATAAAATAAACAATTGAATGACTCGAAGAAACAGTCTTAACATAACGCTGCACTTGCCATCTGAGCTGAGCACTTATACAGGCCTCGGACTTACCAATTGGCTGCTTAGCTCTAAAGCTTTGAGCTTCCCTCTTCTTGGACAGTGGCCCAATTCATGCAGTGGCAAATTTTGATTCTTTTTTCTTAAATTTCAGATATTCTGTATCTACCAACTGGCTTAATGACCACTTAAAAGGGAAGTCAGTTTGAATAGGGTTTTAACTAAAAAAAAAAGTACATATATATATATATATATATATATATATATATATATATATATATATATATATATATATATATATGTATGTATGTATGTATGTATGTATACATATCCATATATATATATATATATATATATATATATATATATATATATATATATATATAAACAATATGGATTTTTTGAAAATCTTTCAATGTTTATCTTCATTATCAATTCGTAAAAAGAAATTAAATTTGTGTTGCTGACATGTTTTTGGTACATGACACTCATTGTGTATAAAGAGAAAACCTGTTGAGGCCTATTGGAAACTATTGCACCTCAAAAACATACTTAAAATCATTTGTCTCTTTTTTTACAGTTTTCATTTTCACTCATTTATGTGCGAGATACTGACAGAGAGGATTAGACATCTAGAAACATTTTTTTAATGTCTGCCATTTTTTTTCATTTGGGTACCGCACCTCTTAATTTGCACGCAATATTTTGAATCAACCTGTCATGGGAACAAGGTGGATATAGCAGCGCTCAATGGGGTTACACAGAGATGGAATTTTTTGTTATTGAAAATAGAGGGGAAAACCAAGGGGGAAAAGCAATCATTGAATCATTGATTTCGGGTTAATTTGAGATTAATGACTACTTAACTCTATATATATATATATATATATATATATATATATATATATGTATATATATATATATATATATAGAGAGAGAGAGAGAGGGAAAGTGATTAATACATATATATATATACACACACACACATATATATGTATGAATATACATATATATATATATATATATATATATATATATATGTGTGTGTATATATATATATATATATATATATATATATGTATATATGCATATATATATATACATCCATGTATGACCATCTACCTCTCTTCATCTCTTTTCATATATACATATATATACGAACACATGTACTTTTTCTATGTATATCTATATGTGACAACGTATCCCTTTCCTTTTTCCCCATTTTTATCCATAGATGAAGACACATCCCTTTAACCTCTCTCTCTCTCTCTCTCTCTCTCTCTCTGTTATATATATACATATATACATATATATATATATATATATATATATATATATATATATATATATATATATATATATATATATATATATATATGTATATATATATATATATCGAGAGAGAGAGAAAGAGTGTGAGACAGGGGAAAGATAGATGGATAGTTATAGAAAAAGTCATCCTTAGAAGAACTAAGGATAAACGATAAATTGAATCCGGCATGAATATCTTTTATAATAAACCTCCTCCTTAGTTTTCTAAATTGTTTCTAGGCTTTTCATTTCCTTGTAGAATTGTACTTCAGCATAAATCAATCTCAAATCCTGACAAACCGGCTTTTCATTCTACGAAGAGACATTTCCATCACACATGACCTTTTCTATTGGGATCTGATATTTATCAATCTTGATGATTGAATTAGGAACACCTATATCGTTTTTGTTCACAGCTTTTATTGAGCTCCTAGTCAAACAACAAATACTCTGAATCAGTAGGTTTGCTAGACGTTGTATTGATTACAGCGTCCACAAAGTTTTCATTTGAGGAAAATGGTATTGATAAATTTGGTAATTTTTAGATTAACCATTATCACCCAAGTGTTGTTAGAACAATTGGATTATTGAACCAAAGTTACTGTATGAAACCCATAGAAAATCAGATAATACGGATTGTGTGGATTTTAATATATTGTGCATCTCTTTGCTTTGCGAGAAAAAGGATTGGTAATCCAACTTGGGTATCAAGTACGGAATCATAACTGACACTCTGATGATTCACCTAATACATTGACCCAATCAAGTTTAATGAAAGAAAAAAAAATATTATCTGTACCATACATTAAGCCAGATTGAAGGAGTGGCTTGGTAAAATCGCCTGTTACATTAATATTTCATTCAAGTGAGTGGTTTGGAAAAAAAACACTTTGGTGGAGTTTTTGGGGTAACATCTGATGACCTTAAATCAGCTCAGTTTGATATAATAACGATATAGGTAACAGCTGGTTCAATATGACTCTATCTTCGATGTTCTAGAGATATTTATAAATGCCAATGTTGTCTACTTGGGTTTTAGTAGAGCATTTTATGTCGTTGATCACCGCTTGACAGGGGAAATTTCACGATGGTACTATGCATTTGAAACAGAACAGGTGGATATCGTTCTCTCTTATAACTAGCCAGAAATATCAGTATTTGGACCCATACTTTTCCTGTTGATGATAGGAGACTTTAATGAAAACCTTGTTTTGTCAATAACAAGTGCGGACAAGGCTACCAAAGAGCAAAATTGTCTAGATACAATCAAAAATAGGCTTTGAAAATGTTCTTCAATCATGATGAATTCCTGCTTTTGTGGTATATTGGTGAAGGTCAGTACCTATAGAACACCCGATGGCAAGGACATTGAAGTGAAGGATCATACCAGAGACCTAAGTGTGATGATGACTTAGGATTTAAATTGTTGTCAAGTATTGTTTTAACAGCTTGAAAGTGTAGAAGTCACGTGGGTCGGATTTCAAGAACTTTTAAAAATAGATCAGCAATTAACATGCTTGCACTATACAAAGCTCTGATTTTATCTCAGCTGAACCATTGTTCTCAGTTAGTGTGTCCTTGGACCCCAAATCAAATTACCAAACTGGAAGAGATACAGACAACTTCCACTTCATGTCCTATGGAAGTAAATGCCTTGATTATTTGAAGATACTTGAGTACCTGGACCTTTATTCCATTCTATAAAGACATGAAAGCTACCCCATAATCTACATCTCAAAATCCTGGAATGCATGGCTCGAAATTTTAGGGTTGAATCAGTCAAGACCTGGGTTAGTGGTAGGTGATGTGGAAACTGAAACCCTCTAAAAAAAAAAAAAACAACGATAGTCTGAGTTTGAGACAAAATGTCATACATGGTCCAAAGGTTTTAAATGGTTCACTGCCTTTTTAAAAAAAAGAGCGGGTGTTTAACCAAACTCATTCAAACAAAAACTTAATAAATTCTTATTTTCTCCACTTGACGAACCTGTAGTTCCAAGTTATGCTGCCAGGAGACAAACTGCCTCAATCAGCTCACTAACCATTTTCTCAATCAAATGGAAGTGTGAATAACAAGTCCAATGTTACATTCTAACGAAATAAATAATAAATCAATAATAATCAGGATAATTGCTGACATGTTCCTCTCTTTGCTGTTTCAGCCGTAAAACATGCAGATTTGGGAATTAAAAATTATTTCCATCTTAATTAATTAGTTTTATCAAACAAATAGTGTTACAGACTCGGTATTTCCAAGAGATTTATATTTTGATATAAATCAAAAATTCATCAAAAAAATTTCAAAATTCCATACCAATTTCGATGATGTAAAGTCATATATGCCGATGGATTTGATAACACAACGACAAATGCATATCAAAGAATGTAAATTCATAACAATGAATGTAAATGGTTCCAACCATTACATTTTGTGTTATCAACAGATTATTGATATGAAAAACAACTGCGCCAAAGATCCCAATTGACAGCCGCTTGTAATATTTTTCTTTATTATCATGCCTTTCATCTTGATTTTAGTGGCTGTTCATTGCATGTTAATCAGACCGTCGGTTTACGGTAATCTGTTAACAATTATAACGAATAAGCTCTCAGTGGGAATCAAACTCGCATCTTTTTCGCTCAGAGAGTCTGGTTTTCTGTACCAACTACTCAATTCTACATCCAATTTTTTTTCCGTGTGATTATTACTTTTTTTTGTCATCCATTAAAATATGTGATAGATCTTTGTTTTACCTTTCCGTGGATCTTATCTTATAATGAAGACGTGCCTTATACGCTGGGGTCGCTTTATATGGCTTGATGATTGGAAAATATTTCCAAACCTTTCGTAAAGTATGTTTTTGGAATCATAAGATAAAGAAAGTGTATCACTTCGGATGACTGTTTACCCAATATATATATATATATATATATATATATATATAGAGAGAGAGAGAGAGAGAGAGAGAGGGGAGAGAGAGATAGATGGATGGATAGAGAGATAGATAGAAAGATCGATAGATAGAGAGAGAGGGGGAGAAGAGAGAGGGGGAAGAGAGAGAGAGAAGAGTGAGAGTTCTTTGAGCCCAACGAGGAGAAATATCCAGAAGCATCCAGTTGTGTTACTTCCAGGATACTTAAAAATGCCGAAAGTCTCTGATAATCGGAATTCTTCTGTGTTGATCGTAGTCAATGTATTCAGTAAATAGAACACACTAGAAATCAATACATATACTCGTAAACCGATCCTGAACAATAAAAACGCATGAACATTTTCTCACAATAAAAAAACAATTGTCTGTGCTATGAAACTTCAAAAAAACTTTCGGCACTAATCCTTGGCAATGTCCCCAAACCTATTTTCTTCATTTTTAATCGAGACATTTAATTGTTTGAACTATTATCTATTAACTATCTGCTAAATCTTCTTTTTTCTATGAATAATGTCTTTGAAGATTTAAGCCAAGGATGGAAAGAGATTATTTTTTTTTTTGTATATTTTAGCCATTAAAACAGATTGTCCTCCAGAGATGTTGGTATTTCAACAGTTATGACGAACCAGACGACCAAAATCGCTATGAAGGGATTGCCTCGTTTTCGACAACAAAGGATCTTTCTTCTATCAATATTTTTTTCTTGTTTATTAATAATTTCCATACTCTGTGAACAGAATGAGTGCAAGACGGACGGTTGAATTTGTTATAGAAGAAGAAGAAAAAAAAGAAGAAGAAGAAGAAGAAGAAGAGTTTTGGATAGATAAAATGCGACTGTAAGATCAATCGAAGAAGATTAGGTAGAGAGAGAAAAAAATTGAAAAGGAAAAAAAATATAAATACCAGGAAGAAAAAGGAAAGGAAGATTGATAGGAAAAAAAGAAGAAAAATGAATAAGGAGGAGAGAAATGTGATAAACCAAAAAGAATTTAAAAAAGAGATGAAAAGGACTAAGAAAAAGGAAAATATCAAGAAAAGGAAAAATTAGAAAAGAAATAGACGAAGAAGAAGAAGAAGAAGAAGAAGAAGAAGAAGAAGAAGAAGAAGAAGAAGAAGAAGAAGAAGAAGAAGAAGAAGGAACTGCTGAGTAGATATCGTTGACTGTGGAAAAGGAGAAACGGAAGAGAAATAAGGAAGAAGAAAGAGAAAACTGAAAATAGTAGTCATTGTAGTGATACTGTGTGGAGATTATACATAGTTACAGATATGTATAATGTGATATATTAATATGTTATATTAAGGAATAAAAGAGAAAGAAGAGATGGAAAATAAATTTTCAAAATGTAAAGAAAAAAATAATTGTCAATGGAGAAATATGCTGGGATGAAGGGTAGAGAACTATATGGCTTACTGTAATTCAGCATCAACGATGACCTTTACAGATCGGGTGAGAAAGTGCAAACCAAACCACAACAATATTGCTGGTCTGCTGAGAGGCGGGTATAGGACATTCCTAGACTTACGGCCTCTCAGTCTCGAACAATGACCACTGGACATCTGTTGTGAACAGGCAGACGCATACGAATGAAAATAATGAAAATAGATTACCTGGTTAGAACTCAGATTTGATGGCATTAAATAAAGGGAAAATAACTTGCCACATTGTAGATTTTGCTGTTCTAGCGGATCGCAGGGCAAAGCTGAAGGAGAGTCAGAAGCTGGACGTGTGTCTGGACCCTACCAGGGAACTCAACCAGAAATATGGAGCATGAAGATGACAGTAGTTCCAATAATGAGCTCTGAAAACTGTCTCGAAGAACTTAGCAAAGAGTCTGGCGGAACTACGAATCTGTGAGAGAGCCGATGCCATCCTGACAATGGCTGACTTCAGCAATGAAGTCAGCGAACATACTGAGGATATGTTAAGTATGGTTGAAACTTGCTATCACTTGATCTCTAGTGAAAGCTTCTAGTCTCTAGTGATTTGGAAACACAAAAAGTACTGATAATATTCAGAATTAATTATATCAATGACATCACTGGCGTTTTCCACAAGGAAACATCTAAAAAAGTGTTTGAAAAAATCATGTAGGAATATATAAATTCTGGAAAATCTGGAGCTTATAAATAAACCCGTCAAAATAAGGCCAACAATTTTAAATAAGATTTTTGGATGAAGTCAAGTGGGGTACTGATGCCAATTTTCAAGTCTATAGACAAAAAGGGTGTGGGCAGGGGTACTCGAATACGTAAACACACGCACACACACTCAAAAAGATGAAACCTTTCGCTACATTTTGTAGCTACGGTTGTTCAAAAATTAAGCTGAGAAGGCGAAGCGTCAAAAATGGCTGGAATATTGAAAAAAATATGAGAATAAGAATTGATTGGAAATCGTGGAAATAAAAGAGGACAAAATCTTGCCAAGGGGGAAATATAAAGAAATTGAAATTAATAACATCTATGGCAAGTGAACCAAGTGAAAAAAAAATCAACAAAAAAAAACGTAGACTTGGCAGGATATCGAGAACAAAATGGAAGAAAAGGACATCAAGATTAAGAAAAAAATAAATGAAACAAGACAATCACTGAATTGAACTGAAAAAGGGCAACATGAAACAGCTAAAATTTAAAAAGATATATATATATATAAATATATATATTAAAAAAAAACTGAATCGAAAATGACCAAACGGTGTTGGGAGGTTAAGGTAATAACGAATGAGACTTTATTAAATGAAAAACATGGCTGAATTAAATGAAATATTCTAGGTCTCGCCGCCCCAGTGATTAAGTCTTGTATGGAAAATGGAGACTATTGTGGGGCTGGAGTTTAGTGGCGATGGGTGATGTTTCAGTTGAGAGAGTTACAAGTAGACAGGCTGAACGAGTGTATGAGATTCAGACCACAGCGAAGAGGAATGAGGGTGAAATCAATATCAAATCTACGCGGTTTGAATTCCTAAACATCACCAAACATTAATAAGCAATTGCCCCTGTCCGTATATAAAATAATCTATGAGATTAACTCGTAGAGATGGTCTTACGGCAGGAGTTCTGGCAAGTGAGAGAAAACATGGAGTTTTTAACCGTCGTTATTAGATCATTTGAATTGAACTGATTTTGATACAACACTGTTTATATATATATATATATATATATATATATATATATATATATATATATATATATATATATATATATATATATACATAGATAGATAGATAAATAGATAAATAGATAGAGAGAGAGAGGGAGATTGAAATGGACTGGTTTTATTCAATAGATTCTCTCATTTTTTTTTTTCGATTTAGTCCCATTTCAACACCATGTGTGCATGAAGGTTTGAATCTGTTGTTAAAAATAGCTAATGAATGAAAATAAAATGAAATAATTCATAAAAGAAACATCAAAGTGAAGTGTCGAAGTTCCATTCAAATGAGCAAATAACGACATTTGAAACTTTTATGTTTTCCCCGTATGATTGATAATTTGATAGAAGTCCACAGGAGCTTTTGATCCAATAAGGCTCGACCTCAGTTCACAAGCAATACTTTATGAGAATATTCCTCACTCCATCGCCTGACGGTTTGAACTCCTTGGCAGAATGAGTATGGGGTACCCAGTGAGTATCGCACACTTGTAATGGACTAACTTTCTAACCATCGCTCAATGGCAAAGTGTTTGCTCTATTATCTTCTAAAACGCTGTTTCCTCCAATATGTCTACAGATACCTCCACTTTAATTTTCATGAAAAATGGGAGAATCTAAAAATGGTGACAACCGTTTGTTACACAGCGAATTATTGGATGTGGTGGGTACTTGCTTTCTTTTTTTTATAACCTAGTTTTTTGTCTCTCATCGAGATATCAGCAGCAGCATTATCATCAGGATCAGCATCATCATCATCAGTCTTTTATCGTCCGTATTTGGACATGGAACTTTCCCAGGATCCGCGAAATTTCTATATCGTGGGGATCATGGAACCAGTATTTCTTAAATTTTTCTAGTTCAACTTTCCATTTTGTTTTCTGTTGGCCTCAATTTCGCATGTTATGGCTGGAAATCCATGTTGTGAGTTGTAATGTCCATCGGTTGTCAGCCATTCTCGCATCATGACCTGCCCATTGCTATTTAAGTTTTTTAATGGATTCCATGATGTCTGAGACTCCCATTCTCCTCCTGCTTATATAGTGCTGTCTTGCGATATCATCATGCAAGGTCGAGTATGATTCTCTCCTGCGCGTGCCGCATGCTTTTTGGTTTTGCGGGTCGGGCTCTTGGTTAGGTTTCAGCCTGGCTCAAGACAACCTTCAAAAACATGGACTGGGAGAATGGAGAAATCAAAATAGACGGCAAATATCTGAGCAACCTTAGATTTGCAGACGACATCGTCTTTTTTGCTGTGAATCTACACGACCTGAACAAAGAAAGCAAAAGAATCGGCCTACACATGAATATCAGTAAAATGAAAGTCATGAGCTACAATAACATCCAGAATAAGAACACGATTGTCAAAATCGATACTGGGGAAAGTAGGCTACTACATCTACCTAAGACAACAAATCTCCATGAAACCTGCAAAAGAAAGAGAAATCAAGCGAATAATTACCCTAGAATGGCAAGCTTCAGGCAGAGCAAACTCAACTTTCAAACCCAGACAATCCCAATAATCCTAAAAAGAAGAGAATACAACCAATGCATCCTTCTGATAGTCACTTATGGAGCTAAAACATTGAACCTAACGAAGGGACATTCAAATCTTACCTCCAACAAAACAGCATATATCATCATAAACGATTTTTTGATCTAGATCTCTCAAAAGATTTTCCTGTATGTATTAGTGGTAATTCCTTCTTTGTTTTATGCCATGACGGTTTACGATTTTTTAGCGGTTAAATCCTGTTATCTGAAGGTATTTTGCCTATCGCTCTTTCCACTGGAACCAAAAAAGTGGCAAAATGCAAGCCCCCAAAGAGCATATAAATACACACACACACACACACACACACACATATATATATATATATATATATATATATATATATATATATATATATATATATATGTAAGAGAACACTCTACTTCTGGATTGAAGAGAAAAACCACAACTTCTGTACAGTCCATACCAGTCTCCCATTCGTACCCTCTTTTCTTCTCTCCGTCTGTCTAAATTCCAATCCTTCTTTTTTCCTTCACTTTCTTTGTCCGTCCATAAAACTAGGCGCTTTTAAAACTTTCCCCTTTTGACGTATGGACATATTCGGCCTGTAAAACAATATATCGATCCACTGAACGCTAACCGGCAACATTCTTCTTTGCTCTGTGCAAAACAGAGAGTCCATTAGCCAGTCACGTGTCAGTAAACGCTTCCGTTATGGCGGGAAACATTCTACAATGGCTTCCTGCAAAATTTGGCGCTGCATAAAACGACATGGACCGGCCGTGCGAGGAACCCAATATTTATTGAATAAACTGTGGATGGACGGCACGAATCTGATTGAGGGGGTAGGGCTAATATCCAAAACGCTGCATAACTGGTCCTGCGCATGCTTTGAATGCCCAAAGTTTGAAACCCCATTAAAGGGAAATAACAAAAAAACGAGAGATTATACGCGTATATATATATATATATATATATATAGAGAGAGAGAGAGAAAGATAGATACACAGAGAGAGAGATAGGTAGATCGGTGGGTACAGAGAGAGAGAGAAAGAGGGCCTGAGTATATATATATATATATATATATAGAGAGAGAGAGAGAGGGCGGAGGAGAGGGAGGATGATGAGCTATTTTTGTTTGAAATACACATTTGCTTTTGTTAGAGACGTTTTCAAAGTTTTTCTAGGTGATATTTCGTCACGTCTGGAGTCTGCTTCTCGTCAATCACATCGAGTGAAAATTGGGGACGTCTTTGAACGAATAAATCATTTATTAGATTTTCTATGTATTATGTTCTACGACAAACGTTAGGGAAATGATGATGATGATGATGATGATGTGCTACTCCGATTTTTTTTATGTTTTTGTTTATTCTGTTATTTATTTTTTTCAGTTCCTGAGCTATGTAACATATCTCCTCCTTAGTTCTTCCTGCCCTTGAATATCAGATGTTTCGGTGTACTAAAACACAACAATCTACAACCTGTGAATGTTTGGGATTATGGGTATGGTGGGTGCCTTGGCCACGTCGAAAATCAAACGAAATGTTCAAAATGATGGATCACACAGCATCAGAATGATTGGAGAAATCAGCTGCATTAGTAAAGGTATGTATACGTGTCTGAGTTTGTTCTAGTTGGGTTACCTGGTGTTGCCCGAAGGAAGAAAAAAAAACTCTGAATCCAGCAATACTGGACTGCAAATGATATCCTTTAGAGAGTTCATGTTGTTTTGGCCAGTACACGCCCCCTAGCAAACCAACATATGCCAGTGTGCCAACCATACCAGGCTTGTGTCCCCCTACCGATATCGTGAAAATTAACTTTGTCTCATAACTGACAAAATTGATAGTTTTGGCGTTAGAATCTCGGGCCTCAAAGCAGACAATCTGATTACAATTGCAGTCATGTTGAATCGTTGTGTTTTAGTTTGGAATAGACCCCGTACAGATCGACGATGTTTACGTATGTGCTGTAAGTATTTTGGCATCCGCTAATTCCGGCCATGCCCTTTTTTTCTGTTCTGCAATACTTCGTTCTCGATATCACACAGTACAAACTTACACACATATTTTTGTACTTTGTGATTATACACACACACACACACACACACACACACACACACACACACACATATATATATATATATATATATATATATATATATATATATATATATATATATATATATGTATCAAGAATGACATCAAAACTGAAAAAAAATATTTGTGTACTTCCGAGTGACGAATGGCCAGTGAAAGTTCGATATAGCATTATAATTATATTTCGAACATAAACTCCTTCAAAAAACTGGATATTTAGAGAAAAAAGTGACAAATTTCCGAAGGTTTGGATATCAAATAGTTTGAAAGCAGATAAAATGAACGTAAAAACTTGCCTTGTTGTAGTTCAAACTTGGTCCACCAATTCTATAATCCAAAGCTCTAACCACTTAAATTTTGTAGCTTATGAAGTACAAAATAAACATGTAACTCTTTGTTATGGATCTAACTCTGTTTTTTTGAGAAAATCCTAAATGTAAAAACACCAGAAAATATTACTTGACAACTTTTTTTTTTAGATTGCAAACACAAGTCCAATACGTTCTTGATATATCAAAGTATAGACATATATGCATATATGTATATATATGTATTAAGAAATGGGTACTTCATCCAACAGAATGATTATAAGCTGTGTTATATTATATTGAAATTCTTATTCAAAATGATTTCCCGTGATTACTCGCTTAGCCTTGACTACGTAAATAGAATAACCAATTAAAGAAAATGGGGCATTTACAGGAATCGAACATGCGACCTGGTTCATTCGATTTACATTATCAAGGCAAAGTGATTTATTAACAGTATAATGACAGGAAACCATTCCAAATATTCAATATATACAAGGCAATGAATGCACACATACACACACGCACACACACACATATATGCATATGTATATGTGTGTGCATGTGTGTGTGTGTGTGTATGTGTATATATATATATATGCAATGCTCTTCTATAGGAATTGAGCACTCTGGTGGACAAGGGATTTATGTGTAATTTAGATATAACGCTTATATTCGGCCTTATTGCCTATCAATTTCCGTAGCCCAGAGGTAGGATATCGGCTTACAGATCTGAAGTGAGGGTTTCAATTCTGCCTCGCGGTACTGGATGGGATAATGGAAAGTCTTTAGCCACACTGAAGAGAATTAATACATCAAAACAGCTGCCTGTTGATGACACAGTAAATGTATATTTAGTATAATATAGAACGTACAAAATTGGGTATGTTCCTATTTATCAATCGTCCAATTTAACCCCTAATATATCTCAAGATGTTCATATCTTTTTATCTATCTACTTACTTTCTAACCTATTCATCTATGTGTATTCATTATCTACCTATCTACGTACTTATCCCAGTTTGTTTATATCTACCCACCAACCCTTATCTACACTTACTTACCTATCCGTCTGTCAATATCTATCACTATTTATGTACTTACCAACCTTTCAATCTCAGTCTGTTCATAACTATCTTTCTCTCATAAATATGTATATATATATATTCCTGAATCTGCAAACCACTCGCACATCTAACTCAATAGATATGTACCTACCTTTTTATCATCCATCCATTTACCAAACGTGCCTTCAATCTACTAAGAGGTGCACTCACAATTTTCCCAAGCAATTTGGGCGATGTTGTCTTTTTTGAAAAGCGTAATAGCAACACCAAAGACCCAACCCATCTGAGTTCTCTTCCTTCCTGTCAAAATTTCCGTATCTATCCATTAGTCGATTAATCATGTCGTGGTGTTTTTTTTGTTTGTTTTTTTTGTTTTTGTTTTCATGATTTTTTACATTTATCAATGTACGAGTGATTTATTAACTTTATCTTCATATATATATATATATATATATATATATATATATATATATATATATATATATATATATGTTTTTTGAATGTTACTTTTATTTTTTGTCACTGAACTAGTTGACCAGTGTCTCAAATTTGTTTCCGTGCAATTTATGCTTCATCCAATGAATTTGTGCAGATAACCTGATGACCTTTTGTGACTGCTTGATTCAATTCTTTTTTATCCATAAAAAAGGATAAATGTTCGATAGTCGAGTCCCCGCTGCTCATACCCTCCTCTTACAACATTTACTAGTACGTATCCCAATGCGTCAACGAATGAGTAACACGTGTCGTCTACAAATCATTCAAGTCATGAGCATTCGTCAGCTTTTACGCAAGTCACAATTTCTAAAAGATAGCACAAAATTTGCAGATCACGTATTTGAGAATATGAGATTGAGATTTTGCCTGAATTGAGTGACGAACTCGAGAATGCAGTGCACTAAAGTGTAAGTGAAAAGAATTTTACCGACAATTATTATTATCAAGCATATACGAAAAAAAAGCGGGAAGCACCCATAGTACAATATGATTGGGATACAAGAAATCGAGTTGTACAATCCAGAGAATAACAGCACTGGAAATATAACAGCTGACGACATAGATATAATATTTGATCACTGATATAAAAGCTACAGATATAACTGTTGCCGGCAACAAACAAAATCATTCCAAGAATCTGGGAGACTATAGATATCTTCTTTTTTTTCATGTTTTTGTCGTCACTGCAAAGTCTCAGCCGATCCGTTCCACGGATTATCTCATGTTTAAAAACCGTATGGAAAAGTATAAGACTCAAATTTTTCAGATAGTGCTTACTAGTACACTGTCTAGCGATTGGGTGAAATTATAGGCCAGGTTCTCCCGATAGTCACTTATGGAGCTGAAACATAGAATCTAACCACAAACCTACAAACTGAGAAGTATGCAATATGTGCATGAGAGAATCATTCTCAACCTTACATCGAGAGACAGCACAATATATCAGAAAGAAAACGGGAGTTCGAGACATCATAGCAACTCAAATGGCGATTGGTAGGCCATGTTACAAGAAAGAAAGAAAGACAACCGATGGACATCACCACTCACAACATGGATCCCCAGAGATCACACGAGAAACTGAGGCTGACAGAATACAGGGTGGAGAGATGAACTAGACAAATTAAAAAAGTATTGGCTCTGCGACGCCCATGCGAGAGAATTGTGGTGAATCCTTGGGAAGGTCTATGTCCAAAGACAGACGTTAAAAGACTGATGATGATGAATGATTGAAGATTACTGAAATTTAGACAGGAGTGAACGAAAACGATGATTGGCCTAGCCTTCGGCTTTTTCATTATGCATTCTCTGGACTGGCAAAAAAGGCATGTGTGCCTTTTAGGAGATTGAAGACACATTTGATAGACTTCGGTAAATCGATAGATGACTGGTACATTGGTAGATTTTGAGTTGAATTTAACAGAGGACCTGTAATCCACGTGGAAAAATGTTTGTTTATTACAGGGAATAAGTAAGAAAATGAAAGAGAAACAACCAGACAAAGACCGGTGCAAAAATTCAAAATTAGAAAGAAAGCACACTGGCTCAAATAACTCGGGAATTGCTGTTTCGTATCATTTTTTTTTTTTCAGATTTTTTCTTTCCATTTCTAATGTTGTCATGGTGTTTCAATTGATTCTGTTGTGTGTGATATCTGTAAGGATAGAGAATTACTTTTCATTCGTTCCTTTTTCCAGTGATGCAGAAAAAAAGCAATCAAAAATACTATATCTTTACGGATATCATGTATCATACCTGAAGAAGACTGTGGTAGGACTCTGCTGTAACGCTATGTCGGCGATGAATACAGGAAGAGAAGATTAGTTTAGAAAAATAGATATGTTATGACTATTTTCAAAGTTCATTTAATTCATGTTCTTCAAAATGAGATATCTAATGGAATATTTTCAAAAAAATTTTTTTTTAAATTCTTGTGAAATAGAAAAAAAAAACCCACAAAAAACGAAAGAAAAAAACAACAGATATGCTGTTTCAAAATAGAGCATTTCTTTACGAATCTTCCGTAAGCCAAAATGGCGAAAAGCGGTGAAGCAGTTACCGTTAATGTATATTACAACATTTCATGAGAGTTTCAAGGTCCTAAAAATGGTATGTCCGACTGATTCATCGGAGTTTGCAGTAGTGGGAGGTAAAGGAGACTGGTGGGTACAGGAGATAAGAAAGGGCCGTGCCTTGCCTCTATAATGACAAGTGCTGAATGCAGAGTTTAGTTGTATTTCGGATTAGCGGAAACGTGGAATAACCCGAAGTTTTTGGAGATAGGGGCCACCTGTAATTGACTTTCCTCGATCTTATTCATTTTAGAAAAAAAAAACAGAAGTAATCGTTTCATTGATAAAATTCATTCTTCAAATGTTGAATAGGTGATACTCTTATAAGCAAACTTCAGGCTGGAATAATCTATAGATATGGACAAAGAACGAAGAAAAAAAACATCATGCAAGTTTATCCAGCAAAGTGGATCAAATAGGAAAAAAGGTTTTAAAAATCAAATTATCCTTCGAAACAGAAAAGTTATGAATTTTGATCAAATATGAATAATAATAATAACCCTCTTCGAGTTGACTGCCAAATTTCAAGCAAAGTTGATCTTGATGTTTGGACACGTTGAATGGCTTGCGAGATCCCCATAACGTTTTTTTACTTGATCTTTATCGATGGGATATCTGGAGAATAAGGTTTACAAGAATAACCCTGAAGCCTTGCAACAATCTAAGATTACAATCACTAATGAGAGACAGGCAATAGCAGCACACTCTCTCATTCAAGTGACGCCGAACTCTCATGCAACATTGGAATGCTTGAAAACTTATTGAAGGCATTTAAAATGAGCTTTAAAAGAATATTAGACTT
>OY735235.1:20334050-20384050 GCA_963457665.1 Thysanoteuthis rhombus
CAGGGTTTAAACTTCCATCCCTCGATATCGGTGAGTAATACCTAAGCATTTAATTAGGGTGCTAACTGACACGCACAAAGAAAATAAAGAAAAGGAAGGAAGAAAAGAAAAAAGGGAAAAAAAAAAGATGTGTCCGGGCGTTCATTTAGAAACATGAGTGTTGGGAGAGAGAGAGAGACATGCACAGTGTCATTTACACAGAAATGTAGACATATTTTATTCAGTCAGGAAATTTTACAACCTGCTGAACCGCTCCTCCTTTCCATTAATGTTTTTTTTTTATATGGCTCATTAGTCATTCCATGAATAAAGATTTTTGGCTATTGTCCCTCTTTGAATATGCGTGTCTGAAAGGATCACGTGACTCATGACTTTCTGAACAGTACGAGACCAACTGACACTTGAACCCAACAATGACTCGTCAAAAACAATTCCACAATTCCTTTTATTTCATTTTCTTCCTGTTCAATAATTGCAGTACCCCGGCAGAGTTGCTATTTGGTACGTTTCAAAACTAAAATTGGACGAATTCGATAATTTGAAAACTATTTGGTTCCGAAAGGAATGGTACTGAAGGGGGACTCGACGAAAATGGCAATCTTTTTTGCATGAATGATACGTTGCCCATGAATATACGTGAATAATAAATAACGAGTATGTAATCTGATCCATTTTCCCTGTAAGACCAGTCTATCAATATAGTTCAAGTTGTGGGATTATTTTGGTAGCAAAACTACATAATTTAGTAATACTATTCTTTAATTCGGTGATTTTTGCAACTATGGTCCACGGACCCCCACGGATCCGTCAGATAATCAACAGGATCTGTATTTAAGAATTAAAGCCAGCACTATATATTTACACTGAGCTCTAATAAATACCAAACCTAACAATAGGACTCTTGCAACAGAAAAAACATCACCGTCCATCACAGAGCCATCAATAAAATATATCAATTATGAACTGTACAAAATATTGCATTATTTACTGTCTAAAAAGTACATGCCAAAAAAGGGTTTGCAAGAATGTTTCCGATATTGAAGGGGTCCTCGAGAGTTCAACACTTTAAAACCATTGCTCAGTTCAATAAAGTTACCATCGAGCCATCTCCAATAACATTTTCAATTCACAGAAACTAATTTGCTCTTTTGCTTTGGTTCCTTAGTTATTCCATTGTCATCTCTTCTTTTTAGATTGCTTCGAAACTTTTTGAAATTTACTCAAGTGAACAATGTTCATTGGTTTGGTTAAAATCGATTTATCGATTGACTGCTTTACAGGCTTTGATATTGGTCCTTATTACCATGCTGTGACTCTGGGGAGACGTCTTGGTGGTCAAAAGGAACAAAATGTTGAGGACAAAAAATAGAGAAATACACTAAATGCAAAAACTATCCGACACTTTGAAAAATGTTCATTCTAAGATAATCGTACAGCTTCAGAAATGACAGAATCTGGACAAAAGGTTGGTATCACTCATTAGATACGAATAACAAAATAACATCATAAAAACATTAATAATCAAGCCATGTGCAATTAAATGACGTCAGTATTGGTCGTAAATGTTCCAAATCGTTTACATGAACCCAAACATTTTAATATTTGTCAATCACCATATATCTGCTATTACTACATTGTGAAGTTCAAAATAATTTCTTTGATCAAATATTTGTTTCTCAGGTTATTTTGGTCACTAAATTCTTAATGTTAATTCTCATTTCATTTTTGTTTTCATTTTCGCATTCGTTGCTACGAATCATTATAGCTCCATAGATCGCTGACCAACCAGCTAAGTTGTCAAGAAATTATTCTCTCTTTTGAGTGTCCGTGTGTCTGCCTGTGTCTGCAGGAACCACTGGTCTTATTTTGGGCACGAAAACCATCAAGATTTGCACGAGTACACCACTAAGCACCATCTCAAAATGATTTTTTGTGCTTTTTTTCAATACAGGGATTTTCGGGGGCTTTTGGTTTTTCCATGGTCATTTTGAATCTTTTTTTTTTTTTCGGAATATTGTCAGATATGTTTTTAGATTATCAGTTCTGGTACATATGCAATGTACGGAGTTTCAGTTTTTTGGAATACAGTTATCAATATTGATTTTCGTCCAAAGTATATCAATTTTAAAATTATGCGAAAATGAGCTTCAAGCAGTGAGTCGGGTACCTTTTGCAATCACTATATAGATTGATAAATGCAAAGATGGATCAATGGTCTCACTTGGAATTATGAGCTGAATATTGATTTGAGATTTTCACTGTACATTGTTAGATCGATAAGATGTGTACTCGCCAGTCAATTAAGTGCGTTAACAAGGATGGGATTTCCAGGGTAAAAAATAGTCGAATAAGATGGATGTATTTTAACATTGGGCTGCTGATAGATGGATAGATATATAGAAAGAGGGAAAGAGAGTGACATAAATATATAGGCGGACAAACTGAATGAGATACGCAGAAAAGGGACTGGCACATGAGAAAAAAAAAGGACAAAGTTCCCGCGGGCAGGAACATAGACATATGCACCCACAAATAAGCCTGAGTCTATTCATCTGCGGTGGACGTGGTAGTTGTCACACAAACACATATATATACGGGAAAATGGCCAATTTTCCACTCCCGACGTACAACACTTTTCGTATCAATGTTATGAACTACATGAAAAAAAAACCCCAAAAACAACAGATTTTTTATTGACGAGCAAGGAAAGTTGTTATATTTTTCATTCTAACTGTTAGTCGATTAGATATATAGAAAATGATTACATCCAGAGTTCACAAAATTTTCATTTACTGTCTTCTACCTATCCGTGCTTTACCTCGCAAGGAGCATATTTCGGCAATTCCTGACCTTAGATACACCATATATAGCTGCAGGCTTTCGGCAGGCATTATCAACAAGTCAACAGTATATCAAGACTTATCATCTCCAAAAACGTTATATAGACGAATAAAACAGAAAGCAATGGCAGTTTCCGATTTGGCTAAGTTGATAATGTGGTTAAACAACATAGGATTTAAATTCATGTACGTTAGCAGGAAGTGAACGCTGAAGTAATGTGCTGCCGCTGGATTAAAGAAAACGTAAGGATGAAAAGAAAAAAAAAAGGATAATCTCCGAGAAGAAGAGTAGATCAGAATCAATTACTAATTGGCTCTTTCAAAAACTTCTAGCGAGGTACAATAATCCGCAGTCAGCAGATCTTTTGACTGGGGTAAAACTTGCAAAAAGTGCTCGTAATCTGAGATTTACTAGTCTTTCAATAACCATAACTGTAAACAGGCAAATAATGATAATAAGAATAATTAGTGGAGGAGATCGGGATTAGAGGAAGGATTGAGACTGTACAGACCACAGCACTCCTGGGAACTGCACGGATACTGAGGAAAGTGCTAGAAATATAAGGATTGCAACGTTAACTGTCAATAGTAACCCAACAGAGGAAGGGAAATGAAATCAGAATTGCAAACCACAGCACTGACATGATTGGCGAAAGAGAGAAATGACGCTGGCTGAAGACCTGAGGAGACTTATTGTCACTCAGCCTTCAGCGATGACCACTGGGCAACCGGTGTGAAACTGTAAATCGCAGTATTACTGCGACATATAGGTACTAGGAGAGAAGGGCTGGAAACTTAAGGAGACTTGCTGTCACTCAAACTCCAGCTGTTACCACCAGGCAACTGGTGTGAGATTGTAAATAATAATAATAATAATAATAATAATAATAATAATAATTCAGGACCTAGCAAGAGAGTTAAGAAAAATGTGGAACATGAAAACCAGGGTAGTACCGGTCATAGTGGGTGCACTAGGAACTGTCCCCAAAACGCTGAGGGAGAGACTGGAGGAGATCGGGATTAGGAGGAGGATAGAGACCGTACAGACCACAGCACTACTGGGAACTGCACGGATACTGAGGAAGGTGCTAGAGATATAAGTACTGCAACGAATTGTAGCTCTGTCATGATATGCGAAAGAGAGGAGACGTTAGCTGAAGACCTGAGGAGACTTATTGTCACTCAGCCTTCAGCGATAACCACTGGGCAACCGGTGTGAAATTGTTAATCGTAGAATTACTGCGACCTATGATTACTAGGGGAGGAGGGCTGGAGACTTGAGGAGACTTGCTGTCACTCAAACTCCAGCGGTTACCGCCAGGCAACTGGTGTGAGATTCCAAATAATAATAATAATAATAATAATAATAATAATAATAATAATAATAATAATAATAATAATAGTAGTAGTAGTTATTTGGTAAAGATATAGAGGAGAATTTTAGAGATTTTAAGTGATTTGCTGTTGTACGACACCCAGTTGCAACTACCAGATATCTTTAGTGTTACTATGTAAACGCATTCAATCCAATCTTTGAGAAGAAATGACTAACGAATTGGAACGATGAATCCTTCAATGAGTTCTTTGATATCCCGAAATGAGAACCACTGAACTGTAAAAGAAAATAAAATCAGCAATATACAGGTGAACTTCCCAAATCAGCTCAATGATCGTTAGAGTAGTACCATGCTGTGAATCGATGGTCATTCTCTTTTTGCAGAAAATGTTCACCTATGTAACAATGCGCCAGTTATGCTAATTGACTGATTCACATGGATTTCCTGTTACCAAATATTTCTTAAGGTTTTCTTCATTCTTAGGATTTTACGTCTGTAAATGAATTCTCACAATATATGGAACTGGAAAACCATTTTAGCCACATTCTCGCACCCATGGTTTGATTCCTAGAATAGTATGTGATTTATTGCGTTCTTTCAACTCGATTTTTCAGGTCCTAATGTCCATTTTAATCAGCCAATATGGTTTTCCCTCGAATACCCGAAGAATATGCAAGTACCAAGAATAAACGCTTTTCTCAGATGCCAATAACATTCATGCATAATTGTAGCAAGAACTTTTTAATGAGCTTATAGATACGAAATGTACAAACATATTCATGCTATTCCCTCTCTGCAGTGATGCATTTTTTTCCAATTGGAGAGTCAAAGCTATCATAGAGGCCATAAGAGGATTCAAATGGTGATTGGTTTGTCATGTTGCAAAGATTTCGGACAACTACTAGACATCATGACTCAATGTTGCAAGCAGAAAAAGCTCTGATAATTCTCGGAGAAGGTCGAATAATGGACGACAGAAGGCCTACTGATGATAATTGATATATTAAAAATTGCTGACCAAATTTGTAGGTCTATATATATATATATATATATATATATATATATATATATATATATATAATTATGTATATATACATATATATGTGTGTGTGTGTATGTGTGTGTGCGTTTGTGTAGGCTATGTTAATATGATTTGAATACATTATCTTATGCATGCTCAATTTCATTTGTACATTTTATGTGGAAAGTTATTATACATCTATATAAAATACATGTCCGTAATTATATATATCTATAACTATCTATCTATCTATCTATCTATCTATCTATATATATATATATATATATATATATATATATATATATATATATATATATATATATGCATGTATGTATGTATGTATATAGGATCTCAATGGATATATGATTGTGTGCTTGCACGTGTGTGAGGTGTGCTATTTTGTGCAAACCCTTATCTATACGCCATAATAATGCAATTTTATGCTTGCAGTTATGATTGTTATTAAACTAAAAATATGTATACATCTCAAGTGCTCTAATCTGATTTATTCGTATTGGTTCATCATTATTAAACAGAAACACATGCACACACACACACACACACACACACACACACAGAGTCTAAATCAACCGTGTGATAGTCGGAGATCATTTCAAACACGGTTCCAATTTCATACAATATGCCCATATACATGCATACATACATTATCATAGTTAGCAAATTCAAAAATAATGTACGTATTCACGTACATATTCATTTTATTTAGACTCATCATATATAAAGATATCGCCACTCACGCAAACCCCCCAAAAACATGTATTTTAGTTCATACATATATGTATAAATATGCATTTGCTTGATTGCGCATATATATCCACACATTCTTGTGTATATATATAAATATATATGCACATATATATATAAGCTTATCTATCTATCTATATACATATATATATATATATATATATATATATACATATGCATCCATATTTTATATAAATGTATGTATATAAATATATATATTGATACATAGATAGATATAGATATAGATATATATTAATATATATATATATATATATATATATATATGTGTGTGTGTGTGTGTGTGTGTAACCGTATATGTACACATATACCAAAGTTTATGTGCATAAATATTCACACAAACACTTAAGTATATTCACGTATCTATATATATATGCATATACATACGCACACACACATATATATATATACATATATATATATATATATATATATATATATATATATATATATATATATATATATATACATATATATATTACGTACATATACTTGTATATACACACATTTATGCGTGTATATATACATATACGCACACATTTATGTCATATATATATAAACATTTATGTGTACGTGTCTATACACAACATATGCATATATATATATATATATATATATATATATATATATATATATATATATATATATATATATATATATATATATATATGCATGTACGTATATAATAGGGTTAATTTGGAAGAAAAATTTCCCCTACAAATCATCTACTACGAATCATTCGTAACGTATCAAATCTAATAAGTTTGCAAATATAGTATAACTTTTTTTTTATTTTCTCATTTTGATTTATTTTTCTTCAAAATTTCTTCTGTTCAATATTACGACGTTGTCACTCCAAATTTGACAAATGATGTATATGTTTCATTTCACTCAACTTGGGGATTTTCGTTGTGTTAAGAATCTGTCTGAAAAGTGTGAGAAAAAAGATTGGGAAAATAAATTTTCTTTCGAACAAAGAAATCGAAGAGATAGTGATTATTTTACGTGTCGTGTCTTCCATTGAATCGAAAAGGAATCAGCAAGTCAAAAGAAACGAAAAAAATAATAGTTTCTTATTTTAGAAGATGCTTATCTTGGATTTTACTTGTACGTTAAATAAATCACTAGCCTTTGAACGGTCTTTAGATTTTTTCTTATCCTTGATCTAAAAATGCTATATTTCCACCAAAAATCAAATTACAAAATTTTTAAAAAGAACGAAAAATGTTGTTTCCCATGTCACAAAACATTTGAGGCAATTATTTTGTCTCCATATCTCGAACAAACGGAAGAATCTCAGTCAATGTTTGTAGCAAGTGAGTCTTTTTACAAGGCCAGTGAGCTTTCCCTGATTGATAAATATCAAACGACATAATTTCAAATAGAGATTTTCTTGACAGGACGCTACCATTTGGATGATTGGTGGAGGACAGTCTCATTTTTTCTTTCGTTCAGCCTTTTGTCATACTAAGCTCTGCTTTGTACATCGAAAACGCTGAGCTGGAGAAAGTAGACCACTATGCTAAGTTAGGACTACGAATCTCGATGAAATCCTCAAAAGAAGAAATCAAGAAAATATCACTCATGGATGCAAGTCTTCAGTAGACCAAGCTCAACTTTCAAGAAAAAAAACTTCCCACCAGTCCTCAAAAGTAAGGTCTAGAAATCTTCGAGAAAACGTAATTCGTCGAATAACTCATCGCATTTTGCATGTATAACTCGAAACCAAAATTAATCTTTTTATGAAGGAGTTTGATGAACCTTCAGTTGTTAACATTTATCATATCCTGCAAAAAGACTTCACTGACTTAGAACTGTATAAGAGACAGGAATCATGTTATTTTCTTTCTTCTAACGGACTCCTCTGTCTATTTCTGCAGTCAATACGGAGAGAGTAATGTCACAGACGACTACTTTAGACACACGCTCGAAGAACCAGGTGACTTCCTGTGGATTCTAACTTCACACAGAATTGTAGTGCATTTATCGGACAGGCTAAATATCTTACCGTTGACACATGACTGCTCAGCCAAGTTTACAATATCTCTTACTTATTATCATAATGATGATTTTATTGTATAGATGTTCAATTAACATCCATTTCATAACTTCAGCTGCTCTTTATAAACAAGAAGTGTATACGTTTTATGATACTTTCTGTATCATTTCATTGAACATAGGATGTTGTTTTACTGAGTCGTAAGATGAAAGGTGATATAAACAATATAAAATGATACATATCTGCTACATTCAGAATAAACTTTGTCCAACAATTTTCGAAGAATAATAATCACAATATTAATAATAGTAATAATAAGAGTAATAACAATAGTAATAATAATAGTAATAATAATAGTAATAATAATAGTAATAATAATGATAATAATAGACTGCACGTCAAGAGGTAAGAAGGCAATTGAGGACTCATCAGTATAGAAGATTGTATCCAAAAGGCCCAAGCCATATTAGAGAAATATGTGCAAGCAAACAGTCGAGACATTATAAAGGGAGCCCAAAACAACACAACAAGTACCAAAATTAGCAAACAAAGGAGCAGCACATCCAACGAGGAAAGAAAAATCGGAACAGGAAAGACTATACGGAGAATTGAAAAGATAGATACAGAATGTTGCAGACAAGAGATCATGGACATGGCTACAAAAAGGAAACCTTTTGAGAGAAACAGACTCGCTCATCATTGCAGCCAGAAACAAATGCATCAGGACAAACTATATCAAATAGAGGAACAACAAAATCCAAACAGACAGCAAATGCCGCCCACTACGAAAAGGAGAGCTGGAGACCTGAGGAGCCTGCCTGTCACTCAGTCTTCAGCGGGAATCACTGGGCAACCGATTGGATAATGTCAATAATGATAATAATGTATATACCATATCTATACGGATCATTGTGGATGTGAAGATCAAAAGCTTCAAAATTTGATAATCCAAATTCATGCTTTGTACTAGTGCCAACACTATATTGTACTTAGAAATTACTCTAACCTTTTGGATGGACACCATTGCTTGTAAATGACCAAAGCCTTCCACTAATAATGAATTATATCTCTACTAGAATAAACCCGACCAAATTACGTGTTATTCATGTATATATCAGCACTATGAATCCTAAAGCTATTTTGTTTGGTAATTCATTGTTGATGATTCATGTATCCTAATTTTCATAAAGCTTTCTCAAAGACTGATCAGACATAGTTTTGAGAGATCATACGACTTTTTGAGTAATTCTTCGACGTTATTTCCAGTATTATGTTATAAAAAGAAATTGAATCAACCAATCAAATCAATGGATAAACAAACAGAAATGAAATCTGCCTATATGCCCCTCAAAATTTGGATTTATGTTTGATCTTCAAAAGATCAATTTCCATTTGTATAACTTCTACTTTCAGTTTTATTCTCTATGACTACGAGGCACAGGAATGGTTATAACACGTAAAAATTCCTAAAAGTAATATATTCACCAGACCACGTCATAGAAAGTTCAGTTTAAGTTTTTTAGTATCCAAAATGATATTGGTTCCCAATCAATATGTTAAACATCAAATCAATCGATAAGACTGATCGCATTATATAGGAGAACGTTCGCTTGTTGTGCACGTATAGAGACTGATTAAAAAAAGCGTCAACCAAAACTGCCAACATAGAATAATTTGAAAACTGAGGAAACTTACCTAACTACGTAACTACGGGCCTATCTATCCACTCAGATAGTGCAATTGCTTGCTCTTCTGTCTCACTGCAGATGGATCTGGGTTCGATTCCACGTTAAAGAGCAAAGTGTGGAAAACTCTTAATTAGTACAATTTCCCCTGTGCACTCAGCTGCTACTGAGTAAATGGTATGCTGTGTTATCAGGGTGGAATGGATCTGGAGGTGCATCCTCCCCTTTTGGAAAAGATAGTAGCAAACAAAAGAGTCGCTTCCTATTGCAGTCGGTCTATACAAAAATATATCTTTGTTTTAAGCTACAGGAATGAAAAGTCGAAAATATACTCATTTTCCTACCTGTAAGAAAAACTTTTTTCTTTTTTTTCTAACCCCCAAAGCAAAGATTTGATTTACAATGTAAATATATGCTAAATCAGCCTATTGGCTTTCGTTTGTTGCTGCTTACGCTTGTCCTTTTTGAAATTCGTACATTTTGATATTTGTTGCCCAGAAAAAGGCGAGGGAGTATCTTCATTGACCAATTTTTTACCATTTTTAATTGACAACCCCCAATGCGACATGCTGTCAAAATATTCTATTCCCTGAACAATTTCTATTGAATGACTAATCAGACGGGCTCTTTTAATTTTCTGAAATATTTCTCATGAGTTGACTGTTTATTGGCCCAAACGGCCATACATAAAGCTTCATATTAGTGGAACATGTCGCTGCTAATTAAACTCACTGACGATCAAAACGAAAAAAAAAAAATGGTCGGGTCAATATAACCAAAAATGAAGAGGGGAAGATTATTGATTGACTCAAAGCAGAAACCAGAAAATATATTAAGTCGCGGATCTAATAACAATCTTGATTTTGGCACCACTGCTGGGGATTTTCTCTTGGTCTCTATTCAAGGGCGTTTTTATTTCCTTATGTCCATTCATTGCATGCATACTGCTGATAATAAACACACACACACACACACACACACACACACACACACACACACACATATATATATATATATATATATATGGGTGGTGTACACACAAGCACACACATATATATATATATATACATATACGTCAATGAGCACATTTAAACACACCCACACATTCACACATATTAATATATATATATCCTTCCAACTCTCCTCTCTCTCTCTCTCTCTCTCTCTCTCTCTCTCTCTCTCTCTCTCTCTCTCTCTCTCTTGTCTCCACTGCATGTATTATGACTATTGAAACTTGATATTTAGTGTTATGAAGGTTGAGGGAGCGACAGTGAACGGCAATCCTCCAAATACTCTTGTGAACAATTCGTTTTATAGTCTGGCATGGTATTATAGCAATGCTCTCCCAACTGTCGAACAGAGCCTTCTAGTGGATCAGGAATTTTGCATAAGTAAATATATCGGTTGATTCGGTCCTTATGACCATCCAGTTCCGCATAACGCAGGGATATACTAGTCTCTGGGTCTGAAGCAAAGGTTTCGACACTATTTGGCGATACTGGAAGGAGTGCGGGATTGTTTACAGCAAAAGAGTTGTAATCTAACGAAATAGCTGTCCTTGAATAACACAATTATCAATTATATATATATATATATATATATATATATATATATATGTATATATATATATATATATATATATATATATAGAGAGAGAGAGAGAGAGAGAGATAGATAGATTGATGGATAGATATAGATAGATCGATAGATTGTGTATATATGTGCAAATATATATGTGTGTATATTTACATGTGAGTGTCTATGTATGCGCATAATCGTA
The DNA here is from genome assembly GCA_963457665.1 of Thysanoteuthis rhombus. Taxonomy (NCBI): domain Eukaryota; kingdom Metazoa; phylum Mollusca; class Cephalopoda; order Oegopsida; family Thysanoteuthidae; genus Thysanoteuthis; species Thysanoteuthis major. The sequence goes on from OY735235.1 coordinate 20,345,496, forward strand.
CGTGCTTACACACACATGCATATATGTATATACGCATATATATATATATATATATATATATATATATATATATATATATATATACGGATATGTATGTGTATATGTGTGTGTATGTATATATGTGTGCATATGAATAAGTATGGGTATATATATATATATATATATATATATATATATATATATATATATATATATATATATATATATATATATATAATGTGTACTTTATAGAGTGAGACAGACTCGGGAGTGAAGTTTTTGGTGGTAAGGTTTATTAATCCTTATATGTCAATAGTCCATACATGTTTCGAGATTTCTCTCATCATCAGTGGTGCGTGTTGTGTGAGTGTGAATTAAAATGTACCATGTGGAACCAGAGTCCACTGTCAGCGGCTATGCATTGTGGGTAGGTTTTGTTGTCAGGGCTACAAGAGGCCTCATGCTGAATGTAAGAATGACCAGCAGGTATTGGGATTTTGGTAAAGCAGCAGCAGTTGGACTTGGGGAGGGCAGAGTGTGTCAAGGTGGGGGGTAGTGTTGGGGAGGTAGGTTTTTTGGTATGTTTGGGATAGTGTAGAAGGAGGGGTGGTGGAGTCAAGGAGCTACATAGGTATCAACCTTAAAAGTTACTGAAAATGTTGCTGAAAGTGTTTTGGTTATGAATAGGACAGGGGTTGTAACAGGCTAAGGTGAAGTTTTTCCTATGGGTCTAGGTGACTTTGAAGCTTCCATTATTGAGTGTGTCTAAGATGTGGGTGTGAGGATATTAATGGTAGGAGTTGTGTGTATTAGTGTTCTGTGTGGTGAGGGTTGTTCAGTTTAGTATTTTGATGGTGTGTAGTAGTGTTTTAGTAAGTTTTCTAAACTGCTTACTAGTGTTGGAATCAGGTTTTCTAACTCCCCTTCCATATTTAGTGGTAGGGGGCTTTCCTCATTTTTTGGTAGAGTGTGTGTGTGGGTTGATGTAGGGGTTACCTGCTGGTCAGGGTGTTTGCCTGGGTCTTCAGGATGCTTTCGAAGGGTCAATGTGATGGGTTGAGGAAGGATGCTACTCTTAGGGCTTTCCTTTTGCAGAGTATGAGGGGTAGTAGGTCTGAGGATCTTATGGGGTCTAGTATTCTTGTTCCTATTATCTGTATGCTGGTTTTTGTAGTTGTGTTTGTTCATATAGCTGTGTCTGTTCACAATATTGGTGTCAGTAATATTGGTATTTGTGTAGGTGTTCCTGTTATGTTTGTTCATATGTGTGTGTCTGTTATAGGTGTTAGTATTGTTAGTGCCAGTGTAGGTGTTTTTGTTTTGTTTGTTCGTATGCGTGTGTCTATTTCTATCGTTGTTCGTGTGGGTATGGATGATGTTTATGTCAGTATTGGTGATTCTTGTTGGGTAGCCTGTGTCTGTGTGTCTAGTGTTAGATCTGTGTTTGGTGGGGGAATTGGTTTTTTTGGGGTATGTAGGTGGTAGGTTGGGAGTGGGTAGCAGAACCCTGGTGGCTCTTTTGGTGGGTTGTATCTTAATTTCTCTCATATTCTGTGGATTCGCAGATCTGTGTGTGATGTTGTGTCTAAGTTTGTTGTATTTTTTAGTTTTGGTGAGGTTGAGTTGTTTTTTTCTTCCTCCTATGTTGATGTTGATCGCTTCCTGTATTTCATTATATTCATCTGTGTATGTGTGTTGTTGTAGTTTTTGTTCCAATTCGCTGATATCTGTTAGAGTGTCTTTGATGGTTTTTTGGCAGAATTGGATGGTGTCATCTAAAAGATCCATAGAAAGTGTGTGGATCTTGTTGTTCCATAGATTAAGGAAATCTGCATCCTGGTTCCCTATGGAGGGGTGTAGGGAGATCCTGAAATTCACGGGAGTGAGTTTATTGTCCTTACAGGACTTTAGGAAGTCTAGATGTGACTCAAAGCGGGTAATTTTTTCTCTTCTACGGTAGAGTATATATACATATATATATATATATATATGTGTGTGTACATATGCGTACATCTATGTATGCATAAATATAATTATATGTACATGAGTCATACACACCCACGCATTTATAAATATATTTTGTTGAATTAATTTGAAAAACTTCGAAAAATATCATTTAAAAACAGCAAACAAGCATTTTGAATGTACAATGATCGAAAATCAAAAGGCATTTGAAGTGCAGTTCATTTTTTGAGAAAAAATGTTTTCACTTTGAAACTTTTTCACGTATTTCCTGTGTGTTAGTTTGCTACTTTAAATGACTTCATTAATTTTGCATAAATGTGCAGACGGATCATCTCCGATCAAAATTTCAGTCAAGAGAAGTTTCTTTGAAATCAATTTTAAAAAAACCTACTAAAGTTATAACTTTTTGCCTCCTTTTTATGTTTAGCAATGCACCCACTGGTTAAAAGAGTTTTAAAATTTTGTATCACAACAAAAAAATTTTCAATAATTCTCACTTTTATTATTTGTATTTGTTCGTCGTTTGTTACATTCAATGAGTGAAATTGAGAAAGTTCCTTACATTGTACCGAAAAAGGTTTTGCTGCCTGTTGCCTTTTACAGAGACTAAAATGTTTTTTTTTGCGTTTTCGTGCATTTGTAGCTTAGAGCACACCTGTGATACCAAGCACAATTTGCCACTTGATGACACTATAGAGAAGTGGCCGAATTCGATAGAAAAAAGAATGAGATGTTGAATTCAGATTCATTAAACTGTATAAATCAAACACTGAGACGAAAAACTAACAAATTCGAAAACAAAACTATGATCAAAATAAGGATTGTGTCATTACCGGTGAAGTTAAAAAAATGAATTATCTGGATGGATCATATTTGAGTATTCATAAACTTGTAATCTACCGAAAGCATAAAGATTGAGATTTTTGCATAATATATCATCGATAAAACACCAAAGAGGTGAACAGAGGTTGGAGGCAGTAAAAATTCTTTTGGTTTGCTTCCTCAACAAATCGAAAGGCATTTTCGGAACTGCTGCATAAACTATCATATCCCAACTCGATAAAAGTAAACTAAAAAAAGCTATGAAAATGTACTGTTATCTAATAGGTTGATAACTAAAGAAAATAGGCTTGGTATTGTGTGCATGTCTTTGTCCCGCATTGGCAACGTGTTTCATCTGAGGACCATGGAATAGATTGTCAATAGAATATGCAAGAAAAGAGTAGAAACTGTTAACATATATGCAATTCTGAATATCAACTTTGGCACTTGACCAATATTTATTACATAATTTGATTTCGGACAAGCGAGTCAGTACACCTAAAGTGCGTCATACTGTTTCAATCACTGTCCGTAACTTGAAATAAATATCTTGTATTTACCCCATACAAAGCATGCTCACCATCGTTTCTCTCACAATTGGAATACATTCAGTAACCAACGTTTCAAGCCAACCAATAAGAACAATCTATTCTCACAGGATTATCATTAGCAGTCAAGAATTGCAATTGCCGGGAGAAGATAGCAACCAGTGACATCATAAAAAAAACTCAATAACAATGGGGTGGCCATGTCACAAGAATTGCAGACGACCAATGGACATTGCGGCTCACAATATTGTTCGCCAGTGATCATATACGCAACTGTGGCCAGCAGAGTATTAGATTAATAGATGAGGTAGACAAATTCAGAGAGTGCTAGCTCCGTCGCCCCCACAGGAGAGAAGTGTGACAAATCGTGGAGAAGGTCCAAGTCCAACCTCAGACGATAGGCGACTGATGATGATGATAGTGATGGAAAAATGCTGTATATGTGAAATTGTATTGGCTGTCGCTTTTACCTTTAATAACATCAGGTGGTGGAATAGGGATACTTGCTGAATGGAAAAATGTCTGTTTCTGGAACAAACCTGCCAGGCCTACGCCTAGGATCGACTGATCCAAGGACGTTCTGGGCACAGATCCATACTTTCGCAAGACTGATGCCATTTATACCAGTTTAGAGATAAAAATACCATGTATTAAAAACCGTCACTCAAAACTATAACCATGGGCTTTTACTGTTTTTTTCCAGTTGGTCCCACTGAGTGGTTATAAGTGTACTATGTGTACAAGCCGCAAAAATGGAGCCAGAGGGCTGAACATATTCTTAAATCCTGAAAAGTATATTTTTACCGGATATTAACGGTCAATTTACTGTGTAGGTTTGCATTAAGTTGATCTGTAAGGTTGTGCCTACGCCGGTAAGACTTTTTTCGTGATCACTGTCCAACAAAGAGTGACAGGAGTAACTTATCTATTGATCATACCTTTTTTCCCCATGTATTGATACAGGTTCACTCCTGTTGTGTGAATGGCGTAAAGTGGAGAAGCAATCTGATCACGATAGCCCAAATCACCCGACCAACCAACCAAACAACCAAGTGGGCTGGACATTTTCTCTCACTTGTTTCCTGGAGCCCATAGACACATTGTTTGGGTTACATCCTTCCATATTCCCTCAAGTAAGCACTTTTTCGAACGATTGTATTTGTTTGGGGGGGGGGGGCGTTTTTGTCTCGATTGTCTTTTTGACCAGCAATATTCAAATCTTGTGCTCGTATCTTTTCAGATAATCTTTGCTGAAATATCTATTTCTAGGTAATTTCTGACTATGGCAGGTGATTTTTTAGATAATTAGTTCCAGTAAGAGTGCATTCATGCTAAATACAGATATTTCTATTAATATAAAAAAAAAATTTTAAAGAGGAAAATACCCTTCTTTTAGGTCTGTCCACATCGTTGTTGAAGATCTTTGTTCGTTAGAGTTGATATAGATGGCTTGAAATACAGCGGTATACTATAGAGTTTCGTTTCACAAATTTCCCCCGGTTCTATATAAGCCCACAATACGTCCTGTGGACCTGCCCTGAATGTACGTATCCTTTGAAAATTAAATTAATTATTATCTGCAATCGATGTAGTATCATCAATATTAGCAGTATCCAGACAACTTGAGAAGGGAGATCAACAATTAAGAGCTATAAAATCGACAATAGTTGCTACATTTTTTGTGCTAATGACATGGGTAATAGTTGACAGTCTTTCAATGACGCCACAGCTATATTTGTAGTCGGCTCAAAGACACATGCATACACATACACATGTGTGTATGTGTGCACGTGTGTACATATGTAGGCATTCAAGTATCATAGAAAACTGGAAAGTCATTACTAACACGAGATATCATGAATACCGTTAAAAATCTGAAGTTATGATAAACTAAGCGATGTCAAAACCTTGGGAAGAAAAACGATGGTCAAGAGTATTCGAGATAAAGATAGCTTTCACTCCTAAAAACTAACGATAAGAAAGATCAGAAAACTCGAAGAAATCACTACGAGAATAAACAAATTAAAATGTCTATATTTTTCTATAATACTTGTTTAAGAGATCGAGTGCTGCATGTTTATATATATATATATATATATATATATATATATATATATATATATATATATATATATATACATATATATGTGTGTGTGTGTGTGTGTGTGTATAGACAAACTATCAAGATGAATATTTGTTTAACTGTTTTCTATTATTTTATCTACATTTATTGAGTAAAAATCGTATCTCAATCGGGAAAAAGAAGAGATTTAAAAAATATAAAAACTTTTTTGGCATTATTCAAGGTTATCAGAAGCTGAAGAACAATATCCATTTTTTTCTATGCATTGATAAACATCAGTTTTAAAAGTGTTTACTATCTATCATATATTTTTTTCGTTCTTGCATATTATTGGAACCAATAACACCGACAACATGGCCGCTCATGAGGAAGAAAACAGCTCTCCCAGAAAGGAAAAAAATCGTCGATCTTCACGGGAATGGGATGATAATTTTAACCATTGTGATCTAAAAGTGTTGTTCACAGAATAATCACCTGAAATCAGAAGTTTAATGTGCTTGAACACAAAAAAATGACTGGATGACCTTACAAATCAGGGATGCCTGCTGTTTGAGCGCGTATTCAGTATGCTACAGAATATATTCTTTGAATAGTACACCCAGCGGAATTTATGATACAAAGACTGAGTAGGCGAGAAGCTGATCCTTCAATCAGTTGTAGCAATTCTGACATTCTGAGGTTGAAGTGAAATGGTTTGGGGCATTATCTCTGCTATTGGTGTTAGACCGGGTTCATTCGCTTGGCAAGGTGAATGCCGAACTGTATAAAGTGCTTCACTGAATCGTTCCATATCTGCGTTCATGTGAAAATCAACCGCCCATTCTTCACTAATGACCTGCTCTGCCCCCAACTCTGACCTCAATCCAATAAAACATGTAGGAGAGATACCATGCCCAAAGTTTTTCCTTAACTTTTGATCACTAGAATTATTGTATGAATATGTTGTTGTTTTTTTTTTTTATAATGGATGCCTGTTTCTCATATATTAGGCCTTAACCTATAAAAGTATAGCCATATAGTCTAACAATAAGCTGTAAAAAATTGAGAATCTGACTTATCCTAGAAACAATATAATAATATGTAATTATATATATTGATTATATACAGCGATGGCTGGAAGTGTTCAGCCTTGGACATCGGAGATTTTCCCCTTCCTCCAAAGCATAGATTTAACTAGGGCAGCCGTTACATTTTTCTCTTGATATGTGCATTCAGTCTTCATTTCTGGAAAATTACTTGCGTAAAAAACGTATTTCAATCGTCTTTTTTTATAGTAGGCTCAAGTGGTTTGCACAAATACATACGAAGAGTACTGCTGGAGAACAGTAAGGACAAGTGTCTATATTACTTTCAGTACTGACACCTTTCAATTTCCACCAACATATGAATTGCGTATATATATATTAGGAAAGGTCATACCAAAGAAAAAAGCTTTGGCCAAGATGAGATTGGTATTTGTATCTGCAAAAGTATGTGATACTGAAAATCCGGCTGGACTGGTCGGTTCCGACATATCAGCAGCAAATAGAAAAATATGACAGTAACGTAGATGCTATTTTTAGACCAGCATGGCTGCAAGCCATTTGAAAGCTTCCGTCGTTGAGTTACAAGTTCCGGTTGTTCTGTATGGCGTTTTCATTGCACACGCATTCTTTGCAGAAGTCAGATATGACCGGAAATTGAGTCTGCACTGGAACGTACGCTTTGGCAGATGAGAGAGTAAGAAAGAGAGTAAACATGGAAAAGGGAATAGCTACTACTATGTACTTTTATTATACACACACACACACACACATATATATATATATATATGTATGTATGTATATATATATATATATATATATATATATATATATATATACTCCTTTCTCTCTCTCTCTCTCTCTCTAAATATATATATATATGTGTGTGTGTGTGTATGTGTGTGTGTGTGTGCGTGCGTGTGTGCGTGTATTCATGCATATGAATATACAAAAATATTATAAATATATATGTACAATTTATATGTCATTGATTCTGTCTTCGACTGAATTCACTCTCTTTTCCACGTGCGATCCACCCAAAGTTGCAAACACACACACACACACAAATGCACGCACGCACGCACACACACACACACACACACACACACACACACACACATACACACACACACACATACATATATATATATTTCTCAGGCCAGGAATGCTTTGTTACCAGAGACCTCAAAATACTAAAGTAATAATTGGTAATGATAAAATATCTAATAACAACAATTATTAAAACAGTTCAATTTGGCAAACCATGTAATATAAAAAATAACCAATACTAAAGACAACTTATATCCACTAATGCATTCACCAGTTCAATAACTAATAAAAGTTACAAAATTAACCACGAGTCTGATCGTACGGACAAAAACATAATTGAATTATTAGAATGTATGAGTTATTCTCACAATACCCAGGCAAAACAGAGTGGCCTTTCAACTACGTATTAAATAATTATAGATATTGAATCAAATCATTAGACCACAACAAACTATTACCCGTGGAACAACACATTCGACAAGCGAACCGTAACTTTAGCGTTGACGCAGAATTTATTATCACAGAAAAATAGAACAAAATAAACAAAAAAAAACCACTAGCGACCAGACTTCTACGGTAGAGGCTGAAGGATTCTACGTCTACAGATATTATCGCTGATTTGCTTGAACACCAAATTAAATCATCTGGAGAATATCAATACTTTAATTAGAAACTCTTGGGACATACATTTCAATGTGTAAAGAGTGTAAAAACTATTTAAACGAACACACGTCTTAAGGACATACTAGTGTAACCTCGAGTAGCTTGAGTATTCCGGTGAAGTCGTACAACATTTGATCTGTTCTTTTCAATTCTAACATGTATAGATAACCTCTCAGTTACTTGTGCCCTTTTGTTGTAAAAAAACATTAAGGCCCTCTAAAAATGGACTGACACGTATAACAAATTATTAATCAGGGTTTATTATGATAATTAAGTGAAACCAACTTCTTTTTATTCAGTGAATAAAAAGGATCAATGATTTGTGGAAAATTGCTGGTGATAAATTGAATTGGATTAAAATAGAACTAATATTTAAATCAAGTTACCTTCCATGTATCTATTATCGATTCATATTATAATTTTTGTTTACCTGTTTTCATCAAAACTCTCGTTCCTTCAGTTTTAAAATCATTCATTGTATCTAAATGAATGTCTAGTTGTGACTCACACCGTTTATTGTTGGTTGAGCTCAATCGGTTACAGTAAGATTCAAAATCAGGGTAGTAATACGCATCCTGTGATTTTGACCATTATCACAGTAATGAGCTCAATCATTGCCGCTATTTAACTATGGATGCCCTTAGAGGAACTAGGGTGATATTAATATTCATGTTTCACTTTTTACAATAGCACTGCATAGTTTGACGGAAGAGCTCATTGATATCGCCCAATGTTAGAAACTTTTTCCCCATTACTACACTAGTTGTGAAATGATATATTTGATGACATTGCTGGAATGTTCAGGGATTTTACAAAATCCATTGGAACTTGACGAACTCAATAGTTTCCCAATCTCATTGAAACATATCAGCCTTGCGCACTCTTCTAAATGTTGGATTCTTGATTGAATCTACTACCTCATGCTAGAGGCATTGGAAAGTACTCTTCTCTTTCAAATAAGCACTCACAAAATTGTTCTTGATTACTCTCTTAGGGAACAAATATCCAGCCAAAAACTTGATAAAAAAAAAGAAAAAAAATGTCATTGTCCGTCTATTGCCATTGTCGAAATCTCAAATGCCACTACGTGCAAAACCATTTCTCTTTTCATGCCAAATAATTACATCATCGTCGCTTCATTGGATGCCTTCATCGTTTTCAGTTTTATAGTCAGTTTCTGGCTTTCATTCTTTGTAAACCAATGTCCACCATTTTCTGTCTTGAGCTGGAATGAGCGTCGACAGATTCCGCTGGCTCTGTTGACGTGTAGTTGCTATGGGGACCATTGGTACAAGCAAAAAGTAAAATGGCTGACAGGGGAAGACCGGGAAGATATAGGAGCAACAGGTTAAGATTGATGGGGAAAAAAAAAGGGGGGAAATACAAAAATAAAGTTGGGGGATGACAGGAGAGCTGATTTTACATTCAAAGTAATGTGGGATCGAAAGGTACCTTTGAATTCAGGAACAAATATTGAAGGACCAGAAAGCAGACAATAACAGGGAAATATTTGATCAGACGAATATTTCGACAGTGACAGAGAGCAATACAATATTAAAAGAGGCCAAGAGAGATGGACAGAGGGAGCGGGGAGAGATGATGAAAGAGAGGGGAATGTGGGTAAAAAGAGAGAAAAGAATATTCGTAACACACTTAAATGAATAATCACAGTCTAAGAGTGTACAATTACTAAGTAACTAAAAAACATTATTTGGATTGATATTTAAAAAAATCATTTATATGAAATTATCTAAAAAAATTTCAACACGGGATTTGGATATCGTTGGTCAGAAATAACCCTAGAGACCCGAAAGACTACCTTTTGAAAAAAAAAGTGCTTGTATTGAGTGTAGTAGCGCACTGACGCATATTTCTATAGCTGTAGTCACAGCAATGTGATCAGAAAACACCCGGGGGCACACACACACGCACCCTTTTCCTGGCCTTTTCGGCAAGGATTGAAGTGTAGTATCTGTACCCTGGCAGAGACTGAGGCGCTGGTACTGACACTTACCTGCCGAATGGGCCGGTGCAATGCGTTAGCCAATGAGGTTTTACTGAGGCTGCTGAACCTACGGGTTCCTCTTCTATTGCTCGGCTCAGCATCGGAGAATACGGCACCCCCAGGGCAGAACTGTTCCATTGCACTTAACGGAATAGGTCGGGCACGTGCCTGACGCTTTTGTGGCGGCGGTTGCTTTGGTTGCTTAGCAAACCAAAGCTGCGTCGGCTGGAGCTATTTTTCCACGGTGTCTCCCATTTTCCCCACGTAAAGCCTCGACCCTGTTTCACATCTTGCTCTGGTGGAAGAGTAAATAAATAGCGCACAGACACACACACCTCGCAAGCGGAGAAAAAAATTGATAAGTCACTTGGCTGATTAATGGAGAGGACCATTTTTGGAGTTACAGCGATTCAATAAATGACAACGTGAAATATGTCTCTGGATTTAGGAAAAAAAGAATAGAAAATGCAACCGAAAAGAATGAAAGGCCGTTTAAAACATTAATGAAAAGAGGATTGGTAAGAAGTTAACCAAAAAAGAAAAAAAAACATTTTAAAAATGCAATCAAAAGAATAGATCATCATTTAATACGTTTATAAAAAGAGAAGATTAAAAAAGAAGTTATCAAATAGAAAAAGAGAAAGAAATGAGAAGAATAGAAGTGAAATTGAGTCAAGATTCAAAGGAGTTAAAAAGATGAGAGGAAAGCAGGAAATGGAGATTGAGAAAAGAAAAGAAAAAGGGACTCAATAAAAAATGTAAAAGGACCAATTTCATTTAACAGTATGCTATGTAGGCGTGATTAATTAAGACATTTGAAAAGAGAGCAATCCATGAATAAGCTCACTCACTTTTTTTTCAGTCTTTTTTCTGTTTCTTGTTTGGCTAGTGATAACTAAAAAATCTAAATTTTCCAAAAAAAGGTGGACAGAAAATAGACAAATCTAGCATAAACTTACATCACTAGAGACTTACTTGATGGGGTTTTTAAAAAAATTGAAAACTTTTCTGTAGACGGAATAATGAGTAAATGTTTAAATTTTCAACCCTCTACAAATAGTATTGATCAATGTTTTTTCTACATGACAACTGTTGTTAGTTTTCTCTCTTCCAGTGTACGTGATACCTACATACATACACCAATAGAATACGAGCCTGATCGACTTGAAAACTGAAAAAAAATGTATGTTCACAGTTTTTAATTAATACAAGTAGAAAGGAAAGAAAAGTGTATCTTTGAAAATGAATAATCTGTGGGAACAGGTCAGAAGGGAAAAAGACAACCCAGAAAAGAGAAAAGCGGTATTTGAATAAAAAAGATTCAACAATAAAAGGAGGTTATTATCTAGAGAAAGGGGAGAGAGAGAAGAAAGCAGCAGTATGAGGATAAAATGAAAATTTAACAATGAAAAAATGCAAATACCTGGAGAGAGTAAAAGACAAACAGACAAACAGAAAAAAGAGAGACACGAAGACAGAGAGAGATAAAGAGGAAGAGAGAGAGAGTGTGTGTTTGTGCATGTGTTTGTGTTTGTGTGCATGTGTGTGTGCGTATGTGTGTGAGTGAGGAAGAGAAAGAGACAGCAAGAGAAAAAGAGAATCCATTAAATGAATTAAATAAAACCATGGAATTAGGGAAAACTCTTAAACACTGCGGTAAAAAAAAAAGGTTTCACAAAGTATAGTTCATCTGAAAATGCATCAAAAACAGTGGGCAAAATTGGAAAAAAGGGAGAGAGAGAGAGAGAGAGAGAGAGAGAGAGAGAGAGAGAGAGAAGATACATCATAAAGATAAAAGAAAAGAGAGAGCGAGGAAAATGAACAAAAGAAAGATGATTCAAACTCTGAGGAAAGGGATATCTAGTTTGAAGGGAAATAAGTGAACACTATTTCAGAAAAAGAAAAAGTGGATCGAAACATTGGCTGTAATCTGTGAATCAAATCTGATTGGTGACCTTTGATAAAGGGCTGGAGATAAGGAGACACGGAAACCGGAAATAGAGAGATATAGGAGAAAAGACAACGGAAATCTGATGGGTTATCTGATGTGATTGACATGAAAAGATAGACGCATATGGCATTTCTGAGTTGATTATGAATGAGACAATAAGGAAGATACGAGAGAGCATTCAGAGAGCGCAATATCTCTACCAAAACCCTTGTCAGTCAATGAAAACTGAGTATCAAAAAAGTGTGTAAGACTGAGCTAAGCTTAATAATTATATTGATAATATAAATGTTTTGTGCTCTTGCAGAGTTTGCGGACCATTTCCTTTTGGAAAGGATGGATGAGCATTGGAATTTTTTTTTTTTTTTGTAGGTTTGGATCAGTTGGGTTTCAAGATAAAGCCATGACCTATGTCATAATGTTACTTGAATATCTAGCCAGCTGACTAGAGAAAAATGAACATACTTACATAAATAGAAAGATGTGGACAAATAGATAGATAGATAGATACGACATGATTAGAGTGAAATCTATATAAAAAGACTTGGATAGATAGATAGATAGATAGATAGATAGATAGATATATAGATAGATAGATAGATAGATGGATATGAAAAGAGATAGATATGGAAGGACTTGGATAGATTGATCGATAGATATGAAAAGACTGAAATAGATAGAGAGAGAGAGAGAGAGGGGCGGGGTAGAGAATTGAGATGTTATGAGGAAATACAACGATCGAAAAGTAGAGATATATAGAGAGAGGAGGTATAAAGAAAACAAGGAAAAAATACGAAAAAGGAACAAAAGAAACGAAGAAAAGATGAATCTCAGGAGAAAAAGGAAAAGTCAATTTTCAATGGAGATGACGAAATGCTATTTCAGAAATATTAAATGGTTGTAAGGATTGGTCATGATCGGTAATCATATTTGATTGGTCACCTTCGATAAAGGACGAGAGATGAAAAGGAGACACGGATACCGGAAATGAGGGAAGTATGGGAGAATTGATAACGGAAGTCCAACGAAACGTTGAACGTGATTAACGCCAAAAGATGGATCCCCCTTGACGCATACGGTATTACTGGCATGATTATGGAGGGGAAAAAAATAAGTGAGAGAATACAAAAGTTCTTCTCATCTCTTTGTTCACTACTGTCCTAGGTCTGCTTGTATCATCGTCATGAAAGCAACTTTATTGTCCCTTGTAAAACGAGAGGATTTTGTTCACTTAAACCACGTAGCGATGGATAGAAAACTTGATTGCGTGCACTTTGGATCAGAAATTACCTCAACTACAACTACTGACAAATTGAACTACCATTGACATTGTTCTGTTTTAGAGAACCATCGACCAATACTGGGTTTTGCCAGTTTTCAAGTTAGTTTGGCTGTCTGTCTGGCTATGAATGTATCAAGCATCAAAACCATACTGATTAAGATATAGGGTTGGAACGTCTAGCATTACTTCATATTTTGTTGACAAATAACGCTTCTAGGGTTTTTTTTAATCACCCTGCTGAATTAATTTTGGGGGTTGGGTGGGATTCAATTTGCAAAGTAAGTTTATGAAATATTGATCCCTCTGATTATGTCCAGCAGAGTTCATATCTGTATTTTTGAGATTCAAACTACTTAGCAATCACTTCCCGGCAATAGGCAAGAGATTTTTTAAATTGTTCCCACAAGGACTGTTATTCATTGATAATTCTTTTTCGAATTTTCATTGATCATACCCCAACACGGTATGCTGCCAAATATGTTGGCTATACGACAATCCCTTTTGAGTAACTAACCAGATTTCTACATGATATGGAGAAGTAAATCGTAATCTTTCAGAAAAAAAATCTTATTTCTATTTACTATTATTCCATACGACTTTCTTACCGATAAAAACACAGAAATGGTGAAATGTTGTCTACTAAAACTCGGCGGTAAGATGTTAAATTGTTCCCACAAGGATTGTTGCTACTTGTTATAAAAACAATGGCATTATAACGTTACATAGTGAAATACGTCTGCTTCCAGGTTTTGATCTCTAGGGAAATAACGTTATGACTTTCAGAAAATGTTTGAGTTAATATTTTATGGCAGTCAAAAAAATTCCTCACTTTCTACCATGTTGTCGTCTGATTGCAATCATATATAATGTATATTCTGCCTTTCTTGCTTCGATTGCCTGTATTTTTGTTGTTGTTTATAGTTTGAAAGGGTTAAACACAAGCGCTTTCAGGATAATAAATCAACTTAAATCCAAAACAGAGGCCGAATGTGAAAAAAATAATTCATTTTTCAGCAATTCATAGAATACCCTGATATATATATACCACAACGTCGGGGGTTGTTCAAGGAGAAATTTCATTTTTGGTTACTTTGAACCTTTCAATGCATGGAGAAAGAATATCTGTTTGCATGATATTAATATTACACAAGTTATGTCTGTCTAAAAATCGGACTTTTCAACTATACCATACTAGTATGACCTTTTATTTCACTGAAAGTTGATCAGAAGCGTGCAAAACAAAAATTCATGAAATATTAGTGAACGTTGCCTAAACTAATGTATTGTTTTAACAGTAATTCAAAATGAGTTCAACCTCAAACCAGGACCACTTTAATATCATAATCTTATACGGAATGATCATTCATTTCCTACATGACAATTGTGGTTATTTTTTTCTCTTCATCATGATCACATTCTTGAATTCTTCTCCTTCAGACAACATATTTTGAAAGAATGGTCCCCTAAAGAAAAATTAATGCAAATACGATTTTTTTTCACGCATTTCAAATAGATAGATTAATAGATTCAATTGCCTGCCATAACAAAGGAGTTTCAATTTTGTTTTTTTCTTGTTAGATAATTGCTTATCATAAGATGGATAGATTAAACTTCAGGAATCCACTATAAAATCGATGCAACTCTCGAAATTAATATTAAAGAGTTTTGATAATTGTCGTACCTCAATAAAACCTCGACCAATCGAAAAATATTCATGTATCACGTACAGACTCATGAGTTCGAATTTGAACATATTATCCTCAGATATCTTGAGCCGGATACGATTCCGATATTCTTGCAAATACATCTTTACCTCAGTGTTACATTTTACTTAATTGTTAATTATTTTTGAAAAACGATATAGCCTTCGACGCACAGAAAGAAAAACCAAAGCAAAATTAATTTCAAATTTATTAGCCTAAATTAGAGGCTTTAATTTTTCTTTGAGGTCTATATTTACATAGATATATGCAGCCTGTTTTTGTCGATATTTTATGAATTCTATGCTGAATTTAGATAAAATAACTAACACAACACATTTGAATAAAAGTAGAAATGAGAGTACAGTAGGCTTTTTTTCAGATTTATTTCCAACCTCAGGGAAATTGATATCAATCGATTGCTTAAACCTTGAGGAAATTCTCTGAAAATCAGGCTCTACATCCATTCTCATTATTATGGCGATGTCATTACTGTTGAAACTGAAGTTCAAAATCGTAGCCCGTTTATGGTTTGGGTCAGCGATTTTTTTTTTTTCGAGGGGCTACATCAAAAACAAGATTCATGCTACAGGATCAAGAGACCATCACGAATTTGAGCCAAGAATCAAGGATAGTTGTTTACACATCCCGCACAAAATGTTTCCTGATGTTCAGAACGCAAATTTCTTTTGCAGGGTTAGTGGTTTGTTAATATGTGAAAGTCTGCTAGCGAAACAATTCTCATTCAAACTTGACGCAAATCGAATGACAAAATTTCTGACATTTGAATTTACGTGAACTAACTTTCAAAAGTTCGACTATGTTTGTGCTGAATTTTTTCGAAAAAATGAGAAGTAACATTAGTCAGTCTTAACCAAATGCTAGGGCTCTTTCATTCATCAAGATGTGATCAAACATGGCTACCTTGAAAGACGGAATGAGAGTGACGCTAAAATAAGTTTTATTAATGTCTGATACTCTTAAACGAAAGCTTTCTATCAAACAACACTACATAATAGTGGTCTGCACTAGTTTGGCCGATTTTCTCTCATTGAGTGAATTTGAATATGAGGTCTCTATTATTCTTCCGTTTATGTAGTTCATTAAGGCGTCCTTTTGAAATGGCTGGCTTCAAAAAGATCAAAAACCAGAAGTATCTCAACTTGCACATCTAATCAAGGCTGGCTTACCGTATTGGCAACAGGAACCATTGTTATGATAATTGATCGGTTATTTTCATCAAATGATATGAAAATCGGATGTTTTGTCAGATTGTTTTTTTTCTGATTATTGTAATCATTACATCTATCTCTCTCTCTCTCTCTCCCTCTCTCTCTCTCTCTCTCTCTATATATATATATATATACATATATATATATATATATATATATATATATATATATATATATATACATATATATATATATATATATATATATATATATATATATATATATATATATATATATATATATCAGTATGAAACATGGACAAATAGTATGAGATGATGCTGGAAACTCCTACGCCTGACGAAGGAGCTGATAACCTTGAAACGAATTCCCAAAATTCGTGGGGATGCTGTTAATTAGCATCTATTATTGAGAACATTTTTAGTGACAGAATAAGGCTTGGGCTCTGGGAAGTGTATTTAGTCGAGAACTGACATCGATTCCAAGCCTAAAACATTCAAGAACCCCTCGCACTGCACTTTAGATGGCGCCGACGTTGAGTTTACATGGGGCCCTATGAATTTTCCGGCCAGCCCTGTGTCCAATTTTTGTATGATTCTTCCTTTGACTTTGTCATTTTTTTTCTCATATCAATAATATGATCAAAATGTTTACAAGTAATTTTTGGAAAACATTATTGAACGCTGTGAGTTTTACAGTCTTCTTAAGTATTAAGGTATTAGATGGTTGAACAATTCATTCTTTTGGTGTAAAGGTTTACGAGAAAACTTATAATGGTAATTAAAAAAAAGATAATAAAGTCATCTACTATAATGAAGGGGAAATATGGCCAGGAACAAAAGAAAGGAAGGAAGGAAAATGAACATTCAACAAAAAGAAAAAGATAATTACAAGACAAACTCCTCTCCAAGTTCTATTCCAATAGAAAATGATAACATTTTTTTTTCATTTTAATACAATAAATAACGATATTTATTAAAATGCAATGAATATGTCCAAATATATCACGGTAAGGGAATGCTGATTTTACATAACGGTTGGCAGCCCTCGTTTTTTGATGAAGATTGTCCAGTTTTTCTTGTAACATTAGAAAAACAAAGTCAACTCGAAAGTTTTTACTTGAGTTTGACAAAAGACAAAAGACAGCAAGATTGAAATATGAAAGAATGAGGTGAGTGTAAAAAGAGAAGTAAAAAATGAAAAAGGAACAATGACAGGGAGAAAGAAAATAAATCGATGGTAGAAAGAAAATTAACAAGAAGCTTTAGTTCAACGAAGCATCCATCATATGTAGTAGTTGTAGTTGGAAGAGGGGGAAGAAGAAGAGCAAAATAGTTCCCTTTCCCAGTAAGCTAAATTTCATACTTTTAAAATATTGCAATATGATATATTCTGAGAGAATTTTCCAAAAAATACTTGTGGCCGTCTTAGTGTTTTCATTTATGGTAATTTTGGCATTTTTTTTTAATCCAAAAATGCCTGCCTCGTACAATCTATTACAACATCCTAGCTGTTAGTTCCCTAATGACATCACATCTTCAATGACATCGTACCTTTTTCCTTTCTTCCTATTTCCGTTGTTCAACGTAACTAGAACTGGCCGACTAACCTAACAATAAGCGTCGCATTAAGATCCATGGACACATCAAATCATCAATGGAAGGACCAATAATAAAAAAAGACAAAAAGAATGAAAGAACAAATTGAAATTAATATCCAGGCGTTTGAAACAAAGAAAGAAGAGAGAAAAACATGAAAGTGAAAAAAAAACAAAGAAAAAGAAACAAGATACGAACAATAGCAGTAAAAAAGGAGTATTCAAAGAATGGAAGAAATGAGAAGGTTAGGAACAAGAATCAAGGAAGGAAGGAAAGAAGAAAGAAGAAAAGGGAAACAAAAAAGAGGGAGAGAAAAATTTAAAAAGAAAGAAAGAAAAAGAAAATAACACGCACTTAATGAAAGAATGAGAGAAAGGGGGGACAAAAAATGAATTAAAAAAACGAAGCCGTACTGCTGCAGTGTCTAATCCCACTCCTACATCTACCCTGCCTTGTATTGTACGAAGAATAGGATAAATAATCTGTTAGTAGAAATGTATTTATCTATCAGAATGAGATGATCCCTTGCTAATCTGTTAGATACATTTTGTTGATCCGTGGACTTGTCAGTTTAGGTAAAGCAGTAAGACTCCTACCCACATAGCACGAAAAGTGGAAAATGATTTCCACAAAAATTTTGTCAGGATTGTCTGTTTAGTTCTTATCCATATCACGGTTGATGAACAAAATCAATTCTAGGTTTGGATCTGAGCTTGACATGAGAGAGGAAAAAGAGGACCAAAAAAATGAGAAATAAAAAGAGGAGACAAATACTCCAAGAAAGAAAGAAAGAACAGCAGAATGAATGAAAGGAAGAAGATACGAAAAACTAAAGGAAAGATACACAATAAATACACAAAGAAATAAGAAAAACACAAAGAAAAAACTTTGTAAATAGTCAAAAGTGATCGGTTAAAAATTAAAAAGAAAAAGGCTTGTTTGTGGTCAGGAATCAGGACAAATGCTATGGATAATAGAAGAGTCTTATGATTATAATTCCAGGTACAAAACAGATCTGCTATTCACAGGGTGTACATCTACTTTTTGGTGGAAACCTTCATATACGTACTTTCTTCGACTGATATCCAAAGTAAATGTGTACTTACACCAAACTCCAAGAGAATGTACGTGCTTAACATTTTTATTTCCCTGTTCTTATGATACTAAAATGTCATTAAGGTGTCTTGATGGCTATCCATAGTGAATACCTCTGACACATGCGAGGGCAGGATTCCGGTCGTTCGTGCCATCAAGTTTGCTTACCCATTTTGTCGTGAGTCATTATAGAGGTAGCACTGATTTTCTTTCTTTCTCTCTCCTACAAATCGTTCCATGAATGTTCATACTACCCAACATCTGACAATTCAGTGTAACATAATTTTCAAAGATCTATGTGTCTGTGAACGCTCAAAAATCATCCCCTTGTAAATCAATAGAAACTGCCTCTTCGTTTATGCTATTTCTGTTTACGAAACTGTGTTCATAAGAAAGCTTCACATTCGAGTAACGAAGGGAATTTGAACATCAATTTGGCTCCGTGGAAAGTCATCTATAATTTATATTTGTTTTGGCTGAATAACAAGTATTGAAAGAAAATATGTATTTACTTGAAACTCTTTCCCGTTCTTATGAGACGAAGAAGTCATTAAGGTGTCTTAATGGCCATCCCAATTGAATACCTATGACACATACCCGATCATGATTTCGGCTATTCGTGCTATCGAGTTGCGTTGGTTGATTCGTATGATGAAAATGTACGTACATAAATTCACATTCCTTTCCGCCTACTTCGGGTAATTTCCATGACGTTCTTCGCAATTCGAAACGTTTTGTATACAGGACAGACCGATCATTATCGAGACTCGATTAACCCTAACCTTTAACTAGATGTCACGGCGATAGGGATATCTCACAAAAGTGTCTCTGCCTTGAGTCTGTTTACGCTGAAGGGTTTAGGTAGTGATTCAAGACTATTTGTAACCTGCGACGAGAGAAATTAAAGTAATAATTGTCCCGGAGAAGTGGACAAGATATCTCACGAGAAATTACTCTTGAGAGGAGAATACTCTGTTGGCTTTCCTTACTCTGGCAGTGCATTTGATAGTTATTCAAGACAATTGGGAGATAGCAAAAGCATATTTGTCTTGAACTGGTTGATGAGATATCTCAAGTGTATTGTTTTGACTTAGGTCTTTCTACTCTAACTGAGAATCAGTAGTCATTCAAACAACTCGACGTGATAAGAGAAATTAAAGCGATGAGTGTACTGGACAGGCTGACGAGATATATACGTGTATTATGTCAAAAAAGAGACCAGTTCCAAATATCTACTAAATAAATCATTTTATGTCTGTCTCTCCGAGCATTCTCCCTGACCCTACACTTTTCATTTGTATTTATACAACCTTTCAAGGTGTGTGAGTACCCATATCCTTCAGGTATTTGCTACATGTCGCTTACGATAATAAAATTCCAGAGCACCAAATGACCAACAACTACAGGACAAATTACCTTAGCCAAACATCATTCCATAAGTATGGGGTACTCAGGGAGAGTCACATTTTAAACATTGTTATCCAGACTGCCCGATTGATAAGCCTATGTTAAACATTTATCTGTTCTTGATCTTCAATTCCCAATGCAGATATCTCCTGCCTTCCGAAAGTTCACTTCCCATCATATTTTCAGTTTTAGGGGAAAAAGCGAAATACATGTTTCATCGTCAGTAGAGGCAGTGCACACCTTTCCACACACTCCTATGCCCTAGTCGTATGTACCTCCGAAATTAACCTCAGTGTAAAATACCACCATCGCCATTTTGGGGTGCTAAGAACACTCAAAATATTTTCTAATATACATTAATGTTAATTGCTTCCTTTCAATACGCCATCTAGATTTAAGAAAAGCTTTCATTGAAACATGATGTTGAACGACTTCAAATTGAAAGGCTTTTTTTCGAACGACGTTTCATTGGAATGTCTCTTTTTTGAAACAACTTCTAATGGGAAAGACTTTTATCGAAAAAACATTTCATCGGAACGACTTTTTATTGAAAAGGCTTTCATCAAAGCAACTTCATTGAATTGTTTGTTGTTTTTTTTTTTATTGTTTATAATTTAATTTCTTTCTTTTATACAAAATGATCAAATGATCATTTTTCAGCAAACTAAAGCACATTATTCATAAAAGTGGTAGTAGAAGGTATGGTCAGAAAGATTTTCCCTGATGTTGTCTTAATGAAAATGAAAAGGTGTTTCAATCAAACGCCGTTTTGATGATGTTTCTCGATGAAAAGTAGCTGTTCGATTAAAAGTAGTTACACCGAAACGTTTTTTTTGGGGATAGCTGGGAAAACATGTATCTCATAATTTTTCCTACTCTAAAATCAACAATATTTCTCTATTTAAGATAACTATTTCATTTGGTAACGACCAAATTACGTTGGATACATTTGTCTCCGTACAATCAAGTTAAGAAGCGTCAAACTTGGCATCTACATAGATGGGTGACAGCTTGAGAATACCATGTACGGTGGGCAAATTTGAATCAAGTTGATGGACTCTTATTGCAATCATTCTACGGTGAAACTAATATATTCAATACGTTAAATAACGACATACGAGTCTCTACACCCTGAACACTTTGTCTGGCGTGGATATGTAATAAGAACGACACTGTATTAATGCAAATTTCAATATGACAACAGGATTAGACTTGATATTTAGTTCTCTGAAAGCCTCCTGTTGATTTTCCCAGCCTTGCATACTAAAGGCAGTGGTTGCAATTGGCAAGTGTCCAAACAAGAGCTTAAGTACTTTATGGCATGACAAATTGTCCAGAGCATTTGTTGCGCCTGCTAAAATCATATGTAGGAGTCAATATCTAAAAACAAAATATAACATGGTTTTTAGGCCCTTCAGTTGCGCTGCACATTTTACATTGGTACTTATCGATATTTATGTCTCACTTGCCAGGTACTAGCAATTAAAGACAAAATACAGAAAACAGAAAATGTTAGCTCTATGGAGGAAAATGTGAGATGGCTGCAAGCAAATACAAAATAAAGCATGACAGAGAAGGAACGGGCATACATTGAGAAATGTTCAAATGACCTGGGATTAAGCAGATTTTATATTCATAAACAAACAAAAAGGACCGGCTGAATCAAACATGTGACTTTCCCAGTTGATCACAGAGTGGTGGTTTGTAAAAAATTGAAGTGGAGAATTTGGCGGAATGTGAAGGTTAAAGTTGTGTCTATAATAGTGAGCGTATTTGGGACTGTGTCAAAAATATCTTAAACTAAATTACTCTAACTAAAGTTTCGAGAAAAAGTGGAGACTGTTTACACCAAACCATTCCTGGGGCCCGCAATGACTCCCAGAGAGATACAGGAAATTGCCTTAATAAACCTTACACTCAGTGAAGCTTCTATTCCCACCTTATCTTTTAGTTCCTCTATCCTCTATTTTGATCGAGACTATGCTTAGGTAAGATACTACTTTTTCAGATTCCACGAGCTCTCGAATAAGATCGTGTCTTCTTTCCTATATTTCACACTGTTCAAGATTCACTTTCTAGTCTTCATCGATACATACATCCACTGCTCGAAAGAACAGTAATTTCTTCCGGGTACACAAGAGTGAAGGCATGTTTCCTATCACTGTTATCATATATATACTTGATTGCAAAAGTTCAGATCCCGATTCATCGGTTTTTGTTCGCGTTTACTATGA
Source organism: Thysanoteuthis rhombus (assembly GCA_963457665.1). Lineage (NCBI taxonomy): Eukaryota > Metazoa > Mollusca > Cephalopoda > Oegopsida > Thysanoteuthidae > Thysanoteuthis > Thysanoteuthis major. The sequence continues at coordinate 20,368,087 of OY735235.1, forward strand.
AGAATCATTTCATTTAGTCTCACAAGGTAAAATCAGGATGCAAATACTTACGTGTCTGCACAAACTACATTTGTTTTTCTCTGATTCCGCAAAGACCAGAAATAAAAAAAGACTTACCTACAAGAAAAAAAAAGAAAGAAAAAGGTTAGTACAAAAACAAATAAAATAAGCTGTTATTAGAAATGATCAACAAAAATATCACCAAAACTCTAAAAATAAGTTTCTTCAGAATGTATGTTGGTCTGGTTGGGTATATATATATATATATATATATATATATATATATATATATATATATATATATATTGGATAGGATAATACATAGTCTATAGCCACACTGAACAGTTGTAATACAACAAAACAGCTGTCTTTGGATAACACAATAATATATATATATATATATATATATATATATATATATATATATATATATATATATATATGACGCGTAAAAGTCACACCATTGAAGCTACAGGGCGGTAATTTGAAAAAAAATCACTCCTTACTGTCTAAAAAAAAAACATTATGTTTTTTTCATCTCCACAACACCAAAAAAAATTTAAGTGGTGCATTGCTAAATAAGTCACCAGTTCGTGCCCGCTTGTAGTTTGAAAATTTAAACTTTTTAATGATCCAACAGAGAGTGAAAGAAATTACTTTTTATTGTCACTATACTACAAACTGATTCCTCGAACCAATTTCCTCGTCTGTGATTTATCCAAACTACCAGGAAGCCATATCCTTGACAAAATATCGCCATTGTACCAGAGAAAAAGGGTCAGACACAAGGATTGGCAATTTCTAGATACACCAATCATACAAAAATGTGTTGGCTTCATACTCAAAACGACATTGTATCATTTTCGTCCTCTTTGAAAGGCAAATAAAAACAAATTGTTGATACGTGATTTTCGTTGCAATTTGAGTTTATTTGAATTCAAGGGGGAAACGTTGAATGGCAACTCAATCAGTCACAGGTTCAATTCCTGCTACAGCTCAAATTTCTTTAATCATCAATTCTATTAAAGTTATCTCGGGCAAGTGATGTATTTCTCGCGTAATAAGGGGAGATCATTTCTTATGAGTTTCAATAATATATATATATATATATATATATATATATATATATATATATATATATATATATATATAATATATATATATATAAATATATATATATATATATATATATATATATAAATATATATATATATAAATATATATATATATATATATATATATATATATATATATATATATATATATATATATATATATATATAGTGATACATCTGTAGCATAGAAAGAAGCAAATAGACCAGGAATGAACGAAATTAGACTTTGGAGTGAAATCAGTTATTTGGGCTTTTGCATTAAGCGGGTACCCTATCGAACACAAAGTATATTACTACAGTAGACACATTTATTTCGATTTCTTAATGTATTCACTTTTTCTAGGGCGAGTGATACATAAATCACACGATAGCAGGACTCTATTTCAGAAAGATTTCCATATAATATAACACAATTGATAATCATATATATGTTTACGTATATTTATGTATGAACATATTTTCATCCGTATATATGCATACAACTCTATGCATCGATGTATATATACGTATATGCATGCATACTTTACTATATATATATATATATATATATATATATATATATATATATATATATATGTGTATATACATATGTATATATTATACATACACACACACACACATATATGCGTATATCTGAATATTTAAATTTTTATGTAGTTATAGATATATGTATATTTGTGAGGGTGTGTGATACTCAATGAATATGCTTTTATCTCTTCATAAATGCTCTTAAATAGATGTCACGAAGAAAAACTTAGTTTTTCTCCTAGTGCATTTAGTCGGTTAGCGAGTAAATCTTGAGTCAAACTGATGAATTTACATGTAGCAAATGAAAGAGATTTTTCTAATTTCACCAACATAACATTTCCTAGTGGGTGATTACCTTCTTTTCATCCATCTCTGCCCCTACTTTATCCTTCTTTCTCCTCCTCACTCTTCCCATAACTCTCTGCATATATATATATATATATATATATATATATATATATATATATATATATATATATATATATTATATATATATATATATATATATATATATATATATATATATATATATATATATATATTAATTTACACTCACACAACACACACCACTGATGATGGGAAACATTCCGAAACATGTATGGACTATTGACATATAAGGATTAATAAACCTTACCACCAAAAACTTCACTCCTGAGTCTGTCTCACTCCCTAAAGTACACATTATATATATATATGAGTGTGTGTGTGTGTGTGTGTAATGAAATAACAACCAGATAATACCCTGTAAAAATACTATCAACTACGTATACATTGAGACTTACTGATAAGGACAGGTGTAAGAAATTAAAGAATTTTTATATTTATTATACTCCATCAAAGTAATGATTTTGTGATGAGTGTGTGGTTATTTTCCGTTAATCTATCTCCCCCCTTTCTCTCTCTTACTGTCTGTCTCTTTATAAACATACACACATACACACACACACACACACACACATATATATATATATATATATATATACATACATATAATGCAAAATAACAACCAAATCATACACTGAAAAAAGACTAATGTCAACTATGTATACTCTATAGACCCACTTATAAATACAAGTGTAACAAATAAGAGTATTATTTTTAGACTTCATCAACATGATATGTTTTCAGTGCAGGGAACTTCTTTGTTTGTGTGGAAGAAGTAATTGATCACTACTACTGAGGAGCCATGAATAAATTATGTTTTTTTTTCAAATCCCTCGAAACCGTTCATGGTAAATAAATGATGATCCCTACGAGTAAATTTCACTTGTAGAATTGTGAGATCTATTCCTGTCTAAAATGTTGTAAACCCTTAGACACTATTCGTTGACAGCCATGGCATTTCGCAAAAGATTAATGGATAACTGACTTACATGACACACACATCTAATTAAATAAATATACTCATCAGCAAATAGATAAATTTAATATTTAAGAAGTGCGTTCGTTGGTTCTTGAAACTCGTGGCCGAGCGAAATTGGATCGCCCGACTACATTCCGCCGCTCGACACAATTTTCCATGACAGTAGCGATCTCTTTTCTTTACATGTTGATTTCTCTACAGTTTTGGTCCAAGTATGTTTTGCACGAACTATTTCTTTTTTGGTGAACCTAAATGGATTCCTATAAGATCAGCTAATGCAGTCTCTGGTTTTCCCTATGGAGCAATGACCAGTGAATCTTAATCTACGAGATTTCATTACGTTTGACATGCGACCATTGTCCATTTAAATATTCATTTGAATTATGCCCTTTCCATGAGATATCTAGGAATATTTACACCTTTAAACACATTGAAAAAAAACAACTTTTTCCAATTATGTTGTGTCACTTCAGACACTTGTTTAAGCATTTTTTTCAGTGTTTCTCCATGTTGTACAAGGACCTTTGATTTTATATTACTATGCGTAAATTTCTTCTTGTTAGGATCATTAGTTGTTTACTACGTATCCGTTTCGGGGATTTAGTAGTAAACAGTTATATTAACATTGTTTCCCAGCAGTATTGATCAAACACCATCAACCCTTCACCTATAATTTGAATAAGTGAAATATGCCATACTATGTGGTTTGTTATTTTACGTAGAGTATCATAATATATATATATATATATATATATATATATATATATATATATATATATATATATATATATATATATATATATATATATATATATATATATATATATATATATATATATATATAAAGCTACTTATTACAATCAGTTTTGAACACGGTCTTTTAGATAACAACAATCATCAGATAACATTAAGCAAGGGATATAGATATTGGAATCATTTATATTCATTGATATAAATTTACATTCATTTTATCGCCATGATAGTCAGATGATCAACTATTTTAGTGTTGAACCTCATTTTATTTATGAATATCATTAAAACTTTGAAATCATAAATCAAACTATTATTACTTTCACAAATGCTAATGTTGATGTTTTCCATCTCTTGAATTAAGATGTAACTTCTGAAGTGATACGCTTAGAAGTCTTCAGCTTCCGGGGACGAAAGAGATGTTTTTGGTCTAAAGTAACTTCCTGTAAAATCAAGCCGTCAACTTTCGAGTCGTGTCAACATAATTGAAGAGGAAACAAATGAATTCCAATAGATGCGTTGTTTTCTCCCGGGGAAATGGGCTGGGCTCTTTATTTCCCTTTTATTTTCACTATGTGAATGCTTCTGAATGTATAAATCTATTGTTTCTTATATGACTTTTGATATATAGGTAAGAATTTCAACAGACTCATATATGTATGAATATGAAAGAATGATACAAGGGAAAAGAGACAGTGGGATATACATGTACATATAATTCTTTGATTATATATGTTGGTAGAAAATTGACTTGAAGAAGTTTTTTTTTTCTGTATTATTATCATTCTTGAAAATTTCATGCGTTGGTTTGCATGCAGTCTGAAATTAAAGCTGACACAACAAGATCAATGTTCACGTGGGTGAACCTTCAAGGAACGCCACGAATATTGAGTCATGTTTGTTGTCATACTCACTGATCTCTTTTCGTTAAAAACTTTTTGGGGTAATCTACCTAAATAAGCCATGTTTAAAATATGAATATGTAATTTAAAATAATATCAATATAAAATACACAAGAAAATTCATATGAAATGACAAACAACAATTACTATATAATAAACAATGCAATAAGAAAGGGGGGTATTGTTTTGTCAGCACAGCTTGGGTGCCATGCTAATGTAACTGTTTTGTTTTTAAAATCCCCGGAACTATTATATGCTAAATAACTCATGATCCCTATGAGAGATAACTCATACATTGTACCATAATAACAAAATATATGTGAACCAGGGAAAAGATACTGAAAAGCTACAAGGGAAAGATTGAAAGATAGAACGATGTATGTAAATAGACCGAGATAGAGTAATATTTCCCACATTGTCCTCCTTCCGTACAATGCTAGGCTTAGTAACGTTTAATTTTTCAAATCTTTTTAATCTGAACATGTCATTGTCGTTACATTAAGAAAATGAAGTCAAATAATAAAATTTCAACAAAATAAAAGATGTATTGAGATATACCTGAATAAACTGAGATAGATGGATAGATGAGGAAATAGATAGGAAGCATGTAAATGTTGTTGGGATTGATCCAAGTTGACCGGGAAAGATGAAATAGACAAGGGAAAAACTGAGAGATATAACGATGTATGTGAATAGAATGATATAGATTAATACTTCCAACATTGTCGTCCTTCTGTACTCTACTAAGCTTGGTAAAAGTATTGATTTTTATAGGAAGAATAACTTCAAATGATAAATCTCTCTCACCTTATAGCAGGCAAAGGGACGTGAATACACTAACACACTCATGAACCGTCCCCTATTGTATCATGATCAGCCAACTAATATTGCAGAATTTGATATTCATTGTGCATCTCACGATGTGCAAGACCATAGTATACATACTTCACTCAAATCATTATCATTATCGAATTCCCAGTAAGAGTAAGCAGAAGAAGTTCACTTCTTGCAAGATATATAGCCACATCGATTCCGAGTTGCCTCTAAGCTGTGCGCATGTACATCTATACACTTCTTGCGAGATATCTCGTCAGTCACTTGAGAACAATGATTGCCTCTACTATCTGCGAATTGCGTATTCGATTCACTGCCAGATTCAAATTGAGGAGAAACAGAACCAAAATATTTTTCAACAGATATCTCGTCAGTCATTCAACAAAAAAATATTTTTTCCTGTACCTTCATTAACACCTGAGACCTGTTTTGAATCTGTACCTAATTCACTGCCATGGTAAAAAGACTTCGATTACTCGCCAAATATATCATAGTGACAGCTCTCATGTAGGATAACTCTCAACTAAAACTGACACCGAAATTGTCAACGTAGGTCTCTCCGATTTTTAAACAGGTCTGTCTGTCTTGTTGCTTATATATATATATATATATATATATATATATATATATATATATATATATGTGTGTGTGTGTGTGTGTATTGATCACACGCACACAGACGCATAAATTGAGCTACATAGCTTAAAAGATTTTGAAAAGTTCTCATAATGTCTTGAAAAAGAAATTTTTTTAAAAGGATTTTTGTGGGATCGTTCAATTTGCAACACAAATTCATGGTAAATTGATCCTATACTAGCGACCAGTAGCATTCATCTTTGTTTAATGAAAATTCCGACGTTTCCAGAGATCATTGCCCAACAAAATGTGTGAGAAGTAATTTGTTCATTGATCACCACTTTATGCCACCAAGAGATGTTGATAACGTAACAGTTTCTAAATTTTTAATCGATCATGAAAACTATAGATATGCAATTCCAAGTATATTTGTTTTGCGTTTATGAATATGATTACAATTCTGAAAAAAATGATATGTCGAAAAAGATACAAAATTCAAAAAAAAAATACTCTTGTATCTCTGAATTTTTTATATGGGGTATTATCATTATTTCTAATTTTATTCGGACCATCCTAATCTTGGTTAAATAAAGGGTTCGGTTCGTTATTTCCCCACACCTACCAGATGATACTTGATGAAGGCCGTAGAGTATAACGGCCGAAACGTTGTATGAAAAAGGTTAAATAAAGGGTTCGGTTCGTTATTTCCCCACACCTACCAGATGATACTTGATGAAGGCCGTAGAGTATAACGGCCGAAACGTTGTATGAAAAAGGTTAAATAAGGGTTCGGTTCGTTACTTCCCTATACCTACCAGATGATACCTGATGAAGGCCGTAGAGTACAACGGCCGAAACGTTGTATGAAAAAGGTTAAATAAAGGGTTAGGTTCGGTACTTCCCCACACCTATCAGATGATAGCTGATGAAGGCCGTAGAGTACAACGGCTGAAACCTTGTATGAGAAAGGTTAAATAAAGGGTTCGGTTTCTTACTTCCCCACACCTATTAGATGGTACCTGATGAAGGCCGTAGAGTACAAAGGCCGAAACGTTGTATGAAAAACAACTAAGATCAGGATGGTTCGAATAATAATAGAAATAAATACTCTCATGCGGAAAAGGGTCAGAGTTATATTATTTACAGACCTCAGTATCCTTTGACTTCACACAACAGAACATATATAATAGGTTGGACGTGAAAAGAATATGCAAAATATTATTCACAAAGCCTGAGATATCAAATCAATAGATGGCCAATCAATATGCACAAGATGCCGACAAATCGATGGACATATTCTGGCCCAAACACTCTTTATCATAGTAGAAATTGGAAACTAACCACCATTCGGCTGGTAATAAAAGCATATTTTTATTCCGCACACTTGAGTTGACCTCTGACTCGAATGGCTGAAACTGGACGACAGAATAGGCGTTTTCCGAATTAGGCTTAGCTTGAAAGTATCCGTCAAAAATAATCACTCAAATTTTTGCATGAATTCTCATTATACGATATATTATTAGAATTGCACTGTAAATTCCCATTTTTACAAATCTGTCTGGGAATTAAGTGTCCTTATAACTAGTTTGGCGTTATAAGAGAACGATTTTATAAGAAGTGTATTACTCGGAAACCAAAAACTATAAATACTTCAGGAAATTTGTGCAAAAATTGCTCAGATGATGATTAAAGCGTGGAATTTGATGCAGATTCTTTGAAAAAGTAATCATTATTGAAAGATACCAGGCAACTCTCAAAACACAACGTAGTCTGTTTTTCACAAACCATACCTCCTGTTTGAATTTCTGGCATGAGGAATTAGCCTTAATAACAAATTCGAATTGCTTTCATACTACTTAACGTAGTGACAGCCATTCTGACATTGTAACTAGGCATCTTGTATTAGTTTATTCTTTCGATATTCAGTAGATTTGTTATTTCATCCTTGTAATGCTGCTACTAATCATCCTGCTGAAGCAGAGTATGCCTGATGAATAGGACAATATACTGGTGCAGAGGTTTTCAAACCTTTTTGGCGTCACCGCCCACTTTCATACGGGCAATGTTTCCAGTGCCAATCTATATAATAAATATTCAAAATGGTACCAAAACAGTTTCAATGTATACAAACCAATAAAAATGAAAGGCTTTCGTGTTACAAGATTATTCAAAGAGACTAATGTGGAAAGATAACATTGAATGTTTGGTACTAACAGATTATTTTTCGATATCATCAATTTGATCACCGTTTTATAGTGTGTGATAATCGAACGTATATATGTACCACGTTCTTACTTACCTACAATGAAGTACGGATGTATGCACACGTACACCATCATTTACTTATTTCTCTACTCACCTACATACTGTGTGATATCACACTGCTCTTCCATAGGAATAGAGCACACTGGTGGATGAGGAAATTATGCGTAAATAAATATATCGCTTAAATTCAGCCTTACTGACCGTCTAGTTCCGTAACTCAAAGTTAGGATATCGGCCTCAAGGTCTGAAGTGAAGGTTTCAATCCTGCCTCGTGGTACTGGATGGGATAATGGAAAGTCTATAGCCACACTGAAGAGATGTAATACATCGAAACAGCTGTCTGTGAATGACACAATAATGTATATATATATATATATATATATATATATATATATATATATAATGTAAAAGGCTGCTGTCAAATGATTGTTTTATCATCAATTAGGAATTCTAATACTGAAAATCCATCCACAAAAATCCAAAAAACAAATATCATTTTCCGCACAGTCGGTCCCCGCCCACCAAGGAGATAAAATCACCCATCAGTGGACCATATCAACTTGACTGAGGAACCCAGGCCTAATGTTTATCCGAATTTGTTTATCGGGTGGTCGTGAGTCCCCATCCTTGGGTCAGGCAGAGGTATCGACAGGCACTGGTTCAGCGGGACGAGAAGACCGGATGGTACAACAAGATGAGGACCACATTTCAAATGATTTCGAATAAAAGGATAATCATAACGTCAAAGGATCCAGAAAGGCTTGAACAAAGCTTTAATAGTTTATGAGACATATTTCAGATTATCATAAACGGTGACGTGTGATTGCATTGCAATTTCTGAGTAAAATCAGATCGTTTTTTTTTTCCTTTTAATCTACTTTAAGAGTAGCGATGTGATGCCTGCTTATCTATCTATGTATCTATCTATCTATCTATCTATATATATATCTTCTCTATATTTATCAATCAATCTCTCTCTCTCTATATATATATATATAGAGAGAGAGAGAGAGACAGAGAGACAGAGAAATTGAAATAGCTAGATAGATGAAGAACTGATGGTGTCTTGAGATGGGGAAAAGAATTCCAAATTTGACATATTTCAAATTTTCATTTGATTTAATTAAATTACATTCAGAAAATGCTGCGTGTACGCATATTATTGTACGTATGTTTCAGCGTGTATTTCCGTTTATACCTGTATAATATAATATCAGAAAAAAGCATACACACACATACACGTACACACACACACACACACACACACACACACACACACACACACACACACACACACATATATATATATATATATATATATATATATATATATATATATATATATATATATACATACACGGTGTCTGGATTTGGATTTATGCCAAAGGCTTCTTCCATAAGTATTCATTCAATTTATTGGACCAGTATTTTTCATTTATAATTTGTCTTCATATTTTTGCATAGCTCTTCAAAATGCATTATTCGAATAATTAGAAAGCTCTCCGTAGAAATGAAAAGAAAAAGATTTTTCCTGCCGGGTGCCATCACAATTTATTGTGAATGCCCACAGATTTGCAGTTACAAATTTAAGAAAGTTACGTGAGTGAGGCACAGGGCCACACAAACAGCGCAGTAAGTCATAGAAGAAATCATGGATCCGCACCTACAAAATTTTGATTTCGCTCTGTACAGGGTACGAACCTTTGAAAGTTTTCATTCAAGACAGATATTAATCCATGTAGCAAGTCTCCCTTCTCCACTCACGAATGATTAAAGAGAATCAAAAAGGTACTGTTTGTTTGTTATGTCCTCACGGCAGAAACTAAAACATGCTGAAGACAACGTCGGACTACATCAGGGAACCCGTCTACTGGATTTGAATTCTGGTAGACTGGTTGTCTCCGAAGACAAAAGGGTCCAGCCTGCCCTCTGTTTTTACCTGTGGCTGAGAGGAGAGATGTATGCTTTCCCCTAGGGCATGAATGTGAAGTAAGCCCTGACCGGTTGCATTGTTCACGCAATTAACAATTACGCCATCTGCGCCTCTAGTGTTAGCCATTTTAGTTATTTATGTATGTATGTGTGTGTCTCCTTCAAAACTTTATGATTTGCATGAGAACAACTCTACACACTATCTGGAACGTAATTTTTTTTTGTCTTTTTTGTTTTTGTTTCGTTTTATTTTGTTTTGTTTTTAAAAGCACTTTTTGGGGTGGTCTCATTTTGCGATCAAGAATCTCCGAATCTTGTGCTGTTGTTTTTCTGATAATTCCTGATAAAAATATGTATTTTCTCAATAAAAACTCCAGATTATTAGTTTTGAATACCAGCAAGCTGAGATGCAGGTATCATACACTGAATAACTTGGACTAGTTTCCTTTTCTTGATTGTTATTATTACAAAGTTTTGGTCATGTACCCTCTAACCTTCTTTTTGTGTCTATCTTGGCTGGTAATCGTCTTGGAATTTCGAATCGAACACTTTATTTAATCCACGGAATGAATTCTCATCATTCAGCTATTCATGCCGTTAGAGAATATCTTATCTCAATTGATTCTTCTTCATGAATTCGTCTTAGCACTGACTCTGGTCAGCTTCTTCCAATAAACCATCTGTGAGCTTTTTTATTACCTGACCCAAGGGTTGAACTCTTGACTGCCAGACAAATTATTAGAAATACTTAACCAACGCCTCAATCCATTGTTTCCAGGACACATGGTCTACTGGATAAAAACATTGATTAAGCGACAGACACCTACCATTAGTCCGGGAAAATCAGTGTATAATAATCATAATTCCTTATCTCAGACCAAAAAACATCAAACCCCATCGTCTCCAAAAGCTCCCGATGTCTTTCAGATTTCATTATCTCACGGTTATACGTCCGCGCCAAAGATCTTAAGAACTATTCAAATTATTGCTAACAACTTCCATAAAACATCCATGCGTCAGTCACTTTCAGCTTTTAGTTTCGTGAAAAGTCGAAGACATCCCCGTAATCAAGAGAGTAAAATAAAATAGCTTCTGATAAGCCTACGAAGCATGAAATAAGAATTTATGACCTAACTTCATGCTCTAGACTCTTTTGTTTCTAGCTGTTAGTTAGATACCTGCTAACTTTTTATTCTTTATAATCACGTACGCTCTACGTTGGAAGCGACAGAAAACTATAAATATACGTTCTACGCATTTTTGTTCTCATTATTCTTCATCTGTAGACCTCTTCATACACGAAGTAAATGTCTAGAATATTCTTAAAAAAACCCAGCATTTCCGTCTTCTAGATAAACTAGTTAACCTTTTTTATGAATGATACTTCAAAAGGCTTTTCCTTTCAAGTTTTTTCGTTCTTGCTGCTTCAACGATCATTTCGTAAATTAATTTTTCACAGAATAACAAGTAATCTTCGTTTTTGTAGATGATTGTACCGACGACCGACAACCCGAGGTGGTAACGTCAAAATTGGTTAAGAACGGACTTATTCACTCTCGGTTGTCAGGTCTCGATAAGAAAGTAAAATTTCAAGTATTCAAAGGACTTTGAGGGGCATACCTGATGATGCTTTTGATTGGGGGTTGTAGTCTTTTATCTTGCTGACATAGTTGACAGGCAAACTCAAAATTTGCCGACAATATGAACATGCAGGTATGTGATTTGCCGACAAAGTGGGCAAAAAGCAGTGTTTTTTTAGGGGGTGAACAAAATGATATGGGGTGAAGACCTAAACTGAAGGGGCATAATTCAGGATGTAGATTTGTTCTTGCGTGCTTTGTCCGAGGTGGAAATAGATCCTCAGCTTGCTTTACCAGAACATCCTACGCACTGATTAAAAGAAAATTTAATTAGAGAATTCTAATAATTATTACTTCCAAATATTTTATCACTCTAATGTTTCTGAACATATTGTTATGCTAAGAAATTTGAAGAAAATAACCACCTAAGAAACGCTCTCGAGCATATCAATTCATATAGAAAAATATGCATTATATAATCAAGAGGGGAAAAATCAAGTCAAAAATCACTATAAGATGACAAGCCTTTGGTAGAGCGAGCTCAACCTTTAAGTTGTAGAAAATCAAGAGCACATGAAAAACTCATGTTCATCCTTGCTTGGAGAGACCACAGGGCAGGGCAATATATTAGGGAAAAACAGGAGTTTGAGACATCATTAAATCCATTAGGAAATTCAAATTGCAAACGGCTGATCATGTTGAAAGAATTATCACATCAATGGACATCACTACTCAAAACAGGGATCTCCAGTGATCACATGCATAACCGGGGCCGGCAGAGCACAAGATGGAGAGACGAACTAGACAAGCTCAGAAAGTCTTGGCTCCTCTAAGCCCATGTAAAAGAGTCCTGGCAAATCCTTGGGAAGGTCGATAAAAGACTGATTATGATGAGCATCCAGAATAGGAGTACTTGTCGAGATATCATTCAATCAGTTGTCTGCTTATTACAGACTTTTTAAGAAGTGATTGAAATTTCGTAAAAATGTCTCAAGGGTGAACGTTTCAGAAGAAAGTTCAAGAAACAGTAGTATGGAGGCCAAATAATTGAAGAAATTTGCTGGCAAGACCATTAAGGGTGCAGCATCCTCTGTCATCATCTCTAGTGCGCCCCGTTTGGTATGGGATGTTAGTTCGTGTCGGACTAGGAAGTATATGGTTTCTTTCTAAATGACCTAATGCGCAATGTAAAAAAACTGAAATTAGGTTTGTAAAAAATACCCGTCAAAAGTTCTAAAGGCGAACAGGATCCTGTTAGTAGCTTGACCTAGCCAAGTGTCAAATTATGAAATGTAAGGCTGTCTTTTAAGATTAAACTCATTTAACGAACAGAAGTCTCTAACATTAACCATATACCCAAAAGCATTTACTAAGAGTAGAAATATCTCATCATAGCACTCTGAAGAATTTATTCAGAAAATTTGAATGAGAAAATATTTGGTAGAAAGTCTCCATGCAATAAACACAGATGGGTAAAAGTAAGATCAGAGTTATGCTATCACTACTATCATAATATGATATTTCAGTTATTTTGAAGTCTCAATAATTGAAAATTCAAAAAACTAATACAATACTCACTGTCCAACTACGAATCTGCATTCAAGTCTGCTAGATAAAGCCAAGGAAAGATAATCTTTAAACAGTGTCAAATTTTAGTTCTTTTCATTCTTTACTACTTAATAAGATTTTTATTGAAAAATGGCTCTCAGTAAACGTTTATAAAAGATGGGAGGCACCGTTGGCAAAAGCTTGAGAAACATTAGCATACGGCCCTAGACCTCTAAACAGCGCCTTACAGCTAATTGATACAGCCTATCAGAGGCACTACGAGAGTAGAACTTTATACAATTGTAATTACCAACGTGACCAATACGATCGACAATGCCCATTTCTCGTGAGTACACTTTGGATAATAACTAACCTTGTTTATTTTACTATACAAGTTCAAAATACTGGTGTATCCAAAGAAAGTCGAATCCAGCTTTGCTAGCATTCATTTCCAAGATAACTCACTAACCAGTGCTTTGGAAAACGGGACCAAAAATATCTATTGAACTTAGGTTAATCTAGCTCAAGCTAAAATCCATGTGACGTCGGTGAGGATCAGTTATCGAATAATGAATGGCCAGCAAGTCTCTGGTAATGATCGATTCTCTGCAGATAATTACGAAAGATGGCCTTTTTCTGGCTTAAGGTCTGAAGGTCTGAAATGTTTTACAACTTTGAGACGATTGAACTCACTCTAATAATAATAGTAATTCACAAACAAGTGCTCCAAGACAAGCATTTCATAACGAGGTAAACAACGAGGTTCAATAATAGGTAACCGTAATGTTTTTTCTGTCAATTCAAAAAACTTAACAGTTCGAAGAAGCATAAGATAAATCATAGTCTTAACTGTCTCCTTTCAAATAGCCACCTTCGGCATAAATAAGATGACTTTTCACTGGACACTGCCCCAAAAAAGTAAGTGACAAAAGTCATTACTTCTTTCTTTACACATCGAAATTTCTGGTAGCACCTTATATATATATATATATATATATATATATATATATATATATATATATATATATATATATATATATATATATATGTGTGTGTATATATATATATATATATATATACACGTGTGTGTGTGTGTGTATGTGTGCGTGTGCGCGTGTGTGTGCATATATTCTTTTGTGTGTGTCTATATATATATATATATATATATATATATGCATATATATATATATATATATATATATATATATATATATATATATATATATTTATGTATGTATGTATATATAAAGAGAGAGAGAGAGATTAATTGATATGTTGTGTGTTTGTGTGCGCTTGTATTCGATATCTTCCCTTTGTGTACATAGATAGCTGCTCAACAAGAGATGTCTAATAAGCGATTCTTGCATTATAAAAGTCCATTTCCGGCAGGTGTTATAATTAATTCATGCTCGTATTCCGAAATACTTAGACATTACCGATGTTCCGTTAAATCTTATACTAACATTATGTCAGCCTAAATACCCAGAAGCAAGTACTTTTCCTTCATTACAAGATCTCCAAGCAGATGAATAAAATATGTCAGGAGTTGCTCCTCTCAATAGACAATGATTTGTTCAAGTGGAGGATTTGTATCTAACACCAAATACTATATCATATGATATTTGTGTGTCTATACCCGAAACAAGTTCGTGGTGAAACAGATGAGAGCCCCCACAATGAAATTAAGCGTAAAACATTAGGGCCCAACCTTACTAGTGGTGATAAAACTAAATGCAGTATAATATATTGAATCCTCTGAACACAGTACATTAACAGAGATCGGAAAATAACTGACTTATATGAACTAACATCGTAAAGAGAATAGGGGCTCTATAGAGTTCATGAAGTTTCATTGTATATCCGTATATTTACAGATAGATGATCGAATGCAGACATATCTTTTAAACATTTATAAAAAAAATTATTCATTCTCTCTCTTCATAGCTAAGCCATCGATGATATATCTACTAAAATCTTATGCTTACAACCATTGATCAAAAAATATATTCTAGATATTTTCTGTGAGACACGAGCATAGATATACTTGAATTTCAATACAATAATGAAAAAAAAAAAATATGTATATATATATATATATATATATATATATATATATATATATATATATGATTAAAATGTATTTTACATCATTTTGAAATCCTTATTTGAATTGATCTAAGCACAATGGTAAGAGAAACGCTAAGCTGAAGTGGCTACTCTAATGGTCGCAGGTTCACTTTCTGCCACAGCCCTAATGATGATATAATATAATGCAATTTATAATCATTTTGTTGGATCACATAACCATTTCTAAATAACATAATTGCCGCGTAGGGATATGGATAGAGCAGATTCAGACCGAAAACTAACAAAATTAGGATATGGAGTTTAAAAGTCTGAGGGCCTTTGCATTACCGGTGGCCGTTTAGGTCTATGGTAAGAGCAACGCTGCGTTGAAACGGCAGCACTTCCAGGGGCAGGTTTGATTCCTGCAGTAGCCCCATTTTCTTTATTTCGTTATTAGGTCAAATGATACATTCACAGCGGGATAACGGGAGAGAAAAAGGAAAA
>OY735235.1:20391550-20459050 GCA_963457665.1 Thysanoteuthis rhombus
AAAACTTTTTGAAGCATTTCACTCTTTTGTGTGAAAAGTAGTAAAAAGCTAGGCGCTTAAAATAAGTTATTGCAAAGAACATACTAATGTATCTTTAGAAAGATGGATTCAATGAAATTTATTGATAAAGTATATGAATTTACGTGTATACGTCTGAGTATGAGTGTTTGTTTGGGTGAAGGTGCGTAGTAAATCCTTTTTCAAAATTACTACCAGTTCCTCGATATGTTCTCCTTAATATCGTCCACAGTCTGAAACTATTCCTCTTATGCACTGAAGCCCAAAGTCTTAACCAAATCTGGACTTTTGGTGGCGAGAAGTACTGTTAAACTTTGATGATACAATCTTCTGATGTGATAATTCCAACTTGTGTCCCCGTACTAAAAGATGGACATAGTCGTAACTGAACGATAATCTCCGGCTCGTGTTCCTTTAATGGCTTATCGGGCTACAATTGGCCAGAATAAGATGGGAAATTGACAAAAGGGGGATAGAAATTAGTTGTGTATTCTTACGTAGAAAGCAAGCCCTCTGATAGATATCACGGACAACGTATGCTCAAAATATAGATGGGGGATCCACAGTAGAGGCATCAAGTTAGCGTCTAGCTGACTGAGCAATACACAGTCTGAAAAATGACTGACCATCAGAACTAAAACTGGAGGAGATCAGCAAAAACATGGCTTACCCTGAGCAGAATATCCCCAACGTGACTAACATATTCGACGACGAAGTTAAAACAAATATAAAGGGAAAACCCCGATCAAAATATAAGTCAGACACAAAGAGGGGACAGTGTATTCACAACAGAAGGAAAGAAAACTTTGATATAGATACTAAAAGAACCAATTTAAGTAAAAAAAATGACCCTGCTATCTTTTTAAAGAATGGATTGGAAAGAAAAATTTCAATTGAACAATGTTTTTTTTCAGCATATTAAAACATACTACATATTTGAGTTTTTCAACCTGATCTACGTTGGTGCTAGATTGATGACAGACATTAATGTCAAAAGAAGAAACCCTTTACAATAGACACAAAAGACCTGCGATTGGAAAGGAGATTACAAAATCAAATTCAACTATGAAAGATCGCTGAAAAACACATTGCATATGAACAGACCGATTCACAGACTATGAGACACACACAAAAAAGGATATCTGTTGAAGTGGAAGGAATACACCAGAGAGGACTTGCTAAAAAAAAAAGACAAGACAAAACAGACACAGACAAAGGATGGTCCTATACACATAGATCTGCTCTTTACAAAAAGCAAGAAAAAGTATTATCAAGACATGAATGGGGAAAAAAGACGGATCAGAAAGCCAAACGTCAATGAGGTAAACGTCTTCTGGGATAACATAAAGGGATGCCAAAAAAGACAACGAATGTTCTGAATTCCCAGACATAGATTAGGGGAATAATTGTATTGAATGAATCAACACTGGAAAAACACTCTCTGGTAAAATATCTGACTGAAAGCACAAAAACTTGACAGGATCCACGGATATTAGTTTATGGGAGGCAAGTGAAAACGACCCTGATCCAAAAGTTCACTGAAAAAGGGGTATCAAGAAATAAACTATAGAACCATCACATGCTTACCACCAATGTTTAAAGTATTGACCGACCAGATGGCAGGGAGAATATATATGGCCTTGCATAGAAGATTCTCAATGGAAGATTAGAAAGGACGCAAGAAAGGAATCAAAAAAGTGAATGGCTTTCCTTGCATTGACCAGATGATCTTAAAAGACGTTGCAATAGGATGGGTATATCACAGATAGAGCCTACGACATGATATCAAATAGCTGGATACTTGAATGCCTTGAAATGAGATTCATAATCAACACTATGAAAAATGGAAAATTGACATGAAAGCTGCTGGAAAAAAACTTAGCCAAGGTAAGTATAAAAAGGGAATTTTCCAAAAGGGCACTATTTTTACTACAATTATTGTATATGAAGAATAGCAAACAAGAGAGAAGCACGGCAAAACAGGGAAGAGAAATGGGGACTATAAAGAAAATTCAAATAACACATAAAGAATTTAAAAGAAAAGAGATGGCTATGCAAAGGAAACTTGAAGAGAGAAACATCATGGTAGTCCAAAACAGAGGCATTGGGATGGACTTTATCAAGGCAATATTAGACAGAACGAAACAAACATCAAATACAGCTTTTGCAGAGAAAGTGATGAAACTGTAAACTGCATAACCAGTGAATGTTCTCAACTAGCCCATAAAAGTATAAAAACAGACACGATAGGGTACCCACAGTGTTACATTGGGAACTGGGAAAACGAATAGGATTCAACTATACTGAATAGTAATATCAGCATAACCTGGAAACAACCCCTGGAAAATGGAAGCCATACATTGCTCTTGGAATACGACATCCAACTGACCATCCCATCCAATCAAAACCACCGGACTTGGTAATTGTGGACAAGAAAAGGAAAACCTACTAAATAATGGCATAACCGTGTCTACTGATCAAATGACGACAAAAAGGCAGGATGGAGACGGTACAAACCACAGCACTGCAGAGACAGGTGGAGATTATATGGAAGGAAGGGAGGAGACCTGAAGACACTTACTATCTCTCAGCTTACAGCGATAATCACCAGGAAACTGGTGGGAAACCGTAAACAATTGCATTGCAGTAGTTGTGAGAGTGTCGGGAAGAGAGTTGGAGATTTGAGGAGATTTGCTGTCACTCAGTCCCCACTGGAGACCACTAGACATTTTGTGAAAAAAATTCCCCAAAATGGTGATTATGAGAACCTACCAAGAAAAAGTAGAACAGGTTGATACGGATGCTGAATTTTTAAAAGACTTGATGTGTCTTGGTCTCTAGTTGCAGTGCGACATTTACCTCCCGTGCAAAAAAAAATTCAGGGAGTAAAATTAATGAAAATTGGATGGAAAGGAAGATTGGACAAGGGGAGTAAAAAAAAATCAATTACGATTCATTTGATCTAACACTACCATTACAACAGCTAATGACGAGAAGGAAAATTAATAGAAAAAAATGAAAGACTAAACATTACTGAAATAAGTACTATGAGTACGTTTTCACTAAGATTCGGTTTTACTTAATTCTTATCATATGAATTTTCATTCCAGTTAAATATAGTTGCTCTCGTTTGGAATCGAGTGACAATACGTATCTACAGTATTCTCGCTCATTGCATGATCGCACTAGTTGTATCTGGTTGCTTTCACTGAAAATCAAGTGACAAAAAGTCTCCTCGATAGTCCAGCAGTGTTAATAGGAAGTGTCAACCAAAACTGTCATCATACGTTTCATCAGTCTTTAAGTGACGCTGGCTGTCTAGTTGTTCTTGGTTATTATCAATTACTCGTTAAGTTTCCATAACAGTAATATCAGGTGGCTTCCACTGGAGATAAAGAGTCAGCAAGTCTTGCAAATATACCTGCACTCTCCACAGTAATTTATATTATCATATATACACTGAGTTTTCTCACAAGAAGTATTTTATGTCTCTTGGTGGAAATCAAGTTGCAACAAGTCTCCTGTGTACGTATTAAAAACTATAGTATGAATGAATATAAGGCGACTATCATATTCTCTGTTCTATAATGATACCAAGAATGAAGGTAAATATAATAATAGTAACTAGCTAGACCTGTGGGCGTTGACGACTAAGATATCATCATTACAGTGACATATATATTTTCATAGTTAAAGAATGTAATTGTGATGAATTATATTATCATTCATGGGCTTTATTGATCATTATAACGTGCAAAGGCGAATAAAATTGATACATCCATTGCAGGTATTTTCTTTTATTATTTTTACTATCCGACTATTTTCCTGCAGTCTACTTCTACTATAACTTTTTTTATACCTTAGACTTCTGAGGATGGAGTGATGTATGAATAGCAACTCCAGTCAAGCATGAGCACCATCTTTCATTCTTACCTTGCTCACTATACTGGAAAGATAAGGAGAGGGGGAAGTGAAAGGATGAGAAATATGGGGGAGGATTTAGATTTTATTGCCACTGGGTTCTATGCTCAATTTCTGTAGACAGTGATTGAGTCCTCCCCCTTTTACTCACTTTGCAAGCAGTTAAACATCAAAAGAGGGAATAAGTGATAAAATGCAAGACGTTGTCAAAACAAATGAATCAAGTTTTATTAATGTTAGAAGACATCAGAGATGAAATGATCAGAAATCAGAAGTTTTAACGGCCGTCCATGCAGACAAGCAGAATAATATAAGGGATAATTTCAATGATCGTAATAATAATCATTTCGATCACAAGAGATTTAGCAATAAATTCAGTTGATAGGAAACTGATTATGATTGTATCTCTTGGTGTAAGTGTACAGTATGAATGAAGTAACCAGTCCCTGGAATGATATAATAGAATAGTAATAGTATGTATATACATATATATATATATATATATATATATATATATATATATATATATATATATATATATATGTGTGTGTGTGTGTGTGTGTGTGTGTGTGTGTGTGTGCATTTCTTTTAAGCTAGTCTTTTAATGGGTGATATTTCATGAGAGGAATGAATGAACGATTGCATCATGAGGATGACAAAACGATTCTTAACAAGAAATCTTATAGCGTTCCTAACAACTTGCGTTGGCCAGCAGGGCCAGAATATCATCAAAAAGAATCATATGAAGTAGTACATTCACCGAAAAGAAAAACAGATAAATATATTGATAATATATATATATACATATATATAAGACTGGCTGCTGTATAGTCGAATTCTGCTCTAATTTCCATGCTGGTAGAAATCAGTTATTGCAACTTTTATATTGTATATATGAAAAAAAAATTATGTATAAAAATTCATAAATCTGTTTATTAGAATGAATTGGCCCGACTCTATCAGCTTGATAACTTATCTTTGATACATAAGACTTTCCAATTTCGTGCAATCAGAATGACTGATCAGCTGGTTGTGATTTCGAATCTCATTGAGGAAATGTGGATTTTTCATATCAGGCTACACCCCTCAATCGGTGGGGACTATTCTCATTCTCCTTTATACGGTAGGAGAACAAGTTAACTCCAATTTTTGCCAGGGTTTGACAATGAACAACTCTCTGTAACGACAATGGTTAATTTTTTGTTCACTAGATGTGTATATTGTTCACACGTTTGCTTTCAACCACACACCTGGTTGTCATCAAGATCATGAAAAAACCGTAGATTTATTGTTTTTTTAATTTTTGAATAGATTTAAACTCGGCATTTGTCGTTTGTGCAATAGGCTGACGTCACACACGAAGGAACATACGAGCGAAATTTTTCACTTGGCTAAATGTATCTCACAGTTGTCCAATATATTTAAAATCCAAGTTCTCAAACCATAAAGATTATATATATATATAGATATATATATATATATAAATATATATATATATATATATATATATATATATATATATATATATATATATATATATATATATATATATATATATATATATATATATATGTGTGTGTGTGTGTGTGTGTGTATGTATGTATATACCCAGAAAGCTTTACGGTTTCAAGCACTAAATATTTAAGAATCAATTTTTTCAAGAGATTTTTTGTCATTTCAGTCGTTTATTTCCCGATATACGTTGATGTAATTTGTCTAATTTTCATCAGTATATTTCATGTTTCACACAGACTTAGATATTGTGTATGTGACGATTTTCTTCGATATATATATATATATATATATATATATATATATATATATATATATATATATATATATATATATATATATATATATATATATATATACATTAAACATTTTTAAAGATAAAGATTCAATAGAAACTGTCACGTTATTAATGTCATTTGGCGGAATGCCGTTTTGGTAATGATAAATTGAAACATTAAAAAAAAAAAGTGAGTGCCATCGAGCGCAAATTGAGGGACCAATTTAGAAGGCACTCACCTATCGAATTGCCCCAATCTGCGTTTAAATCTATTTGGGGGGAGGATTTGGGAAATTGTACACATAATCAAGAGTTAATGTTTCCGTCTTCAGTCCTTTATTTTAATAGGTGCAACCAGTTCACTTGAAACATACATAAATGGATAGACTCAGACGAAAACAGCTGACAGTTTCGATACAAATGAAAAAAAATTAGTTCCTCAATTATTCTAATTGTCTGTCTTTGCAATAAAATTTGCAAAATGGCGATCAAGTTTTTAATTTCTCTTCTTGATTGCATCATGAAATTAATCCGAAAAAAAAAATAAAGATGATGGGGAAGAAATATATGAAGAGCTGTTTCTGTCACTTTTTGGAAACTTCTTATCATTGAAAGAAAAAAGAAACAGAGTGAGAGTGAGAAAAAAAGAGACAGAGTGGGAAATAAAAAAAAAGAAAACGTCAGACAAGAGAGACAGAAATGATCTCACAGCTTCTTCAGCTCCTTTACTCCACCTCCGAATCCTAGCTATTTAAACACAATTACAAACTTGAAACTTGAAAGAACTCAGAGAACAAATACCTCTGACAACATCATTATCAGGGGAGGGGGTTGTGTGGATCCGCCCACGAATTCAATTGGTTCATTCAAAGCCCACAACTTATTGCTCAACAAAATATCATCGAAATTCATCGAGAACTTCTCGAGATATCGTGAGGATAGTCATGAGCAATTACATTAACGTAATTAAACAAAAGTAAAAAATATCTTTCAATCCGAAAAAAAAAAATTTTGGATCCGTCTCCAGATTTTACTACCTCTTTCTTTCCCAGTCGCCTACCCACCTACAGAATTCCATCGAAATCCATTCAGTACTCTCGGAGATATCGTGAGGATCAATGAACAACCAGACGCGACCAAATACGTATACCTCTTTCCAAATTTGTTGACAGGGGTAAAACTAGAGACACCATTAGATATTCTTCTATATTATTGAATTCCAGTCCTTAACGGAAGCCGGAGTTGACTTTGTTTTGCTATAACAACAAGAGCAAGAACAATCCACAACTAATTTGAGGAAGTAATCTCTCCACTGTCTGTCCCATCACGTTGAACTAATACTTAAAATTAACATTTTCCAGCCATGATTTGAAATCACAACAGATCAATAAGCGCCTCTCCAACCAGTCTTATCTACTTACAAAATAATTCATCATATGTACAATTCAAAAATTGCAATAATCATCATCAGCCGGAATAAAAATAGGAGGAAGGGTGGAGTTTGACTCTGCAACAGCCAGACTTTTTTTAGAAACAGTCAACTAAAACTGTCACATAAATATGTTAACATGAGTTTCTCCAGTTTCAAGTTGGTCTGGCCATGTACGCATGTATTTAGTAGACTAAAAAAATGTACCATTTATTCTCTGATAGTTATGGAAAAATGGATTTTCTGTTGTTGAAAATACCCCCCAAATAAATTCCAGTGAAGAGGGACAATTAACGATGTAATTTTATGCTAAATTTATGCCTAACTCTGAATTGCTTTTTTTTTTAATTCCGACTTTTTTCAGGAATAACTGCCCAACAAAAGGTGACCAGAAATGACGTTCAGTAACCAGCTTTTTTTTCCCCGTTTCTTCATTTGTCATGCCCAACTTGGCATATCATTCACGTGACGTTTAGTGATCACTGCTCAAGAAAGGGCGAGATGAAAAGCATTCACTGATCCGTCCTTTTTACCAATTTTCTTGAATGATCGCACCCAACGTGACGTGTCAGTCACGTGACGTTAAGTGATCATTGCTCCGACAGAGGGCGAAGGGAAATGAAATTCGTATACCAGCCCCCCCCCCCGTTTTTTTCTCTTCCAATTTTCGTTCACTTGATCGCGCCCAACGTTGCATGTCGGTCACGTGACGGTTTCTCTCGAGCGACTAACCAGACCGATTATTATTATTTCATTTATTATTCATGCATTTACATGCTCAACCCAGATGTCTGGTGGTTATCGATCTTCGGCGTAGTAATTGAGCGCAACAATTACAATGGAAGAAAAATCTAAACGGAAAGTAATAATAATTATTCTATCAATTATCGCTAGTTTGATTAGTGGAAATTCCACAGGTGTTGATAAGATCTCATCATTTACTCTGGAGAAAATGTTTCTGCAATCAAAGTATGTGATTTCGTTAAACTAATTCATCTCTAATGATATATAAGGTAAAGGAAAATTAATGAAATCTGTTCTAACTATAAACCGTCATCCAAAATTGTCATCAAAATAGCTTCATTCTTTTCTCAGTTTTTAACCTAGTCTGGATGGCTAAGTATATATGTATTTATGTAGGCCGAGCCAATGGAGCCAGAGGGCATGACATTTCAATAATTTCTCATTGTCATGTCTAGAAAAACGTCGACTCTTTTTTATTCCCCCTAGAATAGATTTTTAGCAGGAAGTGGGATTCCAGTTGACAAAGTAAGTTTATGCTAAATTAGCCACTAGTTTGAATATATATATATATATATATATATATATATATATATATATATATATATATTGGGTTGTGGCCGAGGTTTCGATTATCTCCTCAAAGAGTAGGATCACTATTGCTAAACAGATAACTTGAAACAGAATAGTTTTGAGCTACTTGTCTTCCTCATACTGTTTGGATATCTGTGCTAGTCCTTTGTGGAAGACCCTTCTCACAAATACACTCTACATTAAAATCAACCACGCAAACAAGCAAGCTTCAGAAGTGGTTCAACAAAGTAGACCATCTGCGTGCGATAAATCAACGCATGTAGAGTAATCAGAATACAACACACCACTTTATTTGACCTTTGTAGTTCACGAGAAAAGGATTTTCCACGGTAGAACAGTCTTCGAATATATGCGTAGCCAAAGTGTTAACAAGAATTACGTATAGGAAAATGGCATCGCAATAATCGGTCTGCGTAAGGTTAGAAACACGATAAAGCTGGTGCAATGAGTGATAAAAGGGGATACAGTATAACCGAAACTATTCAAAGCAAGCTTTGAAATTGCCATTCGGAAAACTGACAGGGAAAGAATGGAAATAAACATGAACGGAGAATATTTAAACAACTTGAGATTTGCAAATGACGTTCCAGTGACGTTAGAAGCATAGGAAGGATTACAGAACATGTTGACTGATCTAAATAGGGAAAGTAAAAAAAATGCACTTGAAAATGAACAGAGCAAAGACAAAAGTTTGAATCAATCAAGTACCACCTAAACCATAAGTATTGAGAGAGAGGTCCTCGGAGAGGTTGACGAATATGTAACGAACGGTTTGAGAGCATTTCGTATGAATGGGGACGTACTAAAAAATATCTTGCCAATGTGCTTTAAGGGTGAAGTATACAATTAATGCAAAAATACAAGCTACAACTTACATATGCAAAACATGGAAATTAACCGAAGGCAAACATAGAGAGGCTGAGAGAACTACGGACAGAGTAAAGCCGGGGATGACCCTGATATCAAAAAAAAAAACATGGAATACAGAGAAGACTAGAATGACAATATTATACAAATGATTAAGCAACAAAAAATAGAGGTGGACTGGAAACTTAGCAATGAAAGATGGCAAAAGATGAAACAAAACACCAAGTGATTGGTGCCCACAGGTCAGTTAATACAGTAGGAAAAGACCAGACACAAGATAAAGGGATGATATAGAAATGTTTTCTGGTAAGATAGCATAAAGGCTAGCACAATCATCATAGTAAAAATTTGGAAAGGCCTCTTTCCAACTATATATATATATACATATATATATATATATATATAAACACACTCACACACACACACACACACACACACATATATATATATATATATATATATATATATATATATATATATATATATATATAAAATCAGAAATTGAGTGTGTTGTAAGCGTAATACCTTTCCTGGTCATGTATTTAATTGATTTAATTGATTTGTGATTAACAATCACAAGGTTAGAACATAATGCAGTGAAAAATTCAGATCAAAATTCATTACAGTTCAACAAATAACTACTTGTCTGAACTACAGCCATATTCATCTCTACCTTCTCTCTCTCTCACACACACACACACACACACACATATATATATATATATATATATATATATATATATATATATATATATGTATATATATATATATATATATATATATATATATATATATATATATATATCGCATTTATTATCATTTATTCAACAAAAGATTTTAATCTTGAAAATATTTATGTCCCTGTGTGTGAGTATCAGTGTATTTTCTAAGCCATATATTATGGTATCAAAATATTTTTTCTTGCATAGTAACTGTGAATTGTAACCATTTAATCACCTATGGATCGGAACTTCTACTCATGATCACACTATCCATGCATTCTGCTCAGGATCAAAAAGTCGATCCCCGACGTTTTGTATCTGGGATCAAAGTGTTGAATTCATTCCCCTACTGAAATTCTTATACACACGAAGATATATAAATATATGGATACAGTTTTCGTTTTACATCTGAGTTATTCAATGAATCTATGAATTGAAATAAAAAAAAGTAACTTTTCGGTAACTTCTTGGACATTTCATATTGTTTAATGAAAGAAAAAGAAAATGTTAGGGAGAAAAAGAGAATGGGGGAAAGCGAGACAGAGAGAAGTAAACAGAGAAACTCCCCTTTAGGGAGAAAGGAGGAAAAGACATTAAGGACACGTTTTGACCCTCTACCCTTCGCATTCATGCCAAACTCCGGAACTATACGAAAGGTAACTCACGGATTTCGACTTTCTCCGGATACTCGTCCGCCGTTGTCTCTGATCCCTTCGTACAGCCTTCATGGTTTCAATCCTCGCTTTCTTGACACACCGCTAAGTCCTTAATTGGTATTATGACTCCTTGTAGTGATACTGTGTCGATTTGCGATGGACCAGAGGATTAAACGAGCCGCTATCCCGAAACAAACCTCGGAGGCGACCCGTTGATCTTTGCTATTCGGTGTACTTTAAGTCCTGTTGTCGGCACTGCTGTGGGGGTTAGGAGTTGGTTACCACCGAAAATATGTGCGCCGGTTCGATGACGACCAAAACGGAAGGAAAGGGTGCACTTAGAGTGGCTTTATTTTATCTATTTCTTCTTATACACATATATATATATAAATATATATATATATATGTTTTTGGTTCGATGAAGAATTGACGGGAGGGTAAAAGTTGAAGGCCTTTATACACGGGGTTCTCTCAAGATGGTAATCCGAACCCCGGTTGCAAATTAGTTGATAGCCTGAAGTAGATATATTTGTGTTGGCTGTAACTGTGTTAACATGTGACTGTAGATGTGTATGAATATGTTTGTGCCTGTATGCAAATGTGTGTGTATATTGTGTCAGTGTGTGTGTGTTTGAGTGTGTGTGTAGGAAGAAATACACCATATACTATGTTATATGCGTATATGTGTTTTCTACGTTGGTTTAATATCTCAATCCAACGTCATGCTTTATTTTTATTATATCTTCTAAGATGTAGTGCCGGTGCATGTATATAGATCTAAGTAGAGATTTAATATATACGTACATATGCATATATTTGAAGCATACATATACGTATAGATAAACATATGTATATACTGGTATATACATAGATAGACGTCTTATATGCGTATGTATGTGTATATATATATGTAATGATCTAAAGTAAATCGTATATTTTTGATTAAGCTGTGGATTACTCTGTATGTGAGTGACTTTGAGGCGTGTATATCAACATAAATTAATAGATATATGCATGTATGTATATATGTATGTATATATATATATATGTGTGTGTGTGTGTGTGTATGTATATATATTGGCTTGTACAACTTTTTATATGCTACAAATGAGGTCTTCTCAAGTATATTTCTATATTAATAACAAGTAACTGTTTATATATAAAAAATCACGTATAAATGATTGCGTATTAAACGTTTTAATGAGTCGAATTTCAATTTACAACAAAACAAATGTCTATGAATCTATGAAACTAAGTGTTTACAAGCTCTGGATATCATGAGTATGTATCTTTATGTATATGTATATATATGTAAAACTGATAACGCTAGAGAGTAATTGAGTGTTATTCGATCAGTTATGTACGATCTACTTATATAAAAACCTGAGTACACAAATTTTGTTGAGGTCTGTGAAATATGTAAAATATTTCCTGTTCATTGTACATGTGTGTGTTCAACCTTTGATACAACGTGATGAATCTCTGATCTGTATAGCTATGTACATTGGTTACCTCTGTAGATGTTTCCAATCAATATATCTATCTACAGACCTACCTGTCTTTCACTCTCTATTTATGATGATTCAGTGTTTAAAAGAAATGCTATCAAGTGTATGATTAGATTTTATAAAATGTTTAACATGTTTAAATGTTTGTATGTGTGCGACTATGTATGTATATTCATAAATAAAGTAGCTTTATGTATAATCGTACATAAATCTATAATTGTACGGACGTGTTTAGATTTGATTCTAGTAAATATACGTGTGGGTGTGAAAGAAGAAAAAAAAGTTGTCTACAAATTTGTTTGTGTGCAAAACTCTGCTTGTGTGTGTATATCAAGATATTAATAGAATTTGTAGATAGATAGATAGATTGTATATCCAGATAATGATAGACTTTGCATATAGATAGATAGATTGATTGATAGATGTAAATAGATCAAGCTTTAATTGAGACCTGATTATGGTAAATTCCTGGATGTGAATTTATGCAGTCTTCAGTATCAAGCTTGATATCTCAGCAATGTTTCAAGAACATGCCCTGAATGTTTTTATGTACCTGCGTTTCCAACTAAAGTTATTCTTCACCTTAAATTACTTATTGTGGTTATTGTTGGATTTTTATAATTTGTTTCTGATAAATTTTTCAGTCACTGTCAATTTATTGATATAGATAACTGTAGGTATCAACCATTTATCAGTATATAAGCTCGGGTGTACGTATGTATTTGTGTATCAAAAGTTGGAGTTAAGTGAAGGTATGAAAAAGTCTCACAGCCGCTTTATGATTAGTGAGATAAGAGAAGGAGTAATGTGTTGAAAAAAGGATTTTCAAAAAAGATGATGAGCTGAAAAGGTGGAGGTGAAAAAAAGAGAAAGAAATGGACACTAACGATTACAGAGAATGAGTAAAAGAATTAAAAGTGAATAGAGCGAAAAATGAAAGGAAAAATAGAATGAATCAATGGAGAAAAAAAGGGATAGACTGAAGGAAGTTAAGCAGAATGAGTATATAAAAAATAAAAAGGAAATTAAAAAGATATCACTTATGTCAAAAATAAAGCAGTAGAAAGAGGAAAGAAAAAACGAAAGAAATAAGAAAAGAAAGAAGAAAAAGGAAGAAAGAAAAACAAGGAAGAAAGAACGAAGAAAAGGTTAAGATGTTTCACTGCTGGAACTAATTCCAAGGAAGCGAAAACAATGAAGAAAAAAAAAAGAAACAGAATTCCTTAAAAAAGAAGAATTAAAAGAAATGAACTTTTCATGTCTTTCTGAACAATTATCTGCCCCCGAGAATCCAACTTATTCCCCTGAATCCGTTTTTTACGTTTCTTTCCCCTGTATATATACTGACATCTACCTGTGGACGCATACATGAAGGTGGATTGGCGCTAACCAGTCGTTATAAATCCCTGTGCGCACGCAAAACGCGCGCGAATCTCATGAAACAACGCATAGACATGGTGCCATGTTTGGAAAGGAGTTGAAACACGCATGCGTGAAACGATTTCCGATCTTTTTCTTTTTTCTTTTCTTTCTCTTTTGTTTCTCGTCTCCGTCTCTCTTGTCGAAAATTCGTCTTAATTCCGCGAGTGAAGTTTTTTCCTTCGCTGTGTTCACTTCGATACTGTTAGGCACAGTCTGACATCTTTTGCATATACGCTTCGTTTTACTACGCGAAAAAAAAAAACTTGGATGTCTTTTTTTCTTCTTTTAATACATCTCCGTGGAAAAAATCATCGGTGATAGCGAATAGTCACGGTAGCGCCCAAAAGACTGAGATGAGAGAGAAACGAACAGAAGTTATCTATAGGTAAAATCAATCGGGAAAACTCGGGAGATAATAATAGTATATGTATCTAATTCATACTTATTCACGAATATAAGTGAATTTTCAATATATAATATAAATATATACATATGCATATATACATTATATATACATATGCATTTATCAGTTTTATATGTTATCTTTTTCTCTGAAATACTATATTATGTTGCCTTTTCTTTAAAAGAAACATTCTTATGTTTCATTTGCTCATTGGTATTCACTAATGGTTAACAAACTGGTACTGGAAATTACAATTCAGTTTGAGGGTGGATCCATACTTGTACTCCATAGTTGTGACCTTGAGCCAAACAAAAGTAGGCCTAGGCCATAACTATCTATATGCATATATGTATAATCATACGCAATAGAGAATACCCCTGTGTTATGATATACATAGATATAGACTTATATATGAGTGTGGATACGTGTGTGTATCTATACTACGTTTATTGATAAAATCGTTCATGCAAGATATACATGATGAATTAAAGTTTTTACCTTATATCTAGTTGGGTAGGTGTGTAACAGAATTTTATGAATGCGCCAAAACTTACATATACGCACGTTTTTACGTATGTTTTTACTTGTGCTTTCATTTATGCATTTATATTTGTGTATGTGTGTACATGGTAAAGAAAGAGAGAGAGAGAGAGAGAGAGAGAGTAAGAGACAGGGGAAGAGTATGAGTTCAGGGGAGAAGGGGTCAAATTAGAATTTCAAGAATATATGTTGATAGAGATTGAGTATAGAAAATGAACTTTCAAACCAAAGATATAGGTAACCAGTCACTGGCAGAGATTCGCGCTTTTAATTGACTGAAGTGCAATTTTTTTTTATGAGTTAAATTGTGATACCGAGCGCTAAAGATTCTTCTATATTCTAGATCCAATAGTGTGTACTTATTTGTATGATTTTCTATGCTTATAACTAGACACGCACCTATCCATGTGTAAGTGTGGGTGTTTTAACAGTTTACCTATCGTGTATGGTCACGCACAAACTTATATAGACTTGAGATCTGTAAAAAAAAACCTTTGATATAATACTCCACAGAATTATATAAATGTATACGTCTCCCGCATTTGCATGAAAATATCTATATTTATACATACATGTATATATCATGAGATAGGGAAGAGATAGATAAATGGATATGAAGAAAGAATTTAGGAATGGTCTGAAAGTTGGATAGATAGAGTGAAACACAATAGTTCTTTTTAATTATTAGATCATAATTTTAGTTTTTTTTTTCACCTGGGGTTTCACTTGTCAGATATTTTTCCTTTTTTTTTCTTCACCGAAGAGACTCTTTCAACAACTCTACTCAACCTAATACTAAAAAACAAAAAACAAAAAAAACAGAAACCTTGCGGAATTTATGCAAATATAACGTATACTCTTTATATAATTGCAGATTTTTAAATATATGTAGAGTGACTTTATCCCTTTCTTTTTATACTAATATGTATATAGACATGTATGTGTTTTTGGAAGGGTTTAGGAATACCTATTAAGATGTGTATATTTCTTTGTTTTTTTTCTTAGATGTACTGGAATAGAAAAGGTGTGCTTGGATGTGTCAGAGTGATGTGTATGTGTATGCAAGTGTGTATCGTGCAGACGGCTGCTATGGGGTCGCTTCCGCACTTTGGGTAAGCGATTCGCGTAGACATTCCGAGAGAGAGCCGCGGTCCACATCCATGGTACTGGCGTGAAACATCAACTGACAGTCGTTCCGCGTTGATAGTCGAGAGGGAGGAGAAGGAGGAAGGGGAGGTTGATCGGATGAAGAAGTGGGAGGGCCTGAATGAATGGACCAATGAACGCTCGAGCGGCTAGATAAAAAACAATGTCGGGCGGCGTGGAAAAACTAGGATGAGAGGGAAAAAAGGGGTTGCTGGGGGTTGAAGAAGAAGAAGAAGAAGAAGAAGAAGAAGAAGAAGAAGAAGAAGAAGAAGAAGAAGAAGAAGAAGAAGAAGAAGAAGAAATCAACGAAGAAAGGGAAGAATTAAGGAAATAAATGAAGAAGGTCGAGAAAAAGGAGAAAAAGAATAAAAACCTAAAAGAAAAGAAATAAATAAAAATAACTAAAAAGAAAGGAGAAGGTGGAAAAGGGGGAGAACACCATCAACAACAACCAAACGAGAAAGAAAAGGAAGGAAAAGGCAAAGGAGAAAAAATAACAGAAGAAGAAGAAGAAGAAGAAGAAGAAGAAGAAGAAGAAGAATGAAAAGAAGAAAAAAAGGAACTGAAGGAGAAGAAGGGGGAAAAGGAAAAGAAGGGAAACGAAAAAAGATTCGAAAAAACAGAAGGAGCGAAAATAACGAAGAATAAAAAAGAAAGGAAGAAAAAGTAAAGAAAGAGAAGAAAGAAAAGAAATAAAAAATAACAGAAGGGGGAGAAAAAGAGGAAGAAAAAAGAAGAAATAGAAGAGCACGAAGAAGAAGAGGGAAGAAAAAAAGATGAAGAACTAGCAAATGGAAAAAAACAGGGGGAGAGGAAGAAGTATAGGTAGGAGAATGGAATGGAAAGGAGAAAAAGAATTGTAGAAAATTCAGAAAATTAAGATAACTGATGAATAAGATAGAAAGCAAGAAGGAGAAATAGTGAAGAAAGAAGAGTTCTAAAAATGGTGAAGAAAGTAGTTGAATAAAAAGGTGGGAAAAATGGAAAAGAAGTTGGAGGAGGAAAGAAGATATTTAATAAGGATAATAACTAAAGTAAGACGTAAAGCAGTAAAATTAATAAGCGCATTGATTGGATAAAGGAGAGAGAAACAGACAGCTTGACAGACTGCGAGAGAGACCGCTGCATCCAAACCTTTTCAAAAATATCGTTCCGTACAAAAAATTTAGGAAAAATGAAATAATTCAGTGTGAAGTAATGGATATTGCTTCATAATGTCACGCTCCTCCAGTTTACAAACAGTTCTCAAGTAATACTCGATTTTCGGATAGCGAGGGATAACTCTCCAGTGGAGGAGAGAGAAAAGATGGAGGACGAGGCTAGAGATGAAGCAGTGAAAATGAAAGATCAAGAAAGAAGAGGAGAAACGAATTCATGCTGTAGGGTCCAACTCCATTACAGACGACGATCATTACAGTTTTAAATACGTATATATATAAGCAACCTTTTAGTTTCCGTCGTTGTACATACACTTTCCGTAAGATTCGCCAGACGTCTATATCATGAGTGCTGCGAAGCCAATACATTCTCATCTTGTCTATTTCGTCACACCATCTGATATTTTGCCGGCCACAGTATTGCATATGATCTATGGGTATCCACGTTGTGAGTTGTGTGGTCAGGCGGTTGTCTGACATTCTTTCAACGTGACCAGCCCATTGCCATTCGATTTTTCAAATGGATTCTGTGATATCCCTGACTCCTGTTTTCTCTCTATTGGACTTCGTTGTTTTGTGATCTCTCCATGAGATGATTTTCTTCCATGCACGTTGCAAAGACCTCGGTTTGAGGGTCAATCTTTTGGTTAAGTTCCATGTTTTGGCTCCATGAGTGACTATCAAGAAGATGCATTGGTTGCATACACTACTTTTCAAAACTAATGCTATTTTCTCATTATTGTTCTTTGAGTTTGCTCTATTGAACGCTTGTCATCCTAGAGTGATTCTTCGCTTGCTTTCTTCCTATGAGGATTTTATAGAGTATCGCTATCCTAAGTAGATGTAGCGGTCTTTTTTTAAGGTGTGCATTTTCGATTTGTATTTTCTTCTCTACGCCTAACATATTTGCTGTACATAACATTTGTTTTCCTGAAGTCCAACTTTCCTTTTTGTCCAGTTCGTCTAGCGTTGCTTTGAGATTGTAAATTTCGTTTTGTTTTTTTTTTCTTGTAAATAGGTTGTTTGCGAATCTAAGTTTTTTTTTTCAAGAATTACTCATCTATTCTGATCCCTTTATTTTCTCAGTTTAGTTTTTGGAAGATCGTTTCGATGCAGGCTGGGAAGAGTATGGCTTGTATCATCTTGTCTTACCCTTTCTCGGAGCTAAACGGGGTCTGAATCTTTATGTAGCCTAACGAAGGAGCAACCATGGCAGTTTATATTTTGCAATTCTTTAAGATATACGTGGTGTACACCTTGTGAGGCGATAGAGGAAATTCCTAACATCATTGGTGCTGAGTAGAGGCCCTTTTTGAAATTGTTAAATGCTACAACCAGTGGTATTTTATATTCTGTTGCTTTTTCTCTCAAGTGATTTATTGAATAGAGATAGTCAATGGTTGAGTATTCTTTCTTGAATCCAGCCTGTTGTTGTAGTTGGTTTACATCTAGCGTTTTGGTGATTCAGTTAGGGATCACGTTGGTAAAAAGTTGGTAGATATAGCTGAATAGGCTTATTGGCCTGTTGTTGATTCAGGTTCCCTTTCTTATGTATTAGTATTATGATTGCAGTATTCCAATCTTCTGGGACTTATCATTGAACAGGATTAGGTCTTAATTTGTAGCATAGATTAGCATAGATATGAAACTTTTGTGCGTCTGGCTCAGTCAGTACCATTCAACTCCATGAGTTGCCAAAGTATCAATTGGTCGTGTGTTCAAATCACGGTAGGGGGACGTTGATTTGATGTATGAGTTTGGTTCAATGTGACAGAATAGAGTGTGAGGAGTTCACCGCATGAATTAGGTGAAGATTACTTTTGTCACAATTTTCAAGTTAGAAAAACGAGCCCATATCAATTTTCCTAATCTGAAATTATTGAAACTTCATTAGATTGGACGTATCATAGTTGCCAACAGATCAAAAAAAGACGATTTGAGGGCCAATGTTACATATTTATTAATCTGCAAAAACACCGGCTGCCTTTTTTTTCTAAAATCAGGGTAATAATGGTATGTTTGCAGATTATGAAAATAAACGTATTTAACAATTGAATACCATTGAAATTGAAAATATAGTCAACTCAAAACTTTGACTTGAATTTGACCGGAAACAAGAGTACAGTCTAGGAAATTAGTTGAGATCGATTATGGAAGATTCCTTAGAAATGAAAAGACAGTCTGTCTGACAATGTATGTTAGAAACCATCTGCCAAAGCTGTAAACATAGGTTTCTTCAGTTTTTAAGCCAATCAGTCAAGATATACGGGAAAGTCTGACATTTAGTTTTTAATGTCAACAAAAAGAGGTTTTCTTGTTTGTTTGTTTGTTTGTTTGTTCTTCCAAAATTCCTCTCCAAAAACAATTTTCTGTATGAACGGGGGTCGATTTGAATTGTAAGTTTACACTGAATTGGACTCTTCATTCGTGTGCTGCAGTTAACTCCCTTGTATTTTGAAAACTCAGATTTAGTGATAACTGCCCAACAAAAGATGAAAAAAGAATTTATTGATGACCCCTCCTCACAATTTTTATTGATCACCATCAAAACAACATACTGCAATAAAATGCAGTGGTTTCTATTAAATGACCAACCAGACGTCTCTTGATCAATTTTAAAGTGGTTCACGAAACCCGTTAGGAGTGTGGTTGGCTTCTATACATTTGGTCTTGATTATCTCTCTACTATCGGAGAAATCATCCGATGAGCATATTGATGTGTGTTAGTGTGTGTGAATATGTGTGTACTGCCATTATTCAACAACTGTCCACTGTACAAAGCTGAGATTTGCCAGGTAATCAGTCAGTATACATGAAATACAGTTTGAAGCTTTGTGGATATAATAGAAATTGACGAAACAAAAATAAACATTATATTTCTTTCATTTCAGTTCCTATGAATTAACTCCTAGTTTCTTAAACATAATCTCGTTCTTTGGATGTGTCCTTAATTCACTGAATATTAAGTTGCGACGATGGCAGACAACCACTGGACGTCATGACTCACAAACTGAATCACACAGATCACGTACAAAACTGTGGCTGATAAAATATAACGTGGTGTGACGAAATAGACCAATTCTGAAAGTATTGGCTACGCGAGCTGGAAGATAGAAAAGTCTGACGAATCTAACGGAATGATTATGTCTAAAGAAGGACTCTAAAAAGGATAATGATTCATATGCGATAAAAAAAACGCCCTTGCACTTAAATCATTAATATAGTGGACGACTAATTTTCCGATAAAATTGATTGGTAGTGTCTCCCTATTACCTCGAAAATGTCTTTTTATCAATAAAAAATCTCAATTAATGATCAACTTAAGTACCAACTGGGTGACAGTATGGAGTTTCCGAACATTTTTCAATAACGTTTGAGGGTCAATTAATTTCATTGAGGTTTAAGGTTTGGATTTTTCACCGCTATCCAAATGCCGGACGTTCATATGAAAGCTTTTCACAAGTCAAAGTTGCATAATGTAAATAAACGATTACCATTAATAAATATGAGGATGTTTTACAGTTTCAAGACTCATGATGACGTTAGTTTGTATGGTCAGAGTTTTTAGGAGATACGGAAGACTGGGTTGAAAGGGAGAGAAGTATGCAAGCTCTCCTTTTAACAGGGAACAAACTCTGAACACTATTTTTGCTTTTTGTCTTTTTCGTAAAGTTATATTGCTGTTCTATCGATAGACATCAACGGACACAGTAGACATTAGAGACTTTGACACAATAACTAGGAATATTCTGCAGTAATGAATCATATACTCTCCTATCCAAAATTCTAGAAACAAAAATCACAGAATATCGGATGTTTTTTCATGGAGGTTATCTGATCATTAATGGTATCTGTGGAAATGTCAGAAATACCTCATATACACCTATTGGTGACAATGATACGCAAATGAGAAAGAGTCTGTTATTATCCATATATTAGAAAGGAGATATGCTGCAGGAACCTGATCGTGGTGCATTTGTGTGGTATCTTACGGAAAAATACGATGTCGGAATAAGCACTTCAGTTAACTTGAAGATGGCGATTTGTTGATGTTTTAGAGAGACAGCGATGGCCAGAAACAGATAACATTACCCATAGATATTGCACGGCTCATCTCCATCTACATGGGTTACATTGCTGACCTGTTTCTAGAAGATATGTATATCGTACTATTCGAAATGATCTATCATTTTTTTTTATTATATCCGAATTCTGTTGAGTGCTTGTTCCGGAAAGTACCTGATAAGAGATTGTAGACTGCAATAAAAATGTAGGGCTAGTTTGTTCAAATAACATATATTTGAATGGTCTAAGTTGTGTGTACAGTTACAATTTGATATCCTTCCCTAAAGAGTACAGTCTATTTCTTAAAAAAATATGGTCAATAATAATAATAATAATAATAATAATAATAATAATAATAATAATAATAATAATAATAATAATAATTGCACCAGATATTTCACAGATAAATAGAAAATATTACAGATGATCAATTATGGACATATATACGCAAAGGAAACTTTGAAAGAGAAACCTTAAGAGAGAAACTGAGTCCCACATAATGGCACCCCGAATCAAATACATCAAGGCTAACAGAGCCAAGACAAAGAATTACAAAACTCAGACGAACAAAAAATTGCCTTTACGTGGAAAATAGAATGGGACCGTAAACCACATAACCAGTGAACGTAGTAAACTAGTCAAAGAGGAGTACAAGGAACAGGCAGCATAGGGTAGCAACTGCAATGTACTAAAAACTATAAAAAAACGACTACATTTTGACTCCGGTAAACAAATTGTACCATCATAAAACCGGTGTGTCCTGGGATGTAGAAGCCACAAATTGCCCAACCAACCCATCAAAGCAAAAATGCCGGACATGGTAACTGAGAGCAAGGAAGAGAGAACCGATCTCATGATACATGTGGCTATGAGCAGATCACTGTTTGAAGATAAAAAAAAAAGGAGTGAAAGACTGAGAAATACTGAGATATGGCAATAGAACGAGGAAGGCGTGGACCATGATGGTCAGGGTAATATCAGTAAAGGTTGGTGCACTGTGAACTTAGCCAAAAACTTTGAAAACGATTCAGCTCACAGCATTACTGAAGTCTACGCGATTATTGAAGACAGTACTGGTGAAATGAGACGTGCAACCTCCAACTGAAAGCAATGGGAAAGCAGCTAGAATGATATAAGTAGAGCTGGGTGAAGACGGGAAGGTGCAAAGCACAGCACTACAGTGATATGCAAGGACGCTGAAAGAAGAGCTAAAGACATGAAAAGACACTGTGACAGTTGTCAGCGAGGATACCCCGAATCAAATAAATATTTAATATAATATGTATAATTGCAAACCACAGCACGGTTTGAAAGAGGGCTAACGTTTAGAGGAAACCTGCTGCCTATCCCATCTTCTGATTTCGAAATGCAAAGAGAAAAATACGCACTAGTGGTAATGCACAAGGAAATGCCCGGAGCATCCGAAAGAATCGGATTACTGAACAATGAAAAGATTCCATGCATTAACCACCCAGGAACAATATAAATACGTAGGGGTTCTCGAATGTGACTCGATAAAACTGAAAGAAGTGAAAGAGAGAATTTTAAAAAGAATACCTTGGAAGGAAAAGAAAAGTATTGGAGACCAAGTTAAACAGTAAAAACCAAATAAAAGGGGAAAAGAACACATGGGTATTACCGGTAGTAAGATGCACAGCTCCATTTCTTGGATGGACAAAAGAGAAATCCAATCAAAGAACCGGTGAATGAGGAAACGTACGGCAATGCACAAAGCTGTAAATCCCTGAGATGACACAGGAAGTATGTTTGTGAACAGGAAAGAAGACGGAAGAGGACTCATTGGCATGGATGACTGTGTCCAAAAAGTTCAAAAGGGTTGAGAAAAGTATGCATTGGCGATCAAAAAAGATATTCAAATTGAAGTAGCACAACAAGCAACATAGGCTTAATAGGGAGGAAAAACACCACGGATGGTGGTAGGGGAACGGACCACAGCGCTGCTGTAATAAACGAAGGAGATATGAAATGAGGACTGAAGAACTGAGGAGACTTACTGTCAATCAGCCCTCAGCGATAACCACTGGGCAACCGATGTGATACTATATCTCTATATATATATATATATGTATATCCAGGCACTCTTGGTTACATCTTTTGGTTGCAGCCTCAAAATTGGCATCAGTAACCCACATTGCTTTTCTAGGTCCATCTGGTATTTTTTGACCAACCAACCATGCCTTAAGTTGATATATCCATTTAGATAATATTACATAAAAGATATTTTTTTTAGATAATCGTTCAGGTGCAAGAACAGACAATTATTTTTGTCATATTAGAGACCGTCTATCAAAACTTCAACTTGTTTTTAGTTGATCATTTCAGATAAATACACAGAGGAAATAAAAAAAGATAAACAGAAATTCCCGACAATGGCAGCACAAAACAAATGCATCAAGGCAGACTATGCCAAGACGAAGGCCGACACAAACACTGCTGTGGACTGTGAGAGTGCGGAAAGGAGGGTGGGGACCTGAGGAAACTTGTTACCAGCTGTGACCACCAGGAAACTGGTGTGAATAATAATAATAATAATAATAATAATAATAATAATAATAATAATAATAATAATAATAATAATAATAATAATAATAATAATGAAAAACAGCAAAGGATACCACTTCTCTAGAACAAAAGGAAAGGTCAACCACTTAATGTACATGGACGATATTAAATTGTTTGCAAAAAACAGGGGAGAGCTTGAGACTCTGTTCAACGAAGTAAGGGAATATAGTGAGGACATAGGAATGGAGTTTGGGATAGAAAAATGCGCAATCATGGTGATGCACAAAGGAAGGCTTTCAATGACTGAGGGAATTGAACTTCCGGACAACAACAAGATTAGGGCATTGACTGCACAAGACCGATACAAGTACCTAGGTGTCCTTGAATGTGACACGATAAAACGGGAAGAGATGAAGGAGAAAATTAAGAGAGAATACCTCAGAAGGATAAGGAAAATATTAGAAACCAAATTAAATAGCAGAAATCTAATAAAAGGAATGAACACCTGGGCTGTGTCAGTAGTTAGGTATACAGGACCATTCCTAGGATGGACAAAGGAAGAGCTCCAATCAATGGATAGGCGAACAAGGAAACTTATGACGATGCATAAAGCATTACACCCTAGGGATGATACAGATAGACTTTACGTTAAGAGAAAAGAAGGTGGTAGGGGGCTCATCAGCATAGAAGATTGTGTCCAGAGAGCTAAAGTAGTCCTAGATAGATATGTGCAAACAAATAGTGAAGAAATCATAAAGAGCGCGAGGGATAGTGCAACAAACAATAAAATAGAAAACAATGGAACAGTACAGCAAACTAGAAAAGAAAAGTGGGAAGGGAAAAAATTGTACGGCGAGTTTAAAAGACAGATAAAAGATATAGCAGACGAGAAATCATGGACGTGGTTACGAAAGGGAAACCTTAAGAGAGAAACAGAATCGCTCATCATGGCAGCCCCAAACAAAAGCATAAGGACAAACTACATAAAAGCAAAAATCGACAGAACACAGACAAACAGCAAATGCCGCATGTGCGGTGAAAGAGATGAGACGGTAAACCACATAACTAGTGAATGTAGTCAGCTTGCCCAGAAGGAGTATAAGCATAGACACGATAGAGTAGCAACGATGATACACTGGGAACTAAGTAAACAAATGGGATTCAACCATGGGGAAAAGTGGTATCAGCACAAGCCAGAGGCAGTTTTGGAGAATGACAACCACAAACTACTGTGGGACTTTGACATCCAAACTGACCACCTCATCCAGGCAAGAAGGCCGGACTTAGTAATAGTAGACAAAAAAAGGAAGGCCTGCCAAATAGTAGACGTTGCTGTGCCTGCAGACCATAGAGTAAAAAAGAAGGAGGGTGAAAAAAAGGAAAAATACCAGGACCTAGCAAGGGAGTTAAAGAAAATGTGGAACATGAAAACCAGGGTAGTACCGGTCATAGTGGGAGCACTAGGAACTGTCCCCAAAACGCTGAGGGAGAGACCGGAGGAGATCGGGATTAGGGGGAGGATAGAGACCGTACAGATCACAGCACTACTTGGAACTGCACGGATACTGAGGAAGGTGCTAGAGATATAAGGACTGCAACGAATAGTAGCTCTGTCATGATATGCGAAAGAGGAAGGAGACGTTAGCTGAAGACCTGAGGAGACTTATTGTCACTCAGCCTTCAGCGATAACCACTGGGCAACCGGTGTGAAACTGTAAATCGTAGAATTACTGCGACCTATGAGTACTAGGAGAGGAGGGCTGGAGACTTGAGGAGACTTGCTGTTACTCAAACTCCAGCGGTTACCACCAGGCAACTGGTGTGAGATTCCAAATAATAATAATAATAATAATAATAATAATAATAATGATAAGCATCAGGAAAAACTATATAAAAACAAAAATCGACAGAACACAGACAAACAGCAAGTGCTGCCTATGCGGTGAAAGAGATGAGACTAATTCACATAACAAGTGAATGTAGTCAACTCACCTAGAAGGAGTATAAGCACAGAAACGATAGAGTAGCATCGGTGATACACTGGGAACTGAGAAAAAGAATGGGATTCAACCATGCAGAAAAGTGGTATCAGCACGAACCAGAGGTAGCCCTGGAGAATGGAAACCAAAAATTACTCTGGGAATTTGACATCAAAACCGACCACCTCATCCAGGTAAGAAGACCGGACTTGGTAATTGTAGATAAAAAGAGGAAGGCCTGCCAAATAGTAGACGTGGCTGTACCTGCAGACCATAGAGTAAAGAGGAAGGAGAATGAAAAACGGGAAAAATACTAGGATCTAGTGAGAGAACTGAAAAAGATGTGGAATATGATAGCCAGGGTAGTGCCAATCATATTTGGCGCACTAGGAACTGTCCCAAAGACACTGAGGGTGAGACTGGACGAGATCATGATGGAGGGAAGGATCGACACTGTACAGACCACAGCACTGCGCAGATACTGAGGAAAGTGCTAGAAATATAAAGACTGCAACACTAATTATTAACAGTGACCTAAAAAAGGATGGGAAATGAAAGCGGGAATGTGAACCATAACACTGGCATGATAGGAGAAGGAGAGAACAGATGTTAGCTGAAGACCTGAGGAGACTTATTGTCGCTCAGCCTTCAGAAATGACCACTGGGCAACCGGTGTGAAACTGTAAACTGCAGTATTACTGTAGCCTATGAGAACTACGAGAGAAGGGCTGGAGATTATTATTAATAATAATAATAATAATAATAATAATAATAATAATAATAATAATAATAATACAAAGACATCGAGATATAGATCACAAGGGCGAGGTGTATGGAGACTAAAATAACACCAATACAGAGCTTTATGATTCGGAGATCGGAAATGTTCACCAACCGTATCCCTGGTAACATCAACATCAACACTGTCCAAGAGATAGCTTTACATACTACGCAAAGCACTGTTCGTAGAATGGAAATCCCCCTTTAAACCGCAGGACCATAATTTGGCCCTAGCTTTACGGTATGCAGAACAGGGCCTCGAAGGATGAAAGATCTTTGTTTTTAGACTAAACATAACACTGAAGTGCAACGAAGGATACCTATTTTCAAAAACAAAGGGTAAAGTGAACCACCTTAGGTACGTGGGTGACAGAAAACTATACCTGAAAAACAGCAAGGAGCTCAAACTACCCTGTAATAAAATCAAATAAAACAGTGATGACATTAGAATGGAAATTGCAAAAAAAAAAAAAATGCATACAACTGTTCACTGAAAGGGAGAGATCGATGGTTGTGAAAGGGATTGATTTACTGGACAACAAATGAATTAGAGCATTAAGCACACAAGACCGATATAAGTACCTGGTGATTCTCAAAATCGACTATAAACATGAAAAAAAGAAAGAGAAAACAAAGAGGATTACTTTAGAAGCATAAGACAAGTATTGGAAAGTTA
This sequence comes from Thysanoteuthis rhombus, assembly GCA_963457665.1. Lineage (NCBI taxonomy): Eukaryota > Metazoa > Mollusca > Cephalopoda > Oegopsida > Thysanoteuthidae > Thysanoteuthis > Thysanoteuthis major. Next base: position 20,418,487 of record OY735235.1, read on the forward strand.
GCTAGATAGCAGAAAACAGATAAAGTGAACAAATGGACAATATCGATACTGTAAGTTACGAATGATAATTCCTTGGATGGAAAAAAGATGAACTCTAATCAATGCATCGGTTGACTCAGAGACTTATGACGATGCACAAGGCTCTACACCCCAGAGACGACAGACGGATTGAAAAAAGAACAGAAAGCGATAGAGGACTCATCATATCCAAATGACACCAACGAGATCGAAGAAACATGTACAAGCATACAGTAAAGACATTATGGAAAGCGCTAAAAGCAGTGCGACAAACGGTACAGACGTAGCAAACAAAGAGGCAATGTAAACAAGGAGGAGAAAATAAGAACAAAAAAAATTTGACGGAGAAAATCTTGCAGACGAATGATTATGGAAATAGCTACGCAAAGGACACCTGGGGAATGAAACAGATATCCTCATCATAGCTGCCAAAAATAATGTATCCAGACAAAGTATGTCAAAAGGAAGATTGATAAAACTCAGCAAATGCCGCCTCTGCAGAGGAAGGGGCGAGACAGCAAACTAGGAGATGTAACAAATTACCTCAGAAGTAATCCAGAAACACGCCCAAAGAATTGGTGTTACACTGGGAACTATGCAAACGAAAATTCAGCAATAGAAACATATGTTACAAATATAAGCTGGGTACCTCTCTTGGAACCAAATCCCATGAATTTCTCCTGGACCTCAAAACTTGGAGACCACCACATCAGTGTGAAGATGAAACTTAGTGTAAAACTGGGAAAGTATCGGAGCTTAATCAGAGAGCTTACAATGATGTGGAGCATTGAGTCAAGTGATGTGCCAATAATAATAGGTGCATTTTGAATCGTGCCAAAGTCATCACCTGTCAGACATTGCCGAACAGCTATAAAAAGCATGGCATGAGTGTTAAAAAAGCGGGAAAAGTAAGGACAGCTCAAAGCACAGCACTGCTGTGATAAGTGAAATCGCTGTGAGGAACGCTGGGAACCTGATGAGATTTATTGTCGTAGCCGTCAGGAATGCTGGTAGGAGGTCTAGGGACTTGAGGAGAGGTCACAGTCTCTAGCAATGACCACCAAACGTTTGATATGAACATGTAGACGCATGAATATCATTAAGGAGAATAAGAATAATGACATGAAAAACGAAACTATTTTGATTTTCAAAAATATTGTATAATATAACAATGAAAACATGGATGGTGCGTTTTGAAAGTTTGTTTTCTTTTTTTTTACATTTGAATTCAAATCTGACGGATGAAAATAGACATGATGTACATAAATAGGCCATTCAAAGAATGCGATATTTTTTTTTCGGGTACAAGTCCCGTGAACCCGTAAATACAGCGTATAGGAGTGGAGGTGTTTAACTGCACCCTGACCATACTAATCAACGTACAAAACAGAAATATCTCCATTTTATTCCTCAGATACAAATATGTAAACATCATATATTTTTCCTCTGAAGAAGTTGGCTAACTATAAAAGAAAAGCACTAGAATATGGCCCCGTGATGATAACTGTTTTTGAGATGTAACACCTAAAATTTTTACTTCACCCTCCAATTTTCACGTTACTTACATTCTGTTGGATCACGTCACATCCACACTTAACATATATATATATATATATATATATATATATATATATATATATATATATATATATATAGCTGTATGTATGTGTATGAAATCCAACAAGATTTCAGTGCTTTGGATATACATATATGTATGGATGTATTCCTCTATTCAGCTCAATGGTTAAAATTAGTTTCATTTTGCACACATCTGGATGCCTTACATGACGCAAATTCTCTTTTGACGACTGCAATTGCCAGCAAAAAATAAGTAAGTCTCCAGATCTTTGCCAAAGTCGTTAGTGCGTACCACTTTCTCCAATAAACTTTTACGATGTACTGCCTAGACGACGTATCAGTGGTTACCATACTACTATCCTTTTTGTTCATCATTTGCGTACTAACAATATTCCGATTGCATCTACTCAGTACTGAGAAATAGATCATCTACATCATTCCACATTTTTATTACTATGGGGAGGTATTGTCCAGAGATCGGATCACCAGTGACCATATTACTATTTTTCTTTTTAGAATTCTAAATTTGCATACTAATAATATTCCGATTGTATCCGTCGAGCTCTGTGAAAAAAGATCATCTACACCAATATACATTTTCATTACAATGGGGATATATTGTCCAGAATTCGGATCATCGGTGACCATATTACTGTCCTTTTTAATCTATGTTTGAATATTAACTCACCATTGTATCTGTCAAAGGGGGTGGGGCATAGACAGAGCATTCTCACGGTGATCTGTTTTTATCCTGAAGCTCTTGACTGAACAGGCTGCGTTCAAGGCCAACTCTTGGATCTCTGGCGCCTTGGGCTAGCTAAAATTGAGCTCCCGTTAGATATATTGTATTATCTATCATAAAAAAGTGACTTGACATTAAAGAATTTCCTTATTTTAACAGCTTTTTTCAATGTCCAGTTTATTATTTCAGAATTTTTTTTTTTCATTTGTAATTAGAAATTTTTACCGCCTCTGACGCATACTGAGTGTCCTTTCACACTCGGCCTTCCAGATGACTGCCCGTGTTGCCGGTACCTAGGACAGGCACCGGCCGTGTTATTAGAACGACAAGATATGAAAGAGTCTACCGAGCGAGGAGACGAAAGACAAGCAGCGACTGAGACGCAAGCAGTATTCGTTCCTCTATTCCTTCACTTATCATTGCATTCATTTTTTGCTGCCTAATTTTCCCGCTCTTTTCCTCGCTCGTTTGCGCGCTTACGTAGCAGTCGGTAATGTCGCTGCTTCCCGGCTTTGGGCTCTGATGCAGACAGGAGGTTTTTTTTTTTTTGCTTTTTTTTTTGTTGTTGTTCACGTTTCTGTTGGTCATGTTTCCGTTTTTGTTTTTTATTTGTTTGAGTCATTCCGAGAGATCTTTTTTCTTGCTTTACTGCATGCATTCTTCCAAATAGGTCCATTTTTTAAAAAATCATTTGTACGTATTTTTGGTAGCTTTGTAATCACAAAGGAATGGATAATTAATTTCAGTGATTATTCAAGCATACTTGCAATAACAAAACTGTTCGCTTGTGTCAGCTCATTTGATACGCACATTTATCTATCAAAATATCCATCCATCTATGATTATCTAGCAATCTGCAATTACTAATGAGCTAGGCATCAGCCTCCCTGCCTACCCATCCAATCGTATATGTATATACCTGCCTATCTATCAAAGTAAATTGTTATATCTAACAAGCTAGCCATCTATTTCTATCTATGTTGATAGATAGACTGATAATGAACTTGCTAACAACCGAATGAACAAACAGCTTTTACATCCTATCTTTTTTCCCTCGCTCGCTCTCTCTCTCTCTCTCACACACACACACACGCGCGCACTCCTTCTATGTGTGGGGGGTGCGTGTGTGAGTGTGTGCGTGTGATTTTTGATCAAATAAATGAAGTACATGAAGAAAGCAAGACATTTGGCCTCGACATGAGATTCAGCAAAACGAATGTCGTGTACAACAAGCATGTTGAGGACAAACACATAATGATCGAAATCAAAAGCATAGAGCTGAAGAAAGTAGACCACTACACCAACCCACGACAAAGAATCTCAATGAAATCCCCAAAAGACGGAGAGATCAAGCAAAGAATAACGTTAGGTTGGAAAGCCTTCGGTAGAGCAAGCTCGACTTTCAAGAACAAGAAAATCCCATTAGCCCTGAAAAGAAGGGAATACAACCAATGTGTCCTCCTGATAGTCATCTACAGAGCAGATACTTGAAACCAACCTTGAAGATTGACCCCCAAACTGGGAATTATTCAACGTGCACACGGGAGAATCATACTAAAAATCACATGGAGAGATCATAAAACAGCGCAGTATTTAAGAGAAAATACAGATCTTCTAAACACATTAGAAAACTCAAATGGTAAAGCCCATGACAGAGAGCTCTGGTGGATCTTGGAGAAGGTCTTTATCCATCTACAGGCGCTAAAAATCTAATGACGACGATGCTACGAATTGTCGTTGTTAGATAGTTGTCAGATTAATTGGTTTACTTCTTATCTGAGTCAGCTTATGTGATATATGTATTTAATCTCACATACATATATATATATATATATATATATGTATATATATATATATATATATATATATATATGCATATATATTCAAACACACACACATATGTATAAAAGAAAACGTTATGTTTATTATTACTATTCAGATTAGAAATATCAATCAGTTGATTGGTAGATTCTGCAAAACTTATTGCTAATTAAATTGTTTATATGGAATTTTCGAGAATTTGGAATATAAATTTTCTTTATTTCCTGGTGAACTACCATTATTTTTAATTACTTGAAAAATCTGATTTGGTTGGCTTTGAAGCAATCAACGAATGGATTCATCTGGATCTTCATTCGAAGTTGCCAAGATGGCAATATATATATATATATATATATATATATATATATATATATATATATATATATATATATATATATATATATGTATATATAAATATATATATATGTATATATATATATATATATATATATATATATATATATATATATATGTATATATATATATATATGTATATATATATATATATATATATATATATATATATATATATATATATATATATATATATATATATATGCCACACAAAAGGTCCAATAAATGTAAGAGGAGTGAAAAACAACACACTGCTTGAAAATTATTTAATATTCGATAACTTCGATAATTTGTGTGAAGCCTTTCAGTTAATTATTTACACACAGGGCTAGATTTACAAAATGTAGCCCGTCACAACTAAATTTGATCCGAACTATCCATTGTATAATGTTCAATATATATGATTAATCTTCACATAAGTACACTGACATAGGGGTATATATTAATGAATAATCTTTTGAGCATTATCAAATTTTGGCTTGAAATTCTCAAATGAAAAGCTTTACTTGCTCCCTACTGCATCCACTCCGATCGTCAATCTACGGCAGTATAAAAGCAGCGCTGACCGGAAAGTATGAGTTCCGGGGAATTTTTGAACTCTTCTAAAACTGATTATCAGCTTTGAGCAATAAATGATCATTTTTAACATCGTGCTATGGGTTTTCTGTTGTATGTATACATATGAGCATGTTTGCAGCATTTTTTTACCTTCTCTGTCAAGCTGTGCCGTAATTAACAGAAGTAATTAAACATAAAAATGGTTTGGCTGTTGTTTTATAACAGTGACATTCATCACCGTAACGATTGGACAAAAAGAACTTCTGCATAGTTGTTTTCATTTTGTAAGTCAACAAATGATATGTTCCTCGATATGTCATAAGTATCAATTTTTGGTTTGATTTACTTTCATTTCAAATGAAGTTGTTTTTAATCGCAAGTAAATAGCAGCAAAAATTAACAATAATGATTTATGATATTTCATCTGCAAGAAAAGTTCTAGATGTCTTTATCAAATCTCTGGATGTCTCCATATTCCTCTTGAAAGAAACCAAAATAACTTTATTGAGTATTGATAACACCTATACTCTAAATCAATTACACTTATGCACATACAAACCAACACACACACTGACACACACACACACACACACACACACACATATATATATATATATATATATATATATATATATATATATATATATATATTGTGCTCTTAAAAACAATTGTGATGCTGTTTCCAGTGGATTATGGCAATAAACAGCTATTTATCTCCATAGTCTGTGGGGAACAGCATTGCCGTTTGATGGTGGATGTGATTGGCACGAAACGTTGAAATTCACCGGTTATATGTCCTTGTAATTTTTCTAGTTTTATTAACTGATAACTCTATTTACTTCGTCAAATAATCAGAACAACATCTACAACGGATAAAATCTTTTCGTTTGTTTTCTGTTTGTATCGTCATAAATTGAGATATATGAAGTATATATATATATATATATATATATATATATATATATATATATATATATATATATAGCGCAATATAACATAATATTACATAATATAAACAATATCTGATACTTGATGGATTTAATTGCCTGAAGAGGCCCAAACAGGACAGAAACATCAACATGTTTATGTAGCGAATTTACTTCCAAATATATATATATATATATATATATATATATATATATATATATATATATATATATATATATATAACACTTAAATTGCAAACACTCTGTACAGTTATACTCAGTTGTGTTACCTGTTTCCTTGGGTATACCAACGAGACACGAAACTGGGTCATATAGTTGGATATAGTTACACCAGGGAAGTATGATAAATAAGATACTATACGAAAAACACACACAAAAAAAAAACAGTATTCAACAGCTGTGACCCATGAATTAAGTCTACGTAGACTTTAGTTAAAAGCAATGGAGGTGTTAAATCGGACAATGACAAGTAACCTTGCTTGGTTTGTTAAAGGCTAATTCTGTCTCTCCCATCCCATTCTACCATTGTTGTTCGCATAATAGATTGAATCTCTGTCGGTGTCAACGAATCATTTTGTCAGATTCTTCCTTTAATGACGCCATCTGTAAAGAGAATTTGATTGCACATACAATTCACACAACGCACCTTCTGCTCAGCTGACTTTGTTGCTATTTTACACACATCATACACATAAGCACAAATATATATATATATATATATATATATATATATATATATATATATATGTGTGTGTGTGTGCATGTGTGTGAGTGTGATCAATGTGTGTGAGTGTTTGGGTGTAAATATGTAAATATAATCAAGTATTACAATGTATACGGACAACATATTAGAGTATCAGTATGGATAGAAATCATAACTGTTTATATTGATACGACTAAAAAATTTTTCTCTATATATGTATCAAAGATACTACTTCATTCAGAAAAATTTTGTGATGAATATTTGAGCAATGGAAATTTTAGAATTAATCATCCTTCAAAAATCATGAGTATATACATATTTGTGTATGTGGGGGGGGGGGGTTGTGTGTGTAAAAAACTGGCAATAAAAATGATGATTGTGGAGAAACTGCAATGTTTATATGAATCCATGTATTCGAAAAATAGAAATCAAGAATCATGTGCAAAGGATGGATATGCTTTTCAGGCTTATGTTTTTGTGCTTCTAAATACAAAAATCTTCAACATATCCCCACACTTATCCAAGATTATCCTGAAACAACATCACGTTGTTATCAGCAAACATAATCATGATAAATCTAACATAGCTTAAACAACTCATATAAAAATAACCATACAAGCGTGGAGTATCTGACCATTTAATTATCATCATCAACATTATCAGCAGCAGCAACAGCAGCTTCTTAGCGTCATTGGTTGGACAAAACCGTCTCCGGGATTCCCCAAAACCTTTCTATCATGGGCATCACTGAGCCAGTACTCACTGAATCTATCTAGCTTGTCACACAATATCACTTTCTGTCGGCTACAATTTCACATATGATTTCTTGGGATCCATGTCGTGAGTTGTAATGTCTAGCAGTTGTCTCATATTTATGCAGCATGACCTGCCAAAAGCCATTTAAATTTTCTAACTATATCTATGATAGCTCAGACTCCCGTCTTTTCTTCAATATCCTGTGCCGTCTTATGATCTCTCCATGTGGGGTTGAGCACAGAAAATTTCATGAAGTCATCGAAAGAAGAAGAAATGAAGCGAAGTATCACACTAAGTCGTTAAGCTCTCGGTAGAGAGAGCTCGACTTTCCAAAACACGCAAATCCCACTAATCTTAGAAGAAGGTATACAACTGTTGTAACCTACCGATATTCCACTATGGAGCTGAAACATGGAACGGAATCGAAAGATTGATCCTCAAACTGAAAAACGATACAACATACACATGAGATAATCATGTTCAGAGTGACCATTTGATAGAAGAAAATCATAACCCAGAAAATCTTCCATAACCTCTCTTGTAGTCCCTTATTTTTTTTAAAATTTATATGGATCCAGTTAAGCATTGCAGTTTCTATGCAATTTTAAAATTCTTGGCCTTTGCTGCTTATGTATTATGAAAGTTTTATGATATCGATAGCAAAAAACAGTTTGAAAACATGGTGAAACTGTATAAAAGTGCCTGGATTATAGTGGGGGTATTGTGCTTGACTATAGATACGGATGAGGGGATATATTCCGTAGTATCTACATGAGACAACGAATCTCCATGAGACTCTCAAAAGAAAAAAAATAAAGCGAAGAATCCCACAAGGTTTGCAAGCTTTTGGCAGAGCAAGCTCAACCTTAAAAAATAACAAGATCCCATTAATCCTAAAAAAAGGGTGTATAACCAATGCATCTCCCAATAGTCACTTATGGGGCTAAAACATGGAAGCTAACCAAGAGACAGATCCGCAAATTGAGAACCATGCAACGCGCACATAAGAGAATTAAACTGGGCCTCATATGGAGAAACCTCAAGACAGCACAGTATATCAAGGAAAAGACAAAAGTGAAGGACATCATAGAATCTGTCAAAAATATCAAATGGCAGTGGGCTGGCCGTGTTGCAAGAATGGCGGACAACCGATGGACATCGCGACTCACGATATGGACCCCCCAAGATCGCATGCGCAACCGAGGTCGGCAGAATATTAGATGGAGAGATGAGCTAGATGAATTCAGAAAATACTGGCTCCGTGACGCCCATGATAGGGGAGTGTTGCAAATCCACCGACGGACGTAAAAAGAATGATGATGATGATAATGATGATGATGGAACAATCGAAACCGGATTCTCTATCCCTACCAACAATACAAACTTTGCTAAATCCAAAATATCATCCGGGCACTTTTATGCAGTTTCACCACCAACATCGCTCCAATGCTCCGAAAGAGCTCGCCATTCCCGGGCGAAATGAAAGCCATCATATATATTTAATAAAATGAGATGTACTTTTTAGTCCCAAGTTTTTTTCCTTTCCATATTGTCAGCCTTGCACAAAAACACACATTACATGTAAGCTAAATGCAGGTATGTGTACGTAAATACAATAATGCTTACACACGTGCATGTCTATTAACCTCTGTAGATCCATATTGCTATAATTATGTGTAAAAGGTAGATATGTTTTATGTTTTTTTTAAAGGATTTTTAAGTGACGAATTCTCTTACGTACGTATTGGCATAGCGCCTGTTTCTCAGTGATAAAGAAGTAATTTAGATATGAGATAATAATGCTTTTTCACTTTGAATGCAATGCTTGTTCCTTAGTGAAATATTTGTTGAAAAGGGCCATTTCCACGAATATTTTCCATCCAAAGTGCTTAAGAAAATCTAATCACCTCTAAGACTTCATATTTTCTATTACAAGGAAAAAAAAGTCGTATTGCCACGAAAAGATTAAAATGAATTGAAAACTAATCAAAATTAAAAATGAAAATACGATTTGGTTTTACGAAGGAGTCTTTTCAAAAAAATGATAATTATCTTTTCCTATATGTTTCCCAATCCATACACAATTAATTTGTTAGCTAAGAAACTCTTGAAGAAATAATGTTCGATGGGAGGGATAAGCAACTAAAGGTTTGATGGATTCAATTTAAGCATTTAAAACAAATGTCAGTAAGGTAGAATGTGTGAGAACATTGCATTTTATTTTTCTGTAATGAATCTCCGTAAAACCGAATCGTATTATATAAATGATTTTGACTAGATTCGACCTTAATCTCAATTATTACGGCAATGAATGGACGTTCGATACAGAAAAACTGATTGATATAGAAACCGTCTGCGTCAAAATTGTGATAAAACAAACATGAAGATTGAGAATAAGGTGAAAAAAGTAACCAAAATTATTAATGGAAATATCAAGTTACAATTCTTCATCCAAAAATCAAAATTAGATATAAATGAAACAAATCATATTTATGACTTTCGGTGATATATGATGCGGTGTCATCCGGTGAAGAGTCGGAATAAGTTCTTTTTCAATTCAATTAATTCACGGGTGCCAGATCAGTAATGGGTCCCTTTCTAACAACTCGAAGACTTTAAACATGGAACAAAATACCTGATCTAACATGTAGTTTGCACAACATTCTTCAAATCAACGTTTGTGATTCTTGTTCCTAAATAAAGGTTCAGAATGTCTAATATAATGGCTTTTAGAACCGATTCTTAAAAGATTAATCCTTAAAGACACAATGTATGGAAATTTTTTGGATCTTGTTGTTGCAGTTTGGGTGTTTCTACTTAGGCTTCTGCATTTAATTCATGTTTGTCTTCGAATTTCTTCATTCTACGATGACAAATAGTTTTCCATCTTGGACTTCTGCATTTAGATATTTCGCAGCTTGATGGTTAGATGTCAAATTCCTGGACGACTGCCTCATGTTTAACCTTGTTTCATTTCATTTGCTTTGTTTTAGTCCCTTCTCTGTGTACTAAGAACTAATCAGCAACACAATACAAAATACACAATAGTTCATTTCATAAAATGCCCGCGCATTCAACATTAAAGTTAGAGTAGAGCATAGAAATGTAATGGGATGAAAGATTTGCTACACAAAGACGTTTATGCTTCAGCCCTATTTGGGGTTCTTCAGGCGAATAATTCGAATTATTTTGGATCCCTATTGAAAGCACAAATAGACACATCTCTAATAACGTTTCGAATTGGGATCCAAATAAATCGAATCATTTGCCCGTAGGAGCCTAAATAGAGCAGAAACATTAACGTATTTGAGTTGCAAATCTTTTATTTCATCATATATATATAATATATATATATATATATATATATATATATATATATATATATATATTATGCTGAGTTTACTTTCCGAATACTGTTTAAATCAAATGAAATCCTTGGTGTAAATAGTGTATGTATAAACATGTAACACACGTTTTCGGGAACTTACGGCCAAAATATTTCAACTGGAGATAGAATTAAAAAAAAAATTTCCGACTTTTGAGAACACTAATCACTATCCCAGGAAAAGTCGTAGGAATGTAACGACTCTATCAATCTGAAATCCAAGTAAAAATATACGACTGACCATTCTCAAGAAAATTTGAAATGCTTTGATTCCCCAAAATAAAGTGGCTGTTAAAATCAAACCCTAAAACTGAAATCACATATTGAGTTTGTAGCCTGTAAAATAAAACAAAATGCAAATTAACAATTTATTCCTTGGGCTTCCGTATTTCTAAATTACAGACAAATTTTGGGTGGAAATTAACGAAAAAATTCCCAAATATTTCATTCGTTGACCTTAATCTCGTAAGAGACTTGAACATTTTCAACTCAATGACTGCAGCCTTGCTTATAACCACTAAGTTGAATCATGCTTAAAACCAGATAACAATACAGTCCATCACAGGCACTTGCATGCTTTCATGAACACACGTACACATGGCTCCATATTCTCATAATTCTTGTATATACGAGGTATAATAATCCTCGTAGTATCAAACATTGAATCAAATTCATTCATGTATTTCTCTGTAAGGGTTTCCTTTATTCGTCCGCTCTCCCTGCTTCTTCTTTCTTTCAACTAACCATTTCCGCGTCAGGGAACACAGGTTGTCATGGCGACGATGGGAAATCATTATTCCTAATGTTTTAATTTTCCATTATAAACTTATTTATTTATTTATCAAAAACTGACAACCAAATCTGTCACCAAAGATATGAACATAGGTATCTTCAGTTTTTGACTTGGTCTAGCTGTCTGGCTATGTACATATTGAGCGTACTAGCAGCACCTATGAAACAACAGCCTTGAACATTTCGACATTTTCTCCTAAATATATGTATAAAGAATCTCTTTCTGAAAAAAAAAAGCAATTTATTATGTGATTTCATGCTACAGTGTTTGGCAGCATTGTAGTTTTTTTTTAAATGCTGACTTTATTTCTAGTGACTGATTTCCAATGTTATGCATTCGATGTAACGCATTCGTTGATCACTCCTTTCTTCATATTGATCACCCCTAACAAAGCTGGCTGCCACAAATGTCCGTCACTTGACGTTTTCTATTGACTGACCAACCAAAACTGTTTTATTACATTCCATTTCTTCTTCTCCAAGATTCAGAAATATATATGTTTGGAAGGAAAAACACAGGTGTGTATGTGTGTGGGGGCTGTTGCATGTGTGTGCTTATGTGTCTATAAGTACGCGTGTGTACAAGTGTGCGCGCACACGTGTGCATGGGTGATTGTTTGGATGCAGGAATCCGCGTGGGGGTGTATAAATATTAATAGACTTGTGAAAATAATTGACAAATACATTTGAATTGCTATCAGATGATTTTTTTTAGGAGAGAAACCAAACACAAACGTGTACACACTCACACGCACACGTATAAGTGTTCAACTGATTTTTTCGTCACAATTAATCTGGCACTTCTTTTAATCCGTGCATAATCATGTGCGAACATTCAATATATATATATATATATATATATATATATATATATATATATATATATATATATATATATATATATATATATATATGTATGTATATATATATATATATATATATATATGTATATATATATATATAGAGAGAGAGAGAGAGAGATAGATAGATAGATAGATAGATAGATAGATAGATAGTTGTTGGGCAGTGATCACTGAGAAGAAAGAATTTTTAAAAAGCAAATTGACACAAACCGTTGGATTTAGCATACATACACATTGGAAACTGTACCCCTGTCCCCTCTAAAAAATGTAATCATGGGGGGTTATCATGAAAAAAAAAAAAAAAGAAATTAAGACCATTTTTTCTGGACGTGGGTAAATGTTCAAATTTTCTGTCCTCCAGTTAAATTGGTATGGCTTGTACTTAAATTGCATACATACATTAGTACAAACATAGCCAATCAGACTAAATCGGAAACTGAAAGAAACATATGTTAATCGTTATAGCAGCGGTCTGGGTTGATAGTTTTCAATAGATAGATATGTATGGACTGTATAATAGAAATCCAATTTTCGTTTCTTTGAACGGGGATCTTGCTCGCAGGTTCTGTAACAAACATCTAAATGTTGCATATCCATCTCAATTATAAATCATTTTCCCGGCATCCCAATTCATTACGGTGTGTTTTCTTCTGGCAAAGATAAACCATAATCAGGAGCTATTCATGACAATTGCAATTTTTTATACACGGATACATAACACAGATACTTGCATATTCTCGGAGGGAATATCTTTTGAGTACATGAACACGCACACACGTACACACACACACACACACACACACACACACACACACACACATATATATATATATATATATATATATATATACATGTTTGTGTGCATGTATATAAATATATATGTATATACCTATATGTAAATCTATATGTATGTATTTACATGTATATGTGTGTGGGTGGGCGTTTGTGTGTATACATATGAATTAAGAAATACATAAGCTATTATAATCAACAGCTATTCACAAAAATTGCATCTTTTGCAAATAAATACAAAGCCGACATTTGCATGATATTAAAGCAGATATCTTTTGAGTACATGAATATAATATAGAGAGACATATTTATTGATAAGTAAACAAGAGTATATCCATTCATACAGAGGTATGAATAAATGCATATTAAAATAAAATTGCCTTTGAAATGCCTCAGAACTCTTCAGCTTGAAAGTCAGTCTTAAGAAAACGGTAATATTTCAATGATCTTCACCTTGTCAGGATATCACCCACCTTCCATCTCTATCGGATCGACAAACCTAGGAACAGTCCACGATTCACCGATTTAGGATATCCTTTGACGCTAATTTGTGCAAAGGTGTTAGCGATCAATTGGCAAAGGCAAAGAAAGTCTTTGGTACACCCCCAGAGGAGACTGTAGCAATAAGAAAATTCAGAAAACGCCAGAGTAAGAGTCTACAAAGCTGCTTGGATAGCTAACCTTCTTTATGGAGTCGATTATTGAGTAATCTGTCAGCACAACAACGTGACCTCGATTGCATCCATCAAGATTGCCTTTGCAATAGAGTAAGCTCGATGCTAACACCGAGATCATCAAAACAGCGCTGCAAGCAGTGAAGTTATTCTGCAAAAGACACGATTTCACTGAACGGATGACGTCTCGGAAATGGACGATTATCGTCTACCAAAGACAATATTGTTCAAATTGGCTTCTGGCTGATGGAACGGACGGACACCAAGGAAGAGTTACAGGGACTCTTTAAAATAATGTCCATCTCTTTTTGAATCACCCATCGCTAAAAAGAAAGCAGAAACAAAAATGAAGAATATATGACGATGCAAAATTTTTCTGGCTACCTCCGTATCGAAAACAAATCGCAGAACCAGACCAACTGAAATAAGCTTCTTCGTTTGGATGCAAGACCCTTTGCAATCTCACCGGGGAACATTGATCCTCTCATGTGGCTTACGCCAGCCAACAAAATGCTTGTAACGGACATGGAACCGATTCAAAAGTCAGCGTTCAAAACACCAAGCGATAATGTATATATATATATATATATATATATATATATATATATATATTATTAAGTGTATGTACATGTTCAACTATGTGTTTCTATTTATATGACAACTAAATAGGCACATATGAAGTACACATCCATATTTGTTTATTCTATACACATAATACATACTTATATACTGTTTTTTCTCACAAAGGAGGTCAGATATGCAAAGGTTTTGAGATGAAGAGATTGTGCTGCACCAATCACCTTAGTTGAACGGGACTGCCTGCTTTGAAAATCATTCTTTAATTCCTGGCTTTACTTGAAAGCATACACTGATTTCTTCCTTAATCAGAAATGCTGGACATCGCTCCTCGTTGCTTCTTAATCTATGGATATCACATAAAATAGTATATGTATTTGAGAATTTAAAAAAAAAATTCCAAACGGTTTCACCATTTCATTTTATGGTTGATAAAATTGATTAAGTTGGATTATTAGATATATTTAGAACTCGTCATTAAAGTCAATAATTGAACAACCGAAGCGTCAAAATTCAATCAAAGAATAAACATCGTCAGAATGAATTCTACTTATGACATCCGTTACGTTTTCCACAGGAAAACATCTAAAAAAGATCAAAACATACATCTGGATTCTGGAGATCCGATGTTTTATTATCAAACCTATCAAAATAAGACTCCTGAAAAGTCAAAAAACATTTTTCCAAGGATGGAAAAAATATTCTTAGAAGGGTTCTAGTGTGGTTCAAATGCCAATTGTCAAGTCTTGAATCTGCAAACACGTATGCAGAAAGATATAACCCTTTCATGATTATTGATTTAGAGTTTTTCCAATTTTTCTAATAGATAAAAATACCTTCCTGCTTTGTGTATGTATCACTAATTCATTGAGGAGGGATAAATTACTTTGACCATTTGAAACCGTATCAATGAACATTAAAACATAGATACATATCAATACAGTTAACTGCAAAAGTCATGTCAATTGAGAAACAAATGAAAGCTGGAAATATAACCATTCAAAGCAGAATTTTACAAAATTCCACTTCATAGGATGTAACAAAGGATCAAAAGATAATGCCAATAATTTAAATAGTTTTATGTAGTTTATATGAGATATATTTCATTGGGCCAGATGATTCAGCTATTGGATAAAATGATATTTTGTATAAGATTTGTTAATATTTTCTTTGCTACGAAGTGGATATAGCTTTGTGAACAAGCCATGAGATAGCAGTTTTTATAACTTTTGTAAGGGATTAGCATTTATCTATCAATCTATTTATCTTTCAAAAGTCGTTCTTATCTATCTATCTATATCGATCTAACTATCTCTCAAACTGTGAAGCTGTCTGACTAACACTTCGCAGCTTTTCGTCCACTTGTCCAGACATTAATTGGAAACTCCGGTAACATTTTTGTCACTCACGGCAAATGGAAGCCTGAAAATCCATGAACAGATATTTCTATTCGATGGGCTACATTTTGGTTGAAAAGATGCAGAAATGCCT
Organism: Thysanoteuthis rhombus; assembly: GCA_963457665.1. Taxonomy (NCBI): domain Eukaryota; kingdom Metazoa; phylum Mollusca; class Cephalopoda; order Oegopsida; family Thysanoteuthidae; genus Thysanoteuthis; species Thysanoteuthis major. The sequence continues at coordinate 20,434,537 of OY735235.1, forward strand.
CCAGGCGCTACTAATAGGGATAGTTGTCAATCGAACGGGTAGATCTTTGCATGATTACTCTGTGCATCGAATATACCAATTTTTTTTACATATATGTAGAACCATCAACATACATTATATATGCATGTATATGTATGTATGCATATATATATATATATATATATATATATATATATATATATATATATATATATATATATATATATACATATATATAAAATACTTATCTATCTATCTATCAATCTATCTCTTTCTCTCTCTCACTATATATATATATATATATATATATATATATATATATGATATCCTTCTTTATATATATTACACACATATATATATATATATAATCTCCTTCTTTATGTATATATTACATATATATGTATGTATTATCGATATATATCTATACATCATCAGTATATATATATATATATATATATATATATATATATATATATATATATATATATATATATATATATATATTCTTAATCTCTCTTTCTCTCTCTTATTCTTTATATATATACGGGTGTATATATACATACATGCATATATATATGCATATAAATATATATATGTATATATATATATATATATATATAAAAATATATATATATATATATATATATATGTATATATATATATATATATATATGTATGTGTGTGTGTGGGTGTGTGTGTGTGTAAGTGTGTGTGTGTGTGTGTGTATGTGTGTGTGAATAAGTATATAAAGAGATAAAGAGATAAACAGATAGATTGAGATATAGATAGATACATACGGAGTGACCAGAGCTTAATGCTCACTCTGATCAAGTCTGAAGATCGCAGCAGTGTAAAAACGTAAGTCACCATAAAGCATCTGTCTATATCAATGTACATAAGCTCTTGCTGATATTGAATACTCTCCACTCATTCATAACTCAACCGTTACATATGATAACTATTTTATTTTTGAATTTATATATATACATATATGTGTATCTGAGAGAGAGAGAGAGAGAGTGTGTCTGTGCTCACGAAAAGTCTGCAAATAGAAAAAAAATTGAGCTGAGTAGCACCATAAACAATGGATTTTATTCAATTAGGAACTTCTAATGTAAGGAGATGCTTTCCATTGTAACTTTCAGTCTGTCATTGTATTGCCTAAAGTAAGCAACTTGTCCGTGAATAGAAAAAAATGCCTCAAGCGAGACTCGAACTTTCATACTCTTTTCTCAGAACACCTCCGTCAAAAAAAATAAAGTGAAATAAAATCATCAAAACATTACTAAAGAAGAAACAAAAAGATACCGAATTGGAAAAAAATTAAAAAGCACTCGGAGAGCTCATATTTTTACTAGAATTTTACACTTAGTAAAAACTGAATAAACATCAGTTCATATATAACTACAATGCAAGGAAAGTGAATGTCAGTTCCGATTTTTCAATCGTTTCAACGTTTGGTGCATATCTGTGAAAGATGTAATTAAAATTCACCGAGTACTTTTACAGATATTGTACGGAAAGAAACTGACAAACACGAGTGGATATATATACTCCCCAATTCATTGGTAAAAAATAGCTAAAATAATAATCTAGTTAATAAAATTCTTTATTAATATCTTCAATTTTCCACACAGCGACAAAACAAAAAAGATCCAGACAAAAATTGGAAGAGAGAGGAACAAAATAAAATGTAAACGAATAAGAATATTTTTTTCTCACCATTTCAATACAAGCTTGATTTAGATTGTCTCTTGGGAGAAAGCAATTACATCGAAGATGTTCTGGAAAAACACTTATTCTTTTATAAGATATCCACACTGTATAACAAACATGTATGTATAAACTAAAGCCGATGTTTAAAACTTACAACAAAAATTAAAAGTGAGATTTTTAAAGGAGGAATAAGAAAAATAATAAAAAAATCTAAATTGCAGAGTAAAAAATAAGCTTTTCTGTTTTTCCTGATGTTCCTGCCATTATGACTTTGGCATGTTCTATAACTTTCAACGTTTCACAGTCTTTAAGCTAACTCAGATTAGCAGACGACATCGGCCCTTTTGCAGAAACCTTCATGATCTCCAATGAGATGAATTGAATAAAAGAAGCCAGAAAATCGGTCTTCACCTACTTCAGTGAAAGAAAAAGTGTGTGCAATAAACATCTTGAGGACAATCACTCAACAATCAAAAGCAAAGACGCAAAGCAGGGGACAGTTGATCTCTATATCTTCCAAGAACAATGGCTATCGATGAAATCCTCAAAAGAAAAAGAAATCGAGCAATGAATCACTAAGGTAGCAAGCTTGGGATGGAGTAAGTTCAATCTTCAGTACAAAAAAATCCCATTAATCCAAAAAAGAAATGCGTCTTCTCGATAGTCAGTCATGGAGCTAAAAAATGGAACTTGACAAAACTGGGAAGAAAACACGCACACGGAAGAATCATGGAGGGATGATGCGACAGCACAATACACTAAGGGGAAAACAAAGTTGAACTCCAGAGAGCACATGAGAAAAGTTACCACAAGAATATAAGATAACAAGATGAACTAGACAAGAACAGAAACACTTGACTCCACGACACCCATGATAGAGAGTTCTAGCGAATCCTTAAAAAGGTTTGTCCAACGACAGACGCTAAAAGGCTGTTGGTTATGATGATATGATATGATGATCTCTAATTCAATTTTATTACACTTATTGCGCAGCTGAATTAAGATAGATAATGAACACCCAAGTAACCTCACATTTACTGACCACATCGGTATCTAAGGTAAGAACCTTTGTGATTAAGAAATATTGTTAGATGAACTAAATGAAGCAAGCAAGAAAGTTGGCTCCTGCATTCATTTCAGAAAAACAAATGTCATGTACAACAAATGTGTCCGGGACAAAGACACAATGACTAAAATCGAAACGGCAAAGCAGGAAAGAAGTAGACCACTACATCTACTTTGGATAGAAAGTACATATAGAGTCACCAAAAGATGGAGAAATAAAATGTTGAATGATACTAGGTGGGCAAGCAATTGGTAGACCAACTTCAACTTTCGAGAATAAGAAATTCTAACGACTATCGAAGAAGGGTATACAACCAATGTATCTTTCTGATAGTCACCTATGAAGCTGAAACATAAAACCTTACAAAAGATTGACCCTCAACCTCAGACTTAAGCAATGTGCACATGAGTGAATCATACTCAACTTTTTACGGAGATATCATAAGATGGCATGATATAACAGAAAGAAGAAAGTAGTCTGAGATATCATAGAAATTTTAGAAAAGCTCAAATGGCAATAGGCTGGACATGTTGCAAGAATATCAGACAACTGCAGGACATCACAATTCACAACGTGGATCCCCAGAGATCATATGCAAAATTGTAGCTGACAGAAAGCAAGATGATAAATTCAGAAACTACTGGTTCTACGATGACCATGATAAAGAGGTCTGGTGAATTTTAAGAAAGGTGTATGTCCAACGACAGACGCTAACAGAATATTGACGATAAAAGTGAATCATTGACTAAATCAAATTGGTATTAGTGAATGTTCAGGAGCCACCCAATGTCCAAACATCATATTTCAAATGACATTACGACAAATGCTGGCATCGGATATTGCCAAGTATAACATAAAGATAAATCTTTCTGGCGTTCAGTTTGATTAAAAATACCTCATACGCCGGACTATAAGACAATTCATTTAGACGGTCTAATGTTCAATGCAACTCATCCAAGTCCCGTAAAAGTCTCATTAAGCTTTGGTAGTCAGTCCCCTTGTCATGATATCTGCGCACTGTGCGTAATGTGATATTTGTATATTTCATTTCTATGTGGTATGCCCGTCAGTCAGTGTAATATACGGTATACACCAGCCGGTTTTGTACAATTAAAGAAGAAGAAAAAGAAAAAAGGAATTAATTCATCTAACTATTTTTCAACATTAATTTTGTTCTAACAATATCTAGCAACAGGAGTTTTTTTTAAAGATTTCACTTTGGTAATATGGGCATCAAATTTATGAATCATTTCATCATTAGCAGCGATTGTAGTCTTTGAGAAGAGGTTTACATTAGTGGTTCCAAAACTAATTTTGTTGCAGAACCCTCATATACTTTTCAAAATTACAGAACATATTCCACTATTCTACGGACAACGGTTGAAACACTAATTTTGATAAAGCACTGAATGAAAAAAATATCTTAGAGAGAGATAGAGAGAATCCTTTCATATATAAAAAGATATAGAACTGAAACATTACGATGAAAGCTTTACTGTTTTAACTATTATAAATTTGTTATTGTTGTAAAAAAAAAAAGGTTTTTTAAAGCCGATGAATAAATATGTTTTAAAAGACACCTTTTCAGCGGAACCTTCAGCTTTCGAAGAACCAATTTCGTTAAACTCTGATCTAGATTATTTTATTCAGTGGTTTTGAAGGCATATTTTTCTGAATACAATTCATTGAAATTATCTAATGATGATTAAGGTGTTGATTTGTTCCTATAATTGCTGCTTGCTTGTGTCTCGTTTGACTTGAGCATCCGATATAAGTTTGCTCTTCATTTTTCATACTATTATGATAAATCCTCCTTGGCGTTGGCTAGTAATATTCAGCCGTTTCAGAGTTGTATGATTGAATGTCAACTTTCTGAGAGTTGACCTTGATTCAATTATTTTTGTCTTCTCTTGGTTTTTGTTTTTTCCCTGAGTTCTGGGAACATGATTTACATCGTAAAACTTTTGTTCTTGATTCCGAAAACATGCCTTGTCCATCGGAGTATGTGAAGTTTGATGGAAACTTCGACACTTGCTTGATTGATATGTTCAGAGACTCGAGTATTGGCGACTCTCTGCTTTCAGCTGATGCCTAGGATTGACTGGGCCTTTCGAGGCTCTTTATGTTATGACAATACAAGAGTAATGCTTCACATCCATTTAGCTGTACGTTGCTTTTTCTTCGATGATTTTTGTCACTTCTAACGGATAACATCAAGAAATATCTATGAATATTTCCACTTGGAAGATGAAATTTACGTTAAATATGCACCTCCCATATATATATATATATATATATATATATATATATATATATATATATATATATATATATATATATGGTACAGATCAGGGTAGCAGTATAACATAATATGATGATATATCAATAATATAAAGCCACTTCTGAAATGTAATGGATTTTATTTCTGATGAGGCCCTAAGAGGGCAGAAACATGAGCTAGTATGTGTGGCGAATCAACGTTCTACTATATATATATATATATATATATATATATATATATATATATATATATATATATATATATATATATATATATATATATATATATATATATATAAGAGAGTAAGATATTCTAGAAACAGGTTCACGGTAATACAATTGATGATCCCAACTGATAATCGATGTCAAATATTAGCATCCACGTTTAAACAACGATGATAAAATTCAATGTCCTATGTATAACGACAGCTATTTGAACATTATATATTAACAGGGATTGGATCGTAACTGACTTTCAAGACGTGACATCATTGGATAATCCGGAAAAGGTTTGCATCAAAATTACAAAATCTCTCAACTATAAATCTTTTTCAGCTAAAGTTTTAAATTTTGACTATATCTATCTATCTATACATGTGTGTATATATGTAAGTGTGTGTGTATATGTATGTAAGCTTATATATATATATATATATATATATATATATATATATATATATATATAAAGCTTATGTGTAGATACTAACATTGTAAAACAACTATGAAACACTAAATAACCGAACGACAAACTTAATTGCAATTTTATATACACAGATCAATAGTTGATATAGGAGCTGGATGATTATATCAATAGTAATATTGCAATGTAAGTATAATTGTATTGTTAATTATATAGATATGAGTATGAATAATTTTTAATTTGTAGGGGAAAATGCATCTGATTTTTTAATATCTTATCATTAAGCTTTTTTTTATATAACCAATGGAGTTGAGTACCAGTCTGAATGATTGTTTCAAACGAAACAGATTTATATTTCATACTAGATAGAATCATGTTTGATATTAAATACAGTCTCTGCTCTGGCATCGAGACCTCCACAAATGAATAAATATCAACTTAATTGTAATTTATTGAGTGAAACAGATAGTGAGACTGTTGACACCACGGTTCCAAGCGACGATTATTACAAAACCAATATCATGAAGAAAGATTTTCCACAAATAGTGAGGTAAACAACACTTTGATTTATGAATTTAATTATAAAAATATTATTTTGCAGATAAATTTACTTGGAAAATATTTTTGACGTGAGAGTCATCTCAATGAATAACAAACTGAACAATCAACTCCGTTACAATACAATGGGAGAAATAATTTCTACTCATTTTCTTTCTTTCAGTTCACGAATATAATAATAATGAAGCCCGAGGCCATCAAATCTATGTACAAGCTTTATAATTGTTTTAAGCTCCATGTAAAATTGATATGAAAATTAATAACAAAGCTCAAACTGAATTCCCACTTCCGTCAAAAGATGTTTACAGCAATTTTTGTATAAAACTTTCCAGCTTTAAACACCGAACGATTAAATATCATCTTTTTCTTTGTCATTTCAGTCGTTTACTTCCCAAAATGTATTTTTCTTCAAATTTTTTCCCTGTTTCTCATATACTTTGCTATTATGGTACATTATATAAATTGTCTCTTGACGTGATCATCAGTTGTTTACCATATAACTGTTTCAGGGATTTTGAAAACAATACTGATGTATAAACGAGGCACCAGAGCGGTGTTGATCAAACACCACCTCATTTACATACTATAGATTTCATGTCATGCACATAGTCTGTCATTTTATATAAAGTTTTATGTGTAACATGTGTTTGAATTATTCTATATTACATACCATTTATTTTTGTTTACATGGCTTACTTACGTAGCTTATCCAAAGAATGTATAAAATGATGAGTGATCGGTAGGTATAATAACAGACGTGACATACTGTTGGTGTTATTTCTATTGAATGTATACGTGAAATAAGGAAAAAACTAAAAAAAATACATGAATCGTATTAACAGATCTCTCTCTCTCTCTCTCTCCATCTATCTATCTATCTATATATATATATATATATATATATATATATATAGTGAGCCCAACCAAAAGACAGTCCCACAAAAAGAGGCCGACAGAACACAAGATGGAAAGATGAACTAGACAAATTCTCTAAATACTGGGCCTGCAATGCCCGTGATAGGGAAATGTGGCGGATCCTGGAGAAATTATATGTCTAACAACGGACGGTAAAAGACCAATGATTAAGATATATATATATATATATATATATATATATATATATATATATATATATATATATATATATATATATAATCGATACAGAAATATTTTTTAAAATTGTACAAAAATAATTCTCCATTAGAATGGAATAAGCCCCTTTTTACATGTATGATAATCTTCCCGTTAATATATAAGACTTTCCAGTTAGCCTCAGTCAGTAAAACGGTGAATCTCAAGAGAGAAATATGAATTTCACATAACAGTTGACATCCCTGATTTTGGTGAAGTTTATTCTTGTTTTTACTCTTCTTGTTACGGTAGGAGAAAAAAAAAACTTTCAAATCAGTGTGTGAATATACTGGCACACACAGGTATACTTTTAACAAAGCAACAGGTTCTTTCTTGTGTTTGGTTAATTCGAAAAGATTTGAAAAGATTCCATAATGTTTTTTGGCTTTTCATTGCTTGTGCAATGAGACATATAGTAAGTCTTCCAGAATCCACAGGATAAATCCAGAAGCGAGGAAAATGGATTGTTAAGACAAAAAATCGATTGGCGTTTATACGCCTTTTACTCTATGTGAGAAAATATGAACCATTCTTTGATAATACATCCACTTTCCTTTGACTATAGATTGATTAAAAGAATTCAAAACGGCTTGGCTACCCTCAAAATAGACTTCAACATCTAAACATAAACGGACCTGAATCATCGAAAGAAGTTTCCCTTCTTTTTAACAGGCTGCCTCCCAGTGCTAGACGGACCAGTTGTCCTAACTATCTACCTATAACCGGAATATAACAAGGCTACAAAGCCTAGTTATCCCTGCAATTTGCTTTAAATATTAATCCTCTGTCTCTGGCGGGATTCAGGCGGCATACTAATTGCTCCATGCTAATTGAGGTGGTGTTTGATCAACACTGCTGGGATGCTGTGTTGATTTTACTGTTTTGTTTTTAAAATCCCCGAAATAGTTACATGATAAACAACTGATGAGGGCCAACAATATGAAAATTGACACATTGTACGAAAATAAGAAAGTATATGTGAAATTGGGGAACACACAGAAGAAAATAATATAAATTGCATTGACAGATATTGAGAAATGAATTACTGAAATGACACATGAAGATTCTTGAAAAAGTTTTTTAATGTTCAGTGTTTAAAGCCGAGAAGCTTTCTGAACTATATACATATATATACATATGTGTGTGTGTGTGTGTGCGCACGTGCGCACGTGTGTGTGCGCGTGTGTGCAAGCTTCTGATAAACAAATATCTGTATCACAAACGATTAAGTTCTACAGGAGCGTAACGCATTAACCACAACACTACAGTTACTGATCGGTCTGTTTTAGGAATAATATTACTACATCTTTTTTTTTTCAAATCTGGTAACCAATCAAGTGATGGGAAAGCAATGACGTAAACACGACCTACATTTTTTTATTCCAAAGAAAAAAGGAAAATGATCGCAGTGTGCATAATGACGATGACTCAGGAACGGAGAATCGAATACAGGTAACGATTAAGAGACAACTAGATAGAAGACTATAGTAGATACATCTGGGTTCGGGTTTCACTGCTCTGTACTCTGTAGTTTATGAGAATATGGTAAGACGAAGAGAAAAAAAACTATTCTCGGATGTAGATTCAGTGGGTTAAGAAGCTGGGTAAACATCGGAAAGAGATTGACAAATGAAAAAATTAAGAAGAAAAGGTAAATAGGTAAAAAGATGCTGACAGATGAAAAATATAAGATAAAATAGGTAAAGATTATCTGATGATGGCTTTGGTGTCGATGAGATGAGGAAAAAAACACTGGAGAATTTAGCAGAAAAGTTCATTCTGTTTACGAATTCATTTGGCTTTATTTTTTCTTTCTTCTTTTGTCTTTTAAAGTTAGCCAGAGAATAAATGACTGAGGCAGACGATAGGAAAAACAAGAACAAAATGGCCGCTGACGAACGAAATTTGATCCATTTTCAGTCAAATCTAAATGTTTTTTTCCAGTATATTGCTTACCCTATTGTTTGCATATATTTTCCCTTTTGTGGGCGTAAGTCTCTACATTTGAACGGTTGGTTAAGAGTACATTCTTTTGTGCCGCCATTACGTGTGCAAAAACGTTAGTGCTATTTTAGGGTAAGCGTATTACGAAGTTGTTCGTATAGACATATAGTTTTGAGTGTGTGGTTTGTTTTTATTTCTGCAATATCATATTTAGAATCTATACAAAAAAGTGCACACTGTCATAATTGAATTTGCGTTCTTGACAAGGATCGTACATTCAATACTGATAAACTCGCTTCTAGGCCGCCTTAAGCGGCCATCTGGTTCGATGTCAATTCACTTTCTATCTATAGGATTTACATTAAAACCATTGGAAAATTGTTAAAGGAATGTGGTCTATCATAAAACATTTGGATCTTTATGATATATGCCATACTGGCTACTGGGGGATAACACTCCACTTCAACGTCTATTTTGACTATTTTTCAAAAAAAGTTAGTTTATATATATATATGTGTGTGTGTGTGAGAGAGAGAGAGAGAGAGAGAGAGTTAATATCTAAGATCCTACAATGTCGCTCTGTCAGTAAAACAGCCTCCAAAATATCAGTTGGAGGGGGTTCAAATCATGGTTGTGAGTCGGAATTTTAGTTATAGATTTGCCTATCTAGTTTTGGTGAGGATTGATATGATTGTTGTCTTTCTTATTACGGTATTACGGTAAAGTCAACTTTAAGTATGGAATTGGACTATTACGGGTCAGCACAATCAAAGACACCACATAAACATTTTTATGATGCACATTGGAATGGGAATTTTTTTTCTCTCCTACCAAGGGCATGTAATGGTATTACGTTAACAAAAATTTCTTCAAAGACGTGCAGTTTTTTTTAGTTTTGGTATAGAACCTACGACCAAACAGAAAAAAAAACGTAGAGTTATTTCATTATTGTAATTTGGATGCACATGGTTAATAAGTACAAAAGTTTGTTGTACCTATTGTCAGTTTCGACAAGGGTAAATTTCATGATCGTTATAGTCATTTTGGATATATTTTGGTGGCTGTTTTACTGACAGAGCGAAATTGTTGGATCTTAGATATTAACACACACTCACTCTCTCTCTCTCTCTCTCTCACACACACACACAAATATATATATATATATATATATATATATATATATATATATATATATATATATATATATATATATATATATAAACACTAAAGTATTTTCTGTGAGAGTGACGTGTTGAGCTCCTAATTACACCGGGGCCAATATGGTTTTAACTTAGCATAGCTTTGCAAGGGGCTGCAACAGTGGTGTTCCAATCCAAATATTCTGCGAGACAAATTGGCTCTCCAGTAATGTAATATGCATATTTATATTTCACATAACTTATAACTGTAGTTTCGTAAATACAGTTAATCATCGAATTAAATCTTTAAAATTAATTTGATCGTTTATTTCTAAAATCGGCCCGCTTAATACGTCGGTAAAAACTCCTCAGGGCTTTTGCAAAATGAGCCTGATTATAAGGATAACACAAGCAATAGTTTTAATTTTCAGCATTTACAACTGTTTGATAATATTTTGATATTAGGAATTAATTGAACCGGAGGACATGTTATCTAATTTTAATGATTTCATATTAAAATTTGATGGTAGCCTTGGACAGATATGATAAAAACCATTTTGTTCCTGAATCGGTTGACTTCGCCAACAACGTAAATTTGTAATAAAATGTATACAGGCAGAAGCAAGATAGCATTTATGGTATTTTCTGAAAGTGGATGACAATTATTATCTTGCTTCCTCTGATCAACCCTTTCAAGCCGACATATTACAGAGTTTAATGCCTGAAGTTTCAATATTTGGAAGAACTAAATTCATAATGGGATACATCTGTCCCATTAGACATTTACCGCAGGACATATTTATCCAAATAGATATATCACTGTTACGGTTTAACCGTTACTCTCCATGGACATGAATTATTATATTTTGTCCTTCTTACTCCAGCCACTTTCATTCTTTTTTCGCATTGTCGATTGAATAACTGTCGCCTTAAAAACTTTTTTATTTATACGTGTTTTTCTTCTTTATTTGTATGTTTGTTTGTTCCAGTGCTGTGGCCATACTGTTTTGTCTATAGACTTGAAAATTAGCTTCAGTATTCCATTACATCTTTTTCTAATTCTTTTTTAAAGCTCTTTGAACTTTTGAAGGCTTCATACTGACATGTCTATTTACAACATTCTTCAGAGAGTTTTTATTGTTGTAAATATTTGTAAATATTTTTTGGATGTCTTTTAATCTATTTTAGATGTTTTTTTCTGCTGGAAATATTCTAGCTGTATTTATTCTCCAATGGTTTTTCTTCACATGTCTTGAAAATTTGACACTGGTTTTTCAATTATTGACTGTAATGGCGAGTTTCTCTCTAGTTTGCTTTCACTTCACACGCTTTTTTTATCATTTCCTTATTTAACATAATTATTCTTTATCAACACTTTCTTTTTCTTTCAACTTTTTTTCCCTTTTTCCTTTCTCTTTCAATTCTCTTTTCATTTCTGCCACCTCTCATACCTATACTCGACTTACTACGTCATTTCTTTTCATATTACTTCTCATTTTGTATAAAGGATTTCATTTAATACCCCCTTCCTTTTTTTTCCTTTATTCTTTCTCTCTTTCTCTTTAGGAAAAAAAATCATTTTAGAGCTTCTTTATACCTCTCTTACTCAGGAAACTCCCTTCATTTCTTTCTTCAGTTTTTCTTTTTTCCTTAAATTTTTTGTTCTCCATTTGAAATTCATTCTTTGGTCGATTGTTTGAACATTTTTCGGCTCCCTGTCTAACTTCACAGAACTTAATCACCTCTTGCTGTGTGGTTTTCTATAATTTTTTCAACTTCTATTCTTGAAGAGCTCTTATATTCCTTAGTGTTTAAGCATTAGTTTTTCTTTTACTGACCATCTTCTTTCCCCAATCTGCTTAGATCGTCGTCGCCTTGCCCATCAAAGTCACCTCAATCCCTCACGACCTTTCAACCCGCTGACACTTCCAACCCGTCCCTACCCAGGCAGATTGTTCCCTAATTGACCTGCCCATCCACGCTTGCAGGATTCCTTAATCATGCGTAATGAATATGCAGATGCTTAAGCATACTTAAAGAAAGATAAAGAAAAATACATTTTTTAAAAGAAAAATGACCGTTTTGCACGCAGAAGAATTTGTTTCTTATTTTGCAGGGAAAAAATATTATCCTAAGCATGAAACAAACAAACTTTCCATCAACCAAAGAGCAATTTTTCCAGAAATTTACTCACACATTTCATGCAAAGTGGTACTAAACACAATAACAAGTATAAATGCCTACCATGATTTCTTCAGTAGTTTTTTTTTATGTGGGTGTGAACGCAGACCCCATATGACTAGATTTTTTTGTGGAATTCGACCAAGAGAAACATGCTATGGGTAATTTGAGACCTGATCAGTTTGTATATACCTTCTTTTTCTACTGTGGAAGGCAGTTATCGACTTTTTAGTTAACAAACATATTTTAGTACTTTATATGATACTACTTGAGCTACCTAGCGTGGCCCGTTGAAAAAACACTAAATCTAATAACTCTGTAAAGCGAATGGTGTTTTATTGAGATTTCCTCAAATCAAATAGAAGGTTATGGAGGGTGAGATTGCATATCACAAGATGAATGCAAACACGAATGTATATGCTGATCTGATGCAAAATGACAACGATGCAAAATACATTAACACATGCAAATATTGAAACATACACAGTCACAAACATATGCACATTTAAGACCAGATGCAAGAAAGATATGAACAGTTATATTGACATACATACACAGTCAAACACAAATACACTTATATAGAGCCAGATACATAAACACCCTGATAAATGTATGTATTGAGGCGGAGACACTAGTACAAATTAACATATCGTAACAGATACATACAAAGGCATACATAAATCTTATGTTGGCACATATGCACAAATACACACTTACGCACAAACCGTTGCGTGCTGTGACACCTTCATCGGACAGGGGTCAACTTTAAATCACGTCTCTATGAAGTACTCACAGCTAGAAACATTATCGATAGATCGAATCCGATATTCTGATGTTCGTGACGAAATAGATTGTCCGTCTTATATTATGTTTATCTTTTGTTTCCTGGAAACCAATACTTACTGGGGTCGGCCAAACGAGTAAAAAGTAAGCGCAAAGCTGTAGAAAGTTCCAAATTTTATCTTGTTCGATTTTAATACAATGTCTGGCTTTTAAGAAAAAAGTATATTGTTTTTCTGTATAGATCAAATGTTCTCTTAATGTATTTCTATTTTAAAATGTTTTCATTTCTGTCTTTTATATTTATCTAAGTGAGTGTTGATATTTATGTCAGTGCTATTTTGTGCATCGGCATGTTCAGAGAATATGTTTGGTAAAAGCCACTTGAGGTTGAGGGAGAATGAGTTTTTTTACTGGGATAGAATGGCAACGAGTCACCTCAGTTCTCTGATAGCTAACTATAGCTACACGGAGAGACAAGCTAAGGTTGAGCTCGTCTGATACAAGACCATAAAATTTGGACACCCCGTTACAATAATAATGATTTGCAATAACGACTTATTAAACATTATCCCGGGTCAAAATGCGCATCGAAAGGATGTACATACTAAATATTTTAATTAAACTCTAAGATAAATGATTTGATGAAATAACTTAGAAGTTGAGGTTTAGAGTCGTGTTTATAGTAAAGTAAAAAATGTTAAGTGACGATATATCGAGCAAAAAAAAAATGTATTTTAACAAGGTTGAGTCAGGTAATCTTCCACGAAGAGCTAGTTTGGGTTTTGCTCGAATCTCCTTCAGGTTTCCCGTGCCATGCAAAAATAGAGCGATCAAATAAAGACATTTTACCTGCTCAGATTTTATAAGCGCTAACACGTCTGCTTTACACGCAGAAGGTTCTAGGTTCGATTCCTGGTACGAGCAAAGTTTAGAAATCTTTTCATTACAAATTTCCCAGTGCAATCAGCAGCTGACTAGGCTACGATTAGGGCAGACGAATCTTTTCGCGAACTTCTTTCCAAAGAGATGATTACAATATCTTGTAAAAACAGAGGTCTTGATGTTGGACTCAGTTGAAACGTTTAAGGATCAGTGAGTTGACACATATGAAGTAAGCTGAGACTTCATCACCAGACGGAAATTCTCAAATGGGAATGGTCCATTAAGAGACTGATGCTTTATCTTATGAAAACATTTCATAAGCCGAAATATTCATTCATATGGGAAAAATTTTCAGCGTTCCAAGATCCCGAAATGGCGATTGAGGTATGTTACGCTGAGTGGTCGGAGATTAGGGTATTGGGGTATACAGGAGACTCTGATATACGTGAAAAGGGTGGATGCTGTTATTATCCGACTGAAAGACAAACAATGAACGTTATTTTTGCTTTTCGCCTTTCTCGCAAAAGAAGTGACGGAAAGCGAATTTTCGGAGAGCTGGGTGAAATGATATTCCTTCTTAAAAAATAGATTGGCGTATTAGTGTCAGTTTGCCTCGAGGAAATTAGATATCAGCAATAAATGCTTGCGGCTTGGCGAATAGGCAGAGAAAAAAGACTGCGATATATCACCAGAAAGCATGTCTATTGACAGGTGGATATCACATGCGCTGATTCTGCAGGTAACTATTTAGGTAAAGATATAAGTGTTAATCTGTGAAAAAAAATGTTTATTTACAACAATGATGAGAACTGCGCATTTTCATCAAATACGTTAAAAATTATACGAACATACATATATATATATATATATATATATATATATATATATATATATATATGTATATATATATATATATATATATATATATATATTGGAATGAGGATTCACTACATAAACATGTCTAAGTTTCTGCCCTGTTTTGCCTTTTTCTCGCCTGAATGAGTCCAAACAAAGTAGGAATATAAACATGTTTGTGTAGCAAATCATTATTCCATTATTTTTGAGTTCTAATCTATAGCAATCGGATATTTATAGTTGACTGTAACGAGTGATAGAGAGAAAAAAAAAGATAGAGATAATTTCTCAAGTGCACGCGTGTATTCTGAGGAGAACTCGGTTCTGAAACGCACCAAATTGCATTTGAAAAATGTATTAAATTGAATTAAAACTCATGTTCTTTATTTAAACATTTCATCCTTTCTAAACGTTACAGAATATATAAATTCAAGTCAGATGCTGTATCAAACTCTACATCATATTTGGTCCTCAATCTGTACTGTGATATATATATATATATATATATATATATATATATATATATATATATATATATATATATATATATATATATATATATATATATATATATATATATATATATATATATATATATATATATACACATATATATATATATATATATATATATATATATATAGGGAGAGAGAAAGACAGAGACAGAGACAGACAGACAGACAGAGACAGAGAGAGAAAAAGAAAGAAAGGGAGAGAAAATAAATAGAAGACATTTTGAAAATAGATAAAGTATTTTGATTTTAATTTAATCATTCCCCAAAATGGATTTCACATGACATGCTTTTCATTACTCATTGAATTTGCGTCATCTGGTTTGTATTGCCACGATGTTTCGGTCATCACATCCTCGGCCTTCTTCGGTAGTCTGTCTTACAAAGTAACCTTCATAGAACCGAACCCCTTTATTCAATCTGCTGTGGTAGATTGTTAGTGTTCCGTAGTTCATTTCATTGGCGGTTGGCAATGTTTTGATATTTCTTCACGGCCGCCATGTGGTGTCTACTGTACCAGTGTACAAGATTTTTCAGCAATTGAACCTGTGACCAATAGACATGTTGCTAGAAGAGTTCACCAGTGTCTTTTCCCTCACGCCCATATGTGCTTTGAGATAATTGGAGAAGGGGAAATATTGACTAATGAAGCTTTTTCCCCATATCCTGCGAAGAGGTTATATTTGATGCTAAAAAAAGCATATAATTTGTTAGACCAATTTGTTGCTTGACTTATCTGAAGAGGCTATTTGAATTTTTTAGTAGTATTTTCATCATTAATGATTGAACTGCTGTCCCTCATTTTGTTGTTGCTTTTTCTCATGAGGTTTCAGGTTGAATACCTTCCGACTGTTAAATTCAGTAGCGATACGCCGGGACAATAGAATGGAGAAAGGAAGAGAAGGAAAATAAGCTAATTAATACACCAATCATAACATAAATACATTATTTATTTGGGAAAAATCAGGATTTGCTTTATACAGTACTAACTAATACTACTAGTAGTAGTAGTAGTAGTAGTAGTAGTAGTAGTAGTAGTAGTAGTTGGATAAGTAGCAAGAGGAGAAAGTTCACCCGTAGGTCTGGACCAAGTTTCATATCAATATAACAG
Organism: Thysanoteuthis rhombus; assembly: GCA_963457665.1. NCBI lineage: Eukaryota > Metazoa > Mollusca > Cephalopoda > Oegopsida > Thysanoteuthidae > Thysanoteuthis > Thysanoteuthis major. The sequence continues at coordinate 20,451,314 of OY735235.1, forward strand.
AATAGGGTTGTAAAAAATGATATTTGATATACTAGGGACCGACAAGCTGACCGATCGATTCATGTCTTATATAGATGTGTGAACGTACATAAAAAGCATCGTCCGCGGAAAATGTCACTTATTCTCTACCATTCAAGTGCCAGAGCCAATGAACACTATCATGCCGATTTTAATTCTTTTTACGTTCACACTATAATACTGTTGTATATATATATATATATATATATATATATATATATATATATATATATATATATATATATATATATATATATATATATATATATATATATATATAGTATTAGAGTTAGTTCTAACCTAACAACAAAAACAGAACGATGTTTTCGAAAAACTTGCAAGTTTCCTTAGGCTGGCTATGGCTAGGCCATCAGCGGCGCCTGACTTGATTTTCAATATCACAAGTTTTACTTGTTCCGGCTTGCAATATGCGAAATAGATTTAGAGACGACAAGTAGTGTCACTCACTCCATCATTCCCGCTTACGGCACTTGGCATTCTCATCCAGGTACTAACCAGGTTTGACATTGCTTAAATTCGGTGACCACACGGGAACCGGCGTATACGATGTGATATTTTTTTCCAATCAACTTCACTACACTAAAGCAACCACTCAGCAAAACTGGCTTGTGATGAAGTGCGTCGGTCAGCCTTTTCCTGTTTGGTTCTGGGTGCCTAGAATAAGCTGACAAAATCAATCGATCGGAGAGTTTATCGATTAGTTTTGGGCTTTCAGTTTTTATTACCTTTTGCGCGGCTTGCTTCCTGATTCATACCTTTGTTTTTTTTATGTGGTTTTGTGTGTGTGTGTGTGTATGTTTGTGTGTGTGTGTGTGTTTGTGTGTGTTGTTTTGTTTTTTTCCTCCTGGTTGGTCTTCCCGTTTCAAATTCGCATGTTTGTCGTCCCAATAGCGTCTGATTCCTTTCATCACTTCTCTCTTTCATTCCTGGTGTTTTTGGAATATATGCCTATCAGCCTGCCTCTACCTTTTGGCCCCTACCTCTTCCTTCTTTTCTCTCTCTCTCTCTCTCTATTTGTCAAAAACTTCATCTCTCTCTCCCTCTCTCTCCCTTTCCCCCTCTCTCTATATATATGAATATATATATTTTTTGCACTGTCTCTCTCACTCGCTCTATCTCTCTCTCTCAACATATATGTATATGTATATATATAGAGAAGAAGATACATAAATAGATATCATGCTTTCTGTATATATAGATACTCTCTTTCTGTATTATATATCACACTCTCCCTTTATATGCGTTTATAACTCACAGCCCTGAAATCTTTCACACTCTCCTTCGCAATTTCTTTCTCTTTCTCTCACTCTTTTTCTCTCTTTCACTCTCTCTCTCTTTATATATATATATATATATATATATATATATATATATGGATATATATATATATGGATATATATATATATATATATATATATATATATATATATGTGTGTGTATATATATATAGAGAGAGAGAGCATCTATTGCAATCGTCTTGATCAAATATCTATTCCCCTCGCTGTAAACTGTATATATAGAGAGAAACAATATGGAGTGGATCAATGTCTGTATTTTGACACTATTGTTAGCTGTTTTTTTTCCTACCGTGAAGCGTTGGATTAAATCCATTGAAGGAAAGACAATATATTGAAAAGTGAATGTATGAGGATATTTGTGCACTGGTGAATTTTTTATACATCCCTCTTTATTGCTTTAGTCTTGTTTTCCCCCTTAAATTGGTATTCGCCCTTTTCAGTATATACCACTTCATGGCTTAAGATATGTCTCTTCCAATATGCATCCCTATTTTTCGTCATTTTCCAACACAATCTTTTTCTTTTCCTCATGATCACTCTTTAATCAGTTGTATTTCTCTCTAATACTAAGTTGTATTCGAGATTGAACACTATGTAGTTGGGTTTTTCTGATACCCTTTCTGATAATTATTCCGACACATACTTCATCAAAAGGAAACACAGGAAAAAAACTTGACAAAAAGTCAAATCCACAAAGTTCATTTGTCGTTCTTAAAGAAATATTCTTAGGAAGAAATTGCAGCCGGGTTGCACATTATTCAAAATAGACATTGAAAAAGGTTATGATGAAACGCCAACGCAACAGAATGAATAAATTACAAAAATAGATACAATTTTTTTAAAAATGCATCATGTTATAAGCGAAAACGATGGAATAGCACTGATAAAATTGAAATGCATGGCATATATATATATATATATATATATATATATATATATATATATATATATATATATATATATGAAAATATTAAAAAAATGTTATTGTGTCATCCACAGAGAGCACTGTTTTGGATTACAACTCTCCAGTGTAGCAAAAGAAAATCCGTTATCCCATCCAGTACCACGAAGCAGGATTGAAACCTTCGCTTAAGGAGGCCGAGATCCTATCTCTGAGCTTTGGAACTGGATGGTCAGTAAGCAATACATTTATCTTAGGTTAAATTCCCCATCCACTAGAGTGCTCTGTGTGTGTGTGTGTGTGTGTGTGTGTGTGTGTGTGTGTGTGTGTGCATTGACACCAAGATCTGTTTTTTTAAGTATTTTGAGATAAAAGGTTTATATGTACACACACACACACACACACACACACACATATATATATATATATATATATATATATATATATATATATAGATAGATAGATAGAGAGAGAGAGAGAGATACAGAGAGACAGAGAGGGGAGAGATTGATAGAATAGTACTGGTATTCCATAAGAACGGCCTTATAATATCAAGTGATGAGTGAAAAGTAAGTTGGCGTTTTGACATTTCTCTCGTGATAATTTCATTGAAACCGACCAGAAGAATTCGCGTGCATGTGTATAAAAGAACAATCCTTACCTGTGAACTATCAAGGCATCACAATAAATTGACATTAGGTCGAGATATCCAAGTTATTTGGTAGTAAGCCAAAGTGCAGGGAGAATTTGATTCATTTTAATTCCCAAACGTATTAGTGCAGAGTGTAGATAAACTAATCTTGAACATGTATTGTCAAATACGGTTTTGTACTGATAACCACCATAAGGGGGCTGATCATTGGAGAATTTATCGGATTTAAAATAATCTCCAAATAGCGTGGCTTTTCCTTACTTTTTACTTATCTCTTATACAACGTTAATGGAAAAATTGTCAAATTCTCGTGTTAAGTATATTGGTAAAAAATTAACTCGAATTAGTTTTTTCTTGGTAATTAGTGTTCGTGAAGATGATATCATGAGTTGGTTTTTATGCAGTCTGGAATCAAAACCAAGGCAACAGGTTTAATGTCCATATGTGTGAACACAGAATAGTAGTTACATGAACCGCAAGTCACGTCTCTTCTTCTACAAACTTATTTCCCATCGTTGAATACGTCTTTCTGAGTAACCTACGTAGGTGAGCCCTGTTTGAAAAGTCAAATAATGTGTAGTATATAATAATATCCATATGCAAAACATCATGGTAATAACCTATAACAAACTATATGTCTGACATGTTATATATCAAAACCATAGCTGAATGTGGGAGAGGCTGATCAATGCTGCAAGGGGTACCGTGTCAATGTAACTGTTTTGCTTTTACAATCCCCGAAAGATTTAAATGGTCAACGACTGATGATCCCAATAAGAGAAAATTTTCACTTTGTTCCATAATAACAATGAATAAATAAAATCGAAAAACACCTAAGAAAAATCACATCGATTACTTAAACATATATTGAGAAATAAGTGACAAAAAAAAATTTGAATTTTTTTCCAATGTTTAGTGTTTATATATATATATATATATATATATATATATATATAATTTTCATAATGTATATAGAGAGATAGTTAGAAAAACGGGTGAATAGAAAGGTGCTAAAATTCCAAAAAGAAGGTCCAAAAATTTAAGAAATGAATAAAAACTAAATTCGGGTTAGGGCGTTTCTCCTCTCTTGATAATTTCTTTGAAACTGCTCCCCCCCAATTTCAGTGAGCAGAGTAATACAAATTTTAACACACACCTTTTTTAAAAAATGCAGGTTATTAGATTTCAAATATGGCTTTTACTTACTTTTCACATCTCTCTTATATGAACCAAATTCTCCTCACACTCAGACCTATCAAATATCCTGAATATATATATATATATATATATATATATATATATATATATATATATATATATATATATATATATATATATATATATATATATATATGAAATAGGTAGGTAAATTCAGAAATGAGGGTTGACTGGATTCTAGAAAAAGGAGAGCCAAACTTTTTAGGTATAGAGCTTTTTAACAAGCCTCAATCACTTCAGTGAATATCTTCAAAAGAATCACACTTGCCTTTTGGAGACCTGAAAGGAACCGGTCAAGGCTTATTAAAAACCATTTTACCAAAAAACATGACTAAAAAGCTTGGCTTCCCCTATTTTTCGCAGTTTTTCTAATCTATATATATGCACGCATATGCATAAAATAACAATTCTTTTCGGTGAATTATCAAGGTTTTACAATAAGGTGATATTAGGTCAAGATATTCGAGATATTTGATAATATGCCAAAGTGCAGGGAGATTTTGGTTGATTTCAATTCCCAAATGTATTAGTGCAAAGTGTAGATAAACCAATCTCGAACACGTATTGTCAATTACGGTTTTGTGTGCTGATAACCACCCCAAGGTGCCTAATCATTGAAAAGGTGGAAACCTTACAGATGCGATTAGCCGGGAAAAGGGAGTTTTCTGAATTTATTATTGCAAACACTGGCACTCTTGCAAATATGCATTTGTATCCTTTGTGCGCACACGAGAATAAACTCTATTATTATGAGTGTGAGAACAAAAGAAATAACACGGGAATAATGGTTGTTACAATAACTACAGAGCAGGGTCGTTTTTCGTATCGATGAAAATAATAATAAATGCGCACACCAAACGTATCGCATAATAGACACTAGGAATCAATTGATTTCACCATATTTCCTGATTCTGATTCGCTAGTAATAGAAATGTGTAATACCATTTTTCACGGTCTGGGTCCTAAATGCAAAATAAAATCTTAGACACTGCAGCTTGGTTTTTGATTATGGTAGGGTAAAAGAGAATGCACACGCAACCACGCATATAAGTATATATATATATATATATATATATATATATATATATATATATATATATATATATATAGAGAGAGAGAGAGAGAGAGAGAGAGAGAGAGAGAGAGAGACAAAGAAAGAAAGGGAGTGTAATAGGTAGATAGATGTGAGGAGAGAGATAGAGAAAGAGGCAGAGAGTATGTGTGAATGAGAAAAGCAGAGAGAAGCAGAGAAATTTTCAGGTTTTGTTCAAAGTAATCTGTTTCACGCTGTTTTTTTTTTTTTTCATTCATCCCTTGGGGTTTGGTGGTTTCTTACTGCGCTTGTTTCGTTGCAAGTTGGGATAGTTCAATAAAAATACTTATCACATTGGTGAGTGAAAGAGTTGTTTATTTCCTTCTTTTATATTATGGTTTGGAGCATTTTTTTTAGCCACATACACGCACATGCTATAATGCTGTGGACTGATGTTGGAAAAACAGTCTTTACGAAACAAATCTTCATTTTTTTTAGTGCTATCAATTCAGGAGTTAAATTTTACAATGAATATTCAGGTGACTATTTAGTTTAAGTGTGCATATAACGCTAAAGACCTAATGATCTACCCTTGTTTATATAGATAGTTATATACATATGTATGTATAATGTTAGGACTACAAACTTTAGTGTGTACATACATGTGAATATGCAATTGTTATTGGAATTGGATTGTGTTTTATACATAGAGAGAGAGAATATGAGAGTGAGAAACAAAGAATTGAAGTTTCTAAAACAACCATATATATACATACATAGAGAGGAGTGAGAGAGATGGAGGATAGAGTATATAGAAAGAGTCTATAAAACTTTACTGCTTTATACACACACATATATATGTGTGTGTGTGTGTGTATATATATATATATATATATACATATATGTATATATATATATATATATATATATATATATATATATATATATATATATAAGTGATAAAGCAAACTGTTGCTCTCACTACCGAGCTAAAAAACTGCTGTACACTCTTCACTTGATCAAATTTCTCAGTGCATTCAGCTCTGTCTTGTATAAATAACGCATTGAGCACTTGTTATTTGAAAATTAAATCAAATTTTGAAACTGCACTTTATTTTTATTATTTTTTTAGAATAACATACTATTATTGATTATATATATATATATATATATATATATATATAATTTATATCTCACACACACACACACACACACACACACACACACACACATATATATATATAGGTGTTTGTAAAGATGTAAGTTGTAATGATATTTGATTTTCAGTTCAGTAAGAAAAGACTATGAGTTCATACATTGAAAACTTTTGTTGCACATGCCTTCGTTAAACAATGGAGCACGAATCAATCCTTCGATCAGACATTTTAACTGACCCGTATTCGCCCTTACCACTATTGATTGATTCTGTATTCTCTTAACGACGGATACGGGGATAGATCAACATCCCAAGAACATCTATGCATATATACCTATGCATCACGACCTAATTTGGTCCAACAAGCTGTCCTCTTGACCGCAACTATCTGCTTCCAAATTCACCTGGAGGTAGGGAGCCTATCTGTGGATTGGAAACGAAGCGAGCACCATTGCTGACTATTGTTGGATACTTGGCACGTATTCTGCTCGGCCACTTGCTCACCCATTCAACAGGAAATTAGGACTAATGATGCAGTTTGCCCTGAGGAAACAATATTTGCTCATGGCAATGATTTTAGCAGGATCACCAGACGTTGTCCGCCTGCAAAACCAACAAACAGATTGGTACTTGAGAACTCAACTCAAAGTCACGTTCTGGTGGAACTGGATCAAATTTTTATTTGAAATTCCATGACCTGATTATGTAATGATTCATTCGAACAATTTTTCTTGCTATGGTCGTTGTAGATTTTGTTATTGACAGACGTTTCAGCCACGTATCCCCTGTCCATCTTCAAGTCCCTATTTCAGGGCAGGGTCTTTCCATGGTGTAGAATACCCTTATAAGTTGATTCCTAATCAATAATTTAGTCAACTATTTACTTGTATTTTGTCTATTTTTCATAAAAAAGATGCGGGTAAATAATTTTGAAATATCATAATAATGGGCTGCAAAACTTTATAATCATTTATTTGATAATACAATATTATGAAATAGTTGATTATTTCGTGACTGTTTCCCCATGATATCGTTATTGCTTGTTCGAACGGAATATAAGTAAATGTGGATTTCGCTACTCTATCCCAGTACTTATGCTAATCAATAATCTGTAACACTCTTAACCACTAGGTTCTGTCTATTTGTTAGGATTTCCGAGATGAGAAAATGTCATTAATATGTAATGACCTGTTGTTCTCATAATGATTGATATTGATGTCGTCGACACAACGTTTGTTAAACTAGTGAATAATACACTGATTGGAATTATTTTGGAGTTGAATGAAACTACGGGGATAAATGAACGGTGGAGGCTAAGAGACCTCGTTTACGCATATATTTACTCATTTATCTATTTGATATTTCCGTAATCGGTGATTTTTTGTTTTAAACAAGTACAATAAGAGAACATTATTTCTAAAGAAATTTCCAAGACTAGTG